>OX424573.1:51316832-51474332 GCA_949152435.1 Gastracanthus pulcherrimus
CGCAGCTTGCAGACGTTCTTAACAAAACAACAATCAATTTTAGTGTAATTTCGAAAAGTGAACTGATATTCAATGTTTCATGACTGTATATAATAACTCAGAAAAAAGAATACCCAACTTGGCTTACTTACTAATGAGGCCGATCAAAATTCAAAGGGAAGATCAGATTTTTGCAACGTTGTCGAAGAAAAGACACTCAAATAAAGCGAGAGAAGCTAGTAACAATATCAAAAGCTTGACAATACTTGCTCATAGATGAAATAATAAACAAGAAAGCCGCGACAGATGGACAAAGAAAAGTAATGAAAGAAAGGTGGTTTGCGACGAAGGAGTGGAAAGGAGTGGGAGAACACGACACTATGAGGCAAAACTGATAAAAAGACTGCGCAGAGAACTAAAAAATTAAAAAGAATGAAGGAGAACGATGAAAAACTGTAGGGGAGAAAGAGAGAGAGAGAGAGAGAGAGAGATAGATAGATAGATAGATAGATATACTTTTTATTCGTCAGAAGACAAAATCTTACAATTTCATGTACATGTAGTTGTATTTATAATTAAAAAAATATCAGTCGGTTTAATATAATTGTTATCTTACTTTCACTTATTGCATATTTCTTATTAAAATAATAATTCACTTTATCAGTTCGTCAGTTTATAAAATCTAAATGCAATGAACTAGTCACAGTCAAATATCACATAAAACGCTTCGTCAAAAAAAATAATAATACATAGAATAAAAAATAAATACAATAAAGATAACATATAAATAAGAAAACATACACATACTTTGCTAAATCTTTGCGTACACTATCACGTGAGAGAGAGAGAGAGAGAGAGAGAGAGAGAGAGAGAGAGAGAGAGAGGGGGAGAGAGGGAGGGAGGGAGGGAGAAAGAGAGAGAGAGAGAGCGAGAGAGAGAGAGAGAGAGATAGAAAGGAAAAAGGGAGAGAAAGCAAGCGTGCAGCGGTAGATGATGAAGAGTAAAAGTAGAGGGCACGGGTGGCGCTTCACGAAAGCGACGTTTTGAACTCGCCGCGCCACCGTCCGGGAGAATCGGCGTGAATACGTGCGCCCCGACACGACCTTCCTCGGTCCCGTATCCTAAGGTAGTGGACCCGGTTCTCGATAGGTACCCAGTTGTCGATAACTCGAAGGAATAATACGATTTTAGATATATTTTGAGCAATTTTTCGGTACGAGAAAATTATTTCTATATTAAGAATATATCACTGAATAAATATTTTGAATTATAAAAACTCAGTTAGCGCTACTTGTTAAATAGAAATTCACACTTCTTGGCACTCTCAGATTTGATGAGTTTCTCGACGTTTCCTTAATCACGACCGTAACAAACAGTAAACTTTAAAGTGACATTTTTGTAATAAATAGAACGTTTTAAAAAACTATAAAGCCAAGATTAGCTTTAAATTCAACAAAATAAGCGTAATCAAAAAGTTAAATTTTGATTTATTTACTTATAACTATTTTAATTCATATATCGACAACTCCGTCTTAATTATGCGTACGTACCCAGTTGTCGATAGTCAGATAATATATACAAAATACAAATAAATTTTTCTTTAAATGTTATTTCAATGCTTCAAAGTACTTAAGCACTACTTTTAATTAATAATTATGTAATTATAATAATCAAAATGTGTATGTTATTCAATCAAGTTTTGACATAACCTAGAACCTAACCTGAATAATGGGCTTGTTGGTATATCGAGAACTGGGTCTTTTGCATCTATCAAGAATTGCTCTAACTCGTAAAATGGTTATCGACAACTGCTCCCTCGGATTATTTTTTGGTTTATTGAATTTAGAAGTAAACATTACGTTAAAATTTCGTCTTTTTCGAGTTATTTGCTAAATAAGTATATTAATTAATAGTTGAAAACAAAAAATTTCAATTTTTTTAAAATTAAAGCATTTTTTATAGCGAAATAAGTTGAGTCTTTTACTAAGCTATCGAGAACAGGGTCAACTACCTTATGTCCCTCTGTTCCCGTTGTCCTTGCTCTGCTCGCTGCCGCCGTCATCGGCGGGTAAGGTAAGTGTGCCAGTGACTGGACACGTCCCAGTACCTGGACAGCAGCTCGAATATCACGTAATATTGGGTATTACAGTACGTTTAATGAAAATAATTATATGTAATCATAATCTGGTACTTTCCAGCTACATATGTTTAAAATTTTTATAAAACTCTGTGTTTTATTTGTATCCTAAAAAAATAGTTTTGTAATGGAATTAATGCATGCACAGCAGCACGCCATCTTCTTAAGCAATGGCTAAGATATGCCGTTTTGATATTAGAAGTTATATAATATTTTATTATTATTTTCGACGCCCAACTTTTTTCCGAGCTTATTTAATCGCATAATAAATCGAAGTAAAATGCTAATATATGCAAAAATATCGTTTTTCTTGCAAAAAAACAAGTGTCCAGTCTCTAGTACACATAAAAGCTAGAGTGCCGAGTACCTGGACACCTATATAAATTTCAATATTATAAACATATTTTGATACAGAACACGCCTTTCTCTGCATAATTAAGTTCTCAAAAGTGATTACCATTAGTTTTACTATTTACTTTGTCAATATTTTGATTCAATTTTTAACAATGTTAGTGTTTATATTTCATGTCGTGAATTTGACATTTTTAATTTATGGCGTACATATCAGCCGACACATCGTAGGTTAGGTGAGTAGAATATTTTTCAAGTGATAATCAGTCTTAAATTCTTCAACTAAGTACTTATACACTCGAAAAATATAACAATAGTACTGTTATTGTTCATTCAAACTAGATTTTCTCAAGAAATATATATTATTTTAATGGAAATAAGTCAAAATAAACGTGTCCATGTACTAGAACAGCGATGTCCAGTTATTAGGACAAATGTTCTTTGCTTGTCCAGCTACTAATGCACTAGTCTACATTACATTTTTATTAATATTTCTTGTAATAAAGTGTAAATTAGAAGTTTATGAGGTTAATTTGATAGACAATGATATTGTCTTTCAGTAGGATACAAAATCATCTAGTATAGTGCTAAATTTAGCGTTATATATTAACGCATATATTCCGTTTGCCCTTAAGTGTCCAGTTACTAGTATTTTTACCTTACTCCACCGACGCAAAGTTCACTTAAACCCAGATGGGCTCCTTCCACTATTTTTAAAGTCGTTAGCTTTTATTTTACAGGCTAAGAATCCTACAATAACAATAATAAATTAGGCTTTGTTTGCACTGTCAATGAATGAATAATTTATTTTTTATTCCAAAATGACAATTTTGCAACATTTCTATGTGGACTATATTTTTTGACAATGATTATCAAGAGGAAAAGGAAAATTGTTCCAAAAATCACTTGTAACTCCAACATCATCAATTACCCTGGTTTGTTATACATTACTCATGTTTCCTTCTTATAAAGAAAAATTTACTTTTTGGCAATGAGTTTGCACCAGTTGAACTTGATAACGTAGTAAAATGCACACTCAAGAAGACTTGCTGAGTATCGAAATATCGGGTTTATGAACGCGTGCGACGGACACAATGCAGCCCGAGAACAGAGCAGAGTAGAGCGCCGCAAAATAAGTCCCATTTTATGGAGTCGCGATTCGAGGGGCTTAACTGCCTCTCATCCGTAAAATCAATAGTGCCGAGATCGTTGTTTATGACGGGCAAATAGTAATAATCAGAGCTTAATGATGGGCGCGGGCTAAAGAATTTCCAGTATCGTTCGTGAATTCCGTTCTCTCCACTGTATCCCTTGTCGCAGAAGCTTATACAAACAATAAATATAACATTATTTAAAATTTACTTACATCTTTACCAAATAGACATTTATTCTGTATATGATGAAATGTCAACTTTAGCTGCACTATTTTTTATTCGGAGTGTCAATTAAAAGTAGGAAAAGAAAATCAAGATGTTGATTTTTAACAGAAAGATAAATAGTAGGGCTAATTTTAAAATATTTAACAGCAATAATATCCAGCAAAATCTATCCATTCGACATAAAAATGTAAATATCTAGACAGAATGTAAACTGTAAGATAAGCTAGATGAAGAAATAGTCGAGATTTGCCTCGTTCAGTATAGGTAATGTTAAAAATGTAAGCAGAATGATTTCAATATACCGCAGGAATAAAAGATTCCACAGAGATGAAGTTTAGAAGCGATTAGGGGGCAGATCACCGAGACGAGGTAACAGCATCTCTATAGAGAGGGTCACGTAGCCCTGGGAGTAAGTTCGGTGATGCGCATCGGAGCAGAGGACAGACGTTCCCGGGAGCTGGCTGGTGCGAGAGAGACAAACAATTTAATAAGCGCGCGCGCAAGCAGCAGCAGCAGCGAAGTATACCATCTGTCCCACACCAAACCGTTGATAGGCGAAGTGTAGGTGGAAAAAATTTACCCGGGAAAAATCATAGTAAAAAAATTGTGGAGACCGTCTTCGTATTTTACAACCCATAACGAGGGGAAGATAATCCGTGGAGGAAAGGTCGGGGCTGAGGATACCGGTAAAGAGAAACAACTTATCCATCGATGACAAAAAAACTTTACTAAAATTTTGTATAAACAAGTAAATGCAAAAATGGTAGAAGCCATTCTAATGTAAAGTTTTTTTCTCATCGATGGAAAGGTTGTTTCTCTTTACCGGTAGCCTCTGCCCCGACATTTTCTCCACGGATTATCCTCCCTCATTATGGGTTGTAAAATACGAAGATGGTCTCCAAATTTTTTCACTATGATTTTTCCTGTGTAAATTTTTTCCACATACACTTCGCCTATCAACGGTTTGGTGTGAGACACATGGTATATAATAGCGGAGTAGAGGAAAGCAGCAGTGCCAACCAACGTTGAACACTCTTCATCTTCTTGAAGACCACCTTATATTTCTTCTTCTCCCACTCGATCGGCCAGAAGATGGATAGAGGACGAGCGAGAAAGCGAAAGCTCTATGACGACACCCCAATCTCCGGCGCATTATTGGAAAGCTTTGCTTTCGACTGCACGCTTTGATCAACGAGCCAGGCCAACACAGCACCCATATACTTAGTAATACATGCCTGCCTGTCTACCTGTTCTGACTCAACTCTTCACTTTCAACTGCTCGATCAGCCTGATCCGAATATGCATATGTACGTAGTAGGTATGTATCACGTCAGATTGCCATCGACTTTTAATCGACGGTCTGTCAATGTAACCAGTGAATTTGTGCATGAAGGGCCGTACATGGCAGCAGAAAACCTTCTGTTGGTTTTTCTTCAGAAATTACCCTTTCTGAAGAAAAATAATTCGTGACAAAAGTGACGATTTTAACTATTTTAAGCTTCCGAAAGTAACTTTTGACTCGCTATAAATTGGTAAGGTATTATCAGTTATTTGCACGATAACGTTGGTAGCCGTAAATTTTAAATACCGCGCCTAATGATTATATTTAATAAAATCACAATATTTACTAAATTTACCTGGTGACGTGGCGACAGAACTCAAAATGTTCGTACTGAAAGTATTTTCATACTGTACGACTATTCTCTCCTGTCATACAGTTTGTTATCTTTATAAACTACACGATCATATTTTTTAATGTTTAATTCGACTCTTTATTTCTTTCCTTTGACAATTTGCTTACTCATCGATTATGCCCGAAAAGCTAGGTAGTATAATATTTAATTGTATCTACACGGAAAAAAATGTTGAACTCAAAAGTTACGGAATCTTTGAATTTTATAACTACTAAGAAGTATTGAATTGAAATACTACCTAAAATGATATTTCTTAACCCCAAATTGATAATACAAGCTATCAAATAATATTGAGATGAAAATATTTAAGAAGTAAGGATATGATATGACCGATTCGGTTATGCGAAGACGCCAAGATTTATTGAGCTACTACAGCGCTAGGCTAGTGCCGCCGCGTCTTGGCGTTGGGCACGATTCGCGCCCAACGCCGGAACCGCTGATGCCGGAGAGTCGTAGAAGTATCCCGTGCGCATGTTACGTTCTGCCTCATCTCCAATGATCGAGCTATTGTTGGTTCATAATGTTGAAACTAATTTTATAATATTATAAGATATGTATTATATTTTTTTAAAGCAAAAATAAATCAATATTCTTTAAAGTCATGAATATTTGAAAAATATTAACTATTTAACAAATTCACCTTAAATACAAAAAAATTCATTTAAAATTCTATCATTGATTGTCAAATTTAAGTATAAAAGTAAATAAAGGTAAGTATAAGTAAAAGTATCAAAGTGTAATTACTAATCTGACTAACATAGCTCAGTACTTTATCATTAATATTTTTGAATAATATAGCTCTAAAGGAAAGCTAGTGAATAAAATATATTACCGGTGCATATGTGGAGACTTATAAATTAAGTTCAACACCAATAATTTAATAACCTCAGGTTCAAAGAGATCAGCATATTGAATTCACAAAATCAGTTTCTCAGAAGCTTCATCAATTATCATCAAAAAGAAAAATAAGTTAAGAATATACAATATAAGAATAACACGTTTCTCTTCAAATATATAAGGTACAAAATCACTCAACAAAGTTATTCATTCGCATAAACAGATTAAATACAAACGAGTTTTGGAAGTTCAATCTCTCGAGTGTTCGAAAATAAACATAAGTATTCTTTGCACCATTACCTATACTGTCTATATATATAGTTTCTGAAGGTTTAGACAAAATATTTCATATTCATTTAGCTATAATATTCATTTTTAAAATTCATTTCTGAAAAGGTTAATACTAAACTAATCAATCTTAAACAGATGAAAATAATTATGAAAAACACTGACCCTTAAGGAGAGACCGGAGTTCTATACCTTACATACAGTCAACGACATTGCAGTTTTTCATTTTACTCGATGAAGTTTTAAGATTGCTCAATTTATCGACCACAGGCACATTTTTTGTGATCAATAGATTCCTCTGGTCGAAAAAGTACGGAAACAAAAAGAATTCATTAAGTAAAACGAAAAATTACAATGTCGTAACTAACCTCCCCATTATAAAGGGGAGGTCGGAGCTATCCTGATTGGTGCAGATTTTACCCAACCTCAAAAATTAATATCATAAAAATAAAAATTTGTAGTCATTTATGGTATAAAAATGCGGTTATCCGGTGTTCTTGTCATAATAATAAATGTTTATAAAGCTTCAGGCGTACATAATTGCGTACAATTTCGTAAAATAATGAAAAATACGGCGCGAGGTGAAACTATCAGTAAGGCTAAGAAATGGTAAGATGACCATCACTTTTACCGTTTTCCATTCGTCAATTGTAACAATATTTCATAATAAAAAACTTTTGAGGCTACAAATAAACAAAATTGCTATTGTCCGGTGTTCTTTACATAATAACAAACTATTATCAATCTCGATTTTGATGTTACTATGTGAATTTTAGACGTATAATGAATAATACGGCGCAAGATGGAGGTCACAATGGTGTAGTTCGCTCCGATCTCCCCTTAAGTCTTCATTTTAAACAAAATTATTACATTTGTATGCTACCTGTCTAATTTATAATAATAATAATAATATCAATACAAGTTTATTAACATTACTACTATACACTCAATCTAAAGTAATAATACTTGTGCTATTATAAAAATTCAAAAGCATTGAATTACCTTGAAAATTAAGATTTATAAGCCTGCATAACACCCAAACTATGCTTGCAGCACATAGCAGTAATAAATATTTATATATATATTATCCGCATATGTTTAAATATAACTGTATTATTTTTAATTAATTCCAGTTTAGTACTTACCTTAAGGGTAGATGGAAATGGAGCAAAGCGCGACAAAGACGATGAAGAATAGACAAAACAAAAAAAAACGATATATAGAAGGGCGGCTTTCGTTGAAATATGATATAGCGGTTCCGAGTTCCGACGTTGGTCACGATTCGCGCCCAACACCGAGACACGGCAGCACCGCCCTAGCGCTGTAGTAGCTTAATGAATCTTGGCCTCTACGTGTAACCGAATCGATCATATGTAATCCTCATGTTCGAAATATTTTCGTTCCAATAGTTATTGAAATGATGTATTATTATTTTGGAAATTTCCAATTACCAAAATAGTGGTATGAAGTTATTGATTGGTTGAAATAAATAAATACCAGTTTTACTTTAAACATTTGAGTTCGACATTTTTTCCGTGTACTTGATGCCCGCATGCGTATGTTGCCTGTCAGATATAGAAGTCAAAGAACCCGTTTGATTTCCTCGTAAAACCGTTGTAAGGTTGGGTGTAATTGGACTTGAATAACATTAAAACAAATAATTTTATATATATGCAAACTGCGCAACTGAATATTACACCCCATCAATGAACAATGCGTATAAATGGAGTATTCTGATGCCAGCTCTTTTCAAATTGACAGCATTAATAACATACTATACTGTAATGATGAATAGTGTTCCCTATATATGAATGTTATAGTCAAGAAATTCCGCTAAGTTGAAAAAAATGTTCTATTCACAGCATTGCATACAGATGAATCTCACATGAAAAGACTGCAGTTCCAACTATTAAAATGAATACTGACAAATGTAGAAGTAATTGTATTTAATATAAAAATTTCTGTTAATATCAGAAGGGGATAGACTTATTTTTTAAATACGGAAACACATAAAGGAGAGGGTTGGCAAGGAAAAGTGTGAGGGAAAAGTTTGCCAATTATGAAAAAATACCTCAAGTCTCATCCATAATGAATCAGGCATCCTATGTTAATTAGCGAATGGCTTATTTTATCGGAAGAGCCCCCAGCTCGTTATCGAATTTTCGTTCCGGTATAGTCGTTCGTTTCGCGCGCGTGTGCCCACGTAGCTGCCTCGGCCCTGGTGATACTTGAAGCTTTCTATAATATATACCTTATACTCGCAGCAGCAGCGGCAGCCGGAGACGCTTGTATGAGCACACATGCATTACACGCTACGGGCGCGCGCCGCCAACCCGACTAACCGCGTGGGGGGGGGGGGGTACTTTCGCCGGGGTGAATATTACAATGACAGCGTGCCCCGAACGACGTGCTGCTGCCTGGCTTGGCTCTTTCTTTTTTCTTCTCTCTTTTTATTTTTCTTCACCCTCTCTCTCCGCCCACATTCTCTCTGCTCTTCTTTATCATACGCTCTCTCTTTTTTTGCTTTTTTGTTCTTCTTTTTTTCATTTAGAATTCGAGCTCCAGTTTAAGGTAGCCGGTCTATAACACTGTCATGCCTGATAATTCTCTTGGGTAGATGAAACATCCGATTGACGCAGAAGGAGCATGGATTTCCAAATCTTTGACAAGCAAAGACTACTATAAGATTATAATTTTGCATAGAAATGAGGCAAACGCATGGCTTATACTGTTGAGTTTATTTTTTAGGGTTACAACTTTAAGGAGTAGCGCATTAAATATATAATGCCAATTATACTTATATATTAATATATTATTAATCATTTCTTTCCCGTTGTAGGCATATCGCACATTTGGCACATGTGAAATATACTGCATTTATGAGCTTCCTATGCAATGTATATAGAACTTGCAGATATAGTTGCACTTTAGTACACCCAAAGATTACATTTTATTAAAGAGAACATATTTTTAATGAAACGTTCTGTTTACAATGGATTTCTTATAGACAAATTCCGATTTTTAGAAAAGAATTTGGGAATGAAAGGGTTCAAATACTTATGGTATATGATTATGCGTTTGCTATTAAAATTTAATTATTTTAATGGTTTAATGCATATTACAATATTACGAATTGAAAAATCAGCTCATTTCGATTAATTTCTCGAAATTACGCAGCTCTTTTCGGATAAATTCATTTATTTTGTGGCACAGGAAATTTAAAGTAAAAATGCTTGACATTTCAATTTCGATTTATAGAAGCCCATGTCCGACATGTGTTACCAAGCGACGGTATACTGACGCATAAGTATTAACGAGCATCGATTAGCGAGCGTTTAATCAAACGCTGAAAATACAAATGTAGATGTGAAAGTATATATGCGCCGCTCGAATTTGCCACAATAAGCGAATCCTTCGGTGCTTTCGCATGTGATCGAGCTTTTGCGGTCTGCGGTCTGCTTTCCAGCAAAACATTACGTTAAAAGGTACCCAAAAAGTCGCACGGGATGGTGGCGTCGGGGAAAAAAAAAAGAAAAGCGCGCGCAATCAAGCATTCGATATATTGGTAAAAGTACCTGGGCTTTTAATCGCTTTAAATCGTGCCAGCTCCCCCCCCCCCCCCGCCCCCCTCCGCCGCCGCTGTATCACGTGCCCAGCGCAACTGGCTCAAGACTGAGGTTAGCGCAAACATTGCGTTGTCCGTTGGGCTTTAATTGGCTCGATAATGGCGAGGAAATTTCTATGTGGATAATGTGAGTAAAACTCTTTCACTCAAGCTAAAAACGAAAGAGAAGCTACAATCACGCATGCTTTCCCTTACCAGATACGCATAACGCTTTATTGCATTCCCATTTTTTCTACATTTACTTTACTTTCTTTCTTTCTTGCTTTCTACAAATTCCATCAATATGGGTAATCAATAGCTTACTGATTAATATACTCATTTACTTTCTTTTACTTTTCACATTTTATTTTTATAAACAAAATAATAAAACAAAATCTCTCTCTCTCTCTCTCTCTCTCTCCCTCTCTCCCTCTCTCTCCCTCTCTCTCTCTCTCTCTCTCTTTCTCTCTCTCTCCTACAGCTCGATTACACAAACTAGATTATTTCTGAGTAAGCAAAATCCTAGCGCGAGCAAATCTTGAGTACGTACACTCGTACACAGTTGCAGGTATGTCGTTTCACGCTTTATAAGTCCTCGCATGACTTTCCGAACGATCTAGGATGCCGTTACCTGAAATTGGATGAAATCGCCAGTCTCTCAGTACATACACTGCAGCGTTAAATGATTTTTTTAAACACGCTCCTTCCTTTTGTCGTTTGTTCTAATACAGTCTCCAATACCTTATACACCCACATTAGCATGTACTCATGTATTTCCATTTTTGTCTACCATGTCCCTCCTACGGCGAGATTCTAATAAAAGCTCAATTCAAATAGGAATTCCAATATCTGGAAAAACAATTTCGACTGCTATATAATTTTATTATATTTATATTATATTATATTAATAGAGTGTCTATACGGACACATTTTCATGCACGAAAACGGCACGCGAATCAAGCAAAATCTTTCGCTCAAAACCCAAAGTTCCGCCCACTTTTCGCGTACAAAAACCGGAAAATAAAACGTGTAGTACGCGAAAACGGTACGCGAATGGCGTAAAAGTGGTACCCGAAGTACGCGAAAACGATCCGTAAAGTACGCGAGAAACTATACACAAACCGATACTCAAAGTATGCGAAATGTATATGCGACGTACACATGTTTAGGAGGATAGGTATGTTTGATGAATCGCTGTAGGTGAATAGATGTGTAGATAGATGCGTGACTTGACGTATAGATTGCACTACCAAGATCCCATCATCAGCCACCATAACCATCTGGACACCTTCTCAGACCAGTTTGTAAAGCTAATTGTCAAAAACTACGGAGCGCAGTATGTAGACCTCGTCATCGATTATTACCATAACCACCTGGACACCTTCTCAGACTAGTACGTAAAGCTAGAGACTAAAAAATACGAAGCGCGTTACCTAGACCTCTTCATCGGCCACCATAATACATACCTGAACACCTCCGACCTGTATATCTAAACACCACAAACTGTGGAGTGCTCTACCTTGACCTTGTCGTTAGCTACCATAACCACCAGCACTCCGACTACTACGAACACATGGTAACTCCAGTTGTGTCTTGAAGGTGGTCACACATCCATTTATCCATCCTCCATAGGTGCACCCACTTATTATGTTACGCATACCCATCTATCTGGACACATCCTTATACTTACCTATCTATCAATCTATACATTCACTCACGCGTTTATCTACACATCTATTCACCTACAGCCATTCATCAAACATACCGATCCTCCGACACATGCGTAATTGGCATATAAATTTCGCGAAAAATTGCACAATATTGAGATTGGAATAGTTTCTATATTTATATATATTTACGTCTGCCAATTTTTAAGTAGATTCTATTCGGAACAGTTTAAAAAAAATTGTGTTTTGAAAAATCATCGAAAATTAGATGTTTGATAAATGCTCAAAGATAGCATGTTTTTTTTTAAAATATGATGCATATGGCTCTTCACTTAGAAATTTTTTTTTATGGCTTAGCTGTGGTTGACTTTCCATTTTAGTGATATGGTAAGATTATACTAAATTATTTTTTGCCTTGATTTATAAAGTTTTAATCATTTTTTACCAAATATATTAACAAAAGTGCGTAAATGCACTTAAAAAACTTTGAAATCGAAGTTAGGAACTTTTTAACCTCAACATCCAGCACCTGCCTTGCAGGAGAGTAATTTTTTCACTTTTGTCAACTTTTGAAAGGATTACAAGAAGGAAAATCGTAACTTTGAAAATTTTGGACCACCCATTACTACAGTATACGAGAATAACCTGTTTATCAAAAAAAAATTTGCAATAGTAAATAATTTTTTTTTTCATAAATCATGTTACAAACATCTTTTGGGACATTTATCATCCAAATACACTATGTTTAAAAAATGTTCTTATGGATTTGTGTGTGTATGTGTGCTTGCGTGCGTACGTGTGTGTGTATGTATGAGTGTATGTGTGCGTATGTGTATATGTGTGTATGTGTGTGTGTACGTGTGTGCGTGTGTAAGGTAAAAGTACCTATTATGAAACGGTTTTCGGGGTGCATTTTATACTTTTGTAAAATTGAGATTGAATAAGCATATAACGTTAAAACTTTTAATAGTACTCGAAGGGCTTGACTTTCCTTGAACAGATAATGACTTTAAAATACAAATTAAACGTTAATAATTAATTATATTAATAAAATACTGAAGTGATCCATTGTACGTATTATGAAACAGTGCAATCGCACGATGTCCAGGTGTTTCAAAATTTATGTCCCTATTATGAAACGTAATAAATATGTAAATATTACTTTATTTGACTGCTTTTACTTACAATTGCTATATCTGTTATAAACAATGCGCCTAATATACACGAGTAGTAACGTCAACATAAGATTGACATCATTTTTTAAAAAGTTTTTAATAACAACAAAATGATCATTTTTAGGGTTATGTCTCATAGAATCAACTTCGTAATCTATAAGTTACAGGTTAGGCTGCTAAATTCAATAAACATGCTTATTTTACTTAGTTTTCATATGTACGGGAGCGATATCATTAAAATGTAGTATTTATTGCTTCATAGTACAAAAAATAATATACAAATAGCTAAAATTATTAAAAAGAGCCCTTGCTATGAAAAGGTGTTTCATAGTTACGGACTTCCACTAACTCGTGCATCTATTATGAAACAGCTTCATATTTAATAAAAATCGCATCGACGTTAAAACAGTTTGTAGATAATTCAAATTTACGGACCGAAAGCTACAGTTTAAAGCTATTGCATATGGTGTCCAGACATTTCTTAGAAATATCATCATCGATTTTGTGAAAATGCATCATTTGAAAGAGCATAAAATTATCTATCTTTTCAGTCCCGAAATTTTACATAACCTAACTCACGTCTCCCGTTAAACAACAAAAAATCGTATTTTTCTAAAACATTTAATCTTAAAAACCTATGATAGACAACAGTTGAGGTAATTAGTATTACCGAGAAGAATATTCAGTCAAATTTTTGAGTCATTTTATTTTAATATTCTCGAGAAAAAATCTATTTGTAATTGTAATCCTGCTGAAAATTTTCAGAAAAGTAGCTTTTTAGTATCTCTTGACTAAGTTCTTTGTCCAGATTGTAATGCCTCTTTAGAATGAGCACTCCTCATTCTACTGACTTGCTACCCAACTCCATTGATAAAAAAAATAAGCTATAAATAAAAAGGTAGGTGAGGTTGAGGTAAGGCCAGGTGAAGTGAGGTAAGGTTGTGTATTATGATAAATTGCTCAGTTTATGAAGTAGATTTCACTTACGTGTAGTTATGTGTATATGTATAATGTATATTGTATCTCTCTATATATAAATCTCTTATAGTCCTATCCGTTAGAAACGTTTGTGATCATATTTATATTTAATAGCGTGTTTTCCCTCTGCGGTGACACGTTTGGGGAAAATACACCCGAGGACTGTGGCTGAATTTTTTTGCAACTTATGTTCAACGTCTTTATGTCTCGACCCGTTAGTTCTTACTTTTTCATACCTTTTATCTCTTCTCTTACAAATTTTCAAAACAATAAAAGAAATGCTTTCCTTTTCTTTGGACATGGCTTTCCGCGTCAGTCGCATTCGATCTTTCAAACTGCAAAGTTGTCTAGTTCATATTTATACATCACATATTTCAAAACAAACAATTTATATTAAATTGCAAATTTCGAGTTTTCTTGTACACGTTAGTAACAACACATACAATTATAACAACGCATACAAAATTAAATTTTTTTTTAGATTAACAAATTAAAAAAAAATTGTTTAGTTTAAAAATGTATAAAAGTTGTTAAATTTATCAAATTTGTTTAATTTATAAACTTATTATTAACTATAATTTGTTAAATTTATAAATTTGTAAAATTAAAAAGAAGGTGTTAGTGCTATAATGGTGTAGTATACTAGAGATTACTGCAATATGGTGCAATTGTACTATCAACATGGAGAAAATGCTGCCGTTGCAACTGATCGTACGAAGAAGAATATAAAATGGTGAAAATAATAATTATTAAAGTGAAAATTATTATTATGAAAATGGAAATAATAATTATTAAAGTGAAAATTATTATTATGAAAGTGTAAGTAATCATTATTTCAATGACAAATAAGTAATTTTAGTAAAAAGTAGGTACTATTATTTAACATATTTTCTATTATGGTGTTACACTTAAGTTTGATTATCAAACAATTAGTGTGAAGAATATTCTATTCATAAAAACAAGGTACTCTTAGAGCAAGCCACTGACCTACTGTCGAGATTTATCTCTCAGTACAACACACAGAGACGGGGACGCATATACAGCAGAGCCCATTTAAAGGCTTTGACTATGAAAAAAAAAGACCTGAAGAAGAGGAAGAGAGACACTCTTATGCGTTTTTCTACAAGGCAAGTCTCTCTCTTGCACTCATACAATTACATATCTTTTATTAGACATGTTATTAGTGCACCTTTAATGGTTACTTGTGACTTTATTATCAATTTGCGAACGTTTTGTCATTAAGATTTTCGATTCGTTTTTGCTCCATCTATAACTTAGTATGTATCGAATGAGTTAGGTCAGATACACCCTGTGTATAAGTATATGTATATTGTATATATGTATATTGTATATATGTATATTGTGTATATGTATATTGTATATATGCATATACTATATATGTATAATATATCCCACACAGTACACAATGTTTTAGTGAAATGTTTCAGGAAACATTTCAAAGAAAGCTCACTGTATGTTTGTGTAAACATTATAAAAAGTCTGTAAAAGCCTTTATGAAATAATGTTATGATATATTTATAAAACCTTGCAGAAATATTTCATTAAATGTCTATAAAAGAATAACAAAAAACAATAAAAATTTTTTTTTAAGAATGTAAGAGATTATTTTCAAAACTTTTACACAACATCTTTGCAAATTTTACATGAATTGTTATAAAAACATTTCATAAAATATGCCATGAAATGTTATTGAAATGTTTCGACAATGATTTTCGATCATGTCGTTCAGAAAGATTAAAATATTTACCGAAATGTTTCCGAAATATGTCGGTCCATATTGCATAAAGCAATAAACTATATTTCGAACTATTTTACAGAAACTTTTAATAAACTTATTTAGAAAGTACGCTGGAAAATTGTCGGGAGGTTCTTACCCACACAGCATGGAGTATTGTTAATTTTTTATTTTATCCTTTTATTTAAAATTTATTTTTATTATATTTATTTACTTTTATTTATTAATTTATTTTTATTTTATTTATTTACGTTTATTTATTAATTTATTTTTATTTTATTTATTTAATATTCCAGTGTAATATTTTAAGAAAGATTTCAAATTAAATCTTTTATAAATATTCTCGCAATATTAATTATATTATTTCAAATTATTGATATGAAATATTTCATTACAATATTGAGTAAATCTTACAACCATATTTTAGGAAATATTCGTAGACACCAATTATGTAATCTTTTTCAAAAACTTAAAGAAATCTTCCGGTAATCTTTCACGAAATATTGCAGGAAATATTTTTAAATTCTTTTAAAAGAATATTGTTTGTAATAATTTTAAAACATATTACAGCAATATTTCAAAAAATATTACTTGTATAGTTTGAAGAAGGTCACAGAACGTGTTTGGAAATATTCCAGAAATATTTCAGCAATATTTTATAAAATATTTTTATGAAATCTTTTCGAAAGATATTATCTAAATATTTCTTGAAATATTTAGGAAATATTTCAGTAATATTTGAATGTAATGTACAAAATAAATGTATGTAGCTGGATGAGAAATATTTCAGAAATATTATTCGTATAGTTCAAAAAAGATCGAAGAATCACGTTTGAAAATATTCCAAAAATATTTAAGCAATATTTAAGAATATAATTAAAAAAGCAAAATAAATAAAAAACAGTTAATAATAATTTCTAAATTGAAATGGTTTTATTTGGATATAAATTAAATAATTTTTAAAATATTCAGCAATTTTTCATAGAGATATTTTTTTAAAATTGAAAAATGAATCAAAAAAGGGGTTTCCCTTATTTACCGCAGTAACACGAGGTTTAACATCGCCTTAAAGATGACGAATTTAAAACGTGGTAAATCTAAATCGGATTTCGTAAAATGGCAAAAGAACAAACATAACCTAAAAACACAAAATTTTAGGTATATATTTAGCTCTATAGGGGTAACCTATTAAGCTGACAAGTGGGTCCAATATTTTTTTCTTAAAGTTTGTGAAAGATGCTAAAAGCTCACGTTTTTTTGGAAAATAGCCATTTTTTGGACATTTTTGAAAATTCAGAAGAGTCTGCTAGGGCGCACAGGAGAACTTAGGGGCTAAAAAATGTTCGTGAGTTTATTTTGATGGGTACTTTCATACAAAAAATCAGTGACTCATTTGAGCGGCCCCCTGCGCATTGTTTTTTAAAAGTAGCATAAGAAATACCCATATATATACTTATTTATTCTCTACGTGATTTAATTCTATATGACTAAGTGGTACTCAATGGCATAAGTTATATCGACTATATGGAGAAAAATAAAGCCAAGTAAAAGTAATAAGAAGGAGATATATAATTATATACAATTATATATTATAAGCTTTTTTACTCCGAATACTTTTTTCAATGTCGGGTATACACTAGATTTCACCATTATAAGTATTCCCCTTTCACGGAAAAGTGGTAAAAATTGCCTTAACATAGCTATAATAGCCGAAAATAGCATATTACATAACGTCTTAAGTCCATTTAATAAAATCTTGTTCGACATACGACTTAAGTCCATCTGTATGCGGATCGATCAGAGCGTGTATCAGTGAATTCATGTAAATAAATTTTTTTGTATAAACTATAGTGTATCCACATAAAACCATATATTACGATTTTCAAAAAATAATTCAGATGATTCCCGAAAAACGACTTAAGACCACTTTTTTTAAATATTGGATTAATTTACGTTAGATTTCATTATTATAAATACTCCATTTTCTCGTAAAAATAACAAAATTTGTCAAAGTATAGCTATACATGTAGTTAAAAACTGCACAATGTATAATGATTTAAATCGATTGAATAAAATCTTTGCTCAAAATACGACTTAAATTCATCTTTACATGGATCAGAGCGCTTATAGTTGATTTTACTTTATTTATGTTAATCCATTTTACTATATGGTACATTAAAAAATGAAAGTATGGAAGTGGGGCATCACGGGTTTCCTGTTTATATCGATTATTAAATAAAATTAACCTAGATAATACAAAGGATATTATTCTTCATTACAATTTCGAACAGGAAAATTAACTTTTTATTCTAAAATGCTGGTTTACAAGTGTTTACTGTGAGTTTCAAAAAACGCAGTTTAGAGGTTACATGTAGTTAGAAGACGACTTGCGGTAACGTGGAATCGTCAAATTTTTATCATTGCCTTTTTACTATTTGGATAAATAATATAATTTATTTTTTGTAGTAATTAATAATAGTAAGGAACATTTATCTTCAATTTAATATAAAAATATCTTAGAAAAACAGTTAGATTACACAAATAAAGCGTTGATAAAATATTGTGCATATGTAAGTTCTCGACTTTCTTTACGTAGGATAAATACGCTATACTTCCTGCTCAACATCGATAAGAAATTTGTATTTTATATAATTTATTGTCTCAGGAATAACGAAGCCCATGCGCATGTACTACAAGTACATTTGTCCGGGCAGTAGATAATTATTGCCTTGGAGAGCGAAGCAAAATATGCAGCATGCACACTGCACAGTCTGCATGATCCAACTCTTATAGGTATAGCAACGGTTGCTACGAGTGCTAGGATTTCTAAGGCGACGACAGCACGTCACATCGACTCGGTGCAGCGCATTGTACTAGAGTAAGTACAGCACACGTGCGCGCCTGAGACTCCGTGGCACGCATACAGCTGTACTGGTGTACTACGCAAAGCCCTGCTCTCGGCGCAGCGATTCAGTTGAGCGCCGCGCTGCAGCAGTCGAGGGGGTTCTTATCTGCAGCCGAGCCGTAGAAGAGAGAATAGAGAATAGAGAATAGAGAATAGAGAATAGAGAATAGAGAAGAGAGAAGAGAGAAAAGAGAACAGAGGACAGAGTGGTCGGGGCGCATGCGCGCTCGGGGGTGAGCTAGCGACCACCGCCGTGAGTCAGTGCACGCAGCTCTGAGCGACAGAGAGGGAGGACGTGGACTGGCAGGGCAGGGACTAGGCTGAGAGAGCGAGAAGCATGAGCGGAGGCCGGAGCGCGCAGCACAGCCGGCTTCTCCCGTTCGGTCTGGGTCTGTCCGCTCTCGAGTCCGGACGTCAGTCGGCCGGCATCCGTGGTGCGTGTCTTACGTAACGAGCGCACGCGCGCGGCTGTGTTCTTGGCGCCGAGTGCTGCCTGCTGCAACTTCCCTTGCTTCCCCAGTTCCCTATAACCTAGCTCGCGGCCGCCAATTCACGTACAGCAGCGTTTATGGCCTGTGCAAAAGCGGCCTGCACTCGCATCCTTCACTCGCCGACCTGCTGCACTCTCCTCGTTCATAGCAACAATTGCTCTTGACGCGCGTCTCGCTCTCCGCGAAGCCGCGCTGCACGTCGCTTCGGGAGAGCTGATATGTGGAAGTCCAACTGCTCGCCCGCCAGCTGATCCACGCTCCAGCAGCAAGAGGGAATACACGCGGAGATACATTTATTACCTTACTTTATTACCCTCCACGCTCAAGCTTACTCAACGTAACGCGGCTTTTCATAGCCGCCCCAAAGCATCGTCATACTTTTCTACCCTTTAAAACTTTGCTCGCTGAGCTCGCTGCACATGTTAACAATCCCCCAGGAAAAGTCTCACATTCTGCTACATATTATATCTGGTCTATGGCTCTCTCGCAGCCTGCACCTCAAGCCATTTTCCGCAGCCGCCGTAGCTCAAGACAAGTAGCCTGAAAGAGGAATGCGGAGGAAGCGGGCTTCGTTTAGTTTCAAGAACCCCCCGCATCACGACATTATTCAAGTCTACAAAGTGCGAGACCCGACAAGACCAGTAGCATTTTCTAATTCATCTTTTCATGCTCAGATATGCAGTTTGACTTTATAAGCAATGCAAGTTTAATCGTTTTATAGCATTACTTTAATGCAATAAGGGGGAAGCAATTAGGCATTCTGTGTAGAATCGCAAAGGCGCGACGAGTGTACTGCAAGTAAGAGTGTAAGACGTGCGAGTGAGCTGCAAGTATCCGGTGGGCCGCGGAACATCGGGGCTGTTGGCGGCGAGCGATTAAGCGCAGCTGTAGCCGAGCGAAGCTGTTGCAACATACAGCGGCATAGCAGCTGCTTCGATCTCTCCGTCTTTCTCTTACTCTTTTCTATCGCTGCTTCAAGTGAAGACGTTTCAGCAGCTCTTGCTAGAAAAAAGCAGAGACAACAAGTGAAAGTGAAAGTCGAAGAGTTAGAAGGAAAGAGTAAAGAAGGAAATCAGTGTTGAATTGCAGAGAAGAAAAGTAAAAAGTTTGCAGAGTGATCTATCATTAATCGCGTGTAGGTATAGCGGTATATTTTTGTGCGACAAAGTCAGAGATTGTCGACAATAAATAGCAGATAAGAAGTGGTGCAGTGGCGTGGCTCGGCGTGAGAAGCTGGTACGGGGGTTCGGCAGGGAGGAAAGGTGGAGGGCGGTAGGTCCGGCGAGGTAGGCGGCGGGGTTGCTCGCTTCATAAAGCGCAGCGTCGAGGGCCCGATCGGCCGGGTGGCAGCCCGCGTCTGGGGCTCCGGCGCCGGGGGCACCAACAGCAGCACCGCCGGCTGCAACACCAACAGCAGTAGCAACGCCGGCGCCTCGGCCCGAAAATGCGACAACGAAGAAACCCCCCGGATCCTCAGAACCTCCAAGGCTCAGAAGCTCATGGCTACCACGGGACTCACTAGACTCAGCAAGGTGAAAAAACAACTATTCTTCCAACTGCTCTTCCCACGTTATTTCTACCCTCTTTCTCACTTTCTCCACTTTTCACTTTTTCACTTTTTCACTTTTTCACTTTTTCACTTTTTAACTTTTTCACTTTTTCACTTTTTCACTTTTTCATTTTTTCACTTTTTCTCTTTTTATTCAGTATTTTCATCCTTGTAAACTACATTATATTTATTCGAATTACTAAATCATTTTCTCAATACTACACTCACATTATTATGCTTTCTCTATTTTATTGCAAACATATATCCAAATGAATTTTTCATTAGCCAGTTTCGATGTAACCCCCGACTTATAATTGAAGGGTATACTTTCAATTGACATGTTCGGTTCTCACAACTTTACGAACGAGTGACCGATATTTTAAAAGCAATCTTTCTGAAAATCTTTTTACTATAAATACTTGGTCATATATCACCAATTCAATTTCAATTCCACCTTTGTTAAACCCCAAAATCTTAATCCTACCAGTCACGATAAATCACTATTGCCTTTCGACTTCTTTTGACATGTACTAACAATTAAGTGAAGCGTTTTAATGTTAAATTTTTTTTTATAAAATTTTTTTCATCCGTAAGCAATATTTTTTAAAAGTTGTATTAATAATTTTTTAAAAATTGGTTAGTTGCCCGAAAACAGTTTTAACAAAAAAGTGCTTTACTTAATCTTTAAAGCGTGGCAAAAGGATTCGATTAACCGTGAAAAAAATAAATTTTCGTTTATCATCTCCCCAGCTCCTCTAGAATCGTGCACGCCGCAAAGTCCTTCCAATAAATATGGTATTGACAATAGTAATTTATCGTGTTGTATAGGATCAAGATTTGGTGGTTTCACAATGGTGAAATTAAAGATATGACCAATTATTTGTAGGAAAAAAATTTTCAGAAAGAAAACAATTTTTTTTAGGGTTTAAAGATGTCTTGTACTATTATTCCTTTATTTGAGATAAATTTATTCAAAATAAAATAACTAAAATATTTTCACTTTTATATATTATACGTAGCTTTACAATTAAATTTTTTTAACTATCGTGCACATAAAATAATATAAACTGATCGGTAACCTTTAAAATTCTAACCCGTTTAGAAATAGTTTAATCATGAATTTTTCGTATTATTATATATCTCTATATCTCCTGCCATCCAGATGGCAGTGCATATTTTTAAGGTCTACCCGTCATAGCACAAAATAGTGTAATAATTAAAGGTTTTAAAATCGTTTAAAAAACGTTTTCAATGTTTTCAAATAATTAAAAATATTATTATACATACATTTTATTTTGCTTTACTTCGAACCATATTATTAATTACACAGTAGAAAGGATTACTTGTTTAAGAAGAAAATTTTCTTAAAATAAGATGCAACTAATTTCAGAACACTATTTTTGTTATTTCAAATCATGCTGAAAAGTTTCTTATTGTAAGAAATTTATTTTCTTAATTTAAGAAATTTGGTCGTATTGTTTATACCATTCACAGTAGAATACATGAAAGAAAGAGTGTCAAAAGGGTAGTGAAGCTTAGTGTTTCCAACTGCTAGCTTTGATACATCCTGTCAAGCGCGCAGGGCCACGCATTTTGAATGCCCAAGAGTCGTGAGGAAGTCGAGCGTGCGCGAGTCTGCTGTACGTGCTTTCACGGTTACAGAGATCTGCAAACATACGTCATATTCGAGGGGGTCAATGTGCAGCTGCGCCTGCTGCCCCTTAGTCCGCCTTGTCCGTCTCCACACTATACACACATGCATGTACATTGTTCATTGTACAGTGTACACGCGATGCTATACACGCTGCAGCCATAGTTACGAATTCGTACCGTTCGCGCGCTTCAAGGGCCGAAGTCAATCACATGTTGCACACGTATCGCGCATATCTGCGTCCCCGAGTATAGACTGCGTCCGTGGCTGCACCACGCGAGCAGAAGGTAGTATAGACTATAGTAGGTATATGTATAACATGTATAGTGCCGATCTATCCGGCATCCACAGCCGTGTCGCCGTTACGTCATTACGCGGCGCACCAGCCGCGGATTACATGTTCCCGGCGCTCGTCAAACGTGCGACGCTTGCGAAGGAACTTCTCAATTGCATGCGCGTGCTACACTGCAGTCGTCTGACTCTCCCCGCATGGCGTGTGTTGTACTCTCGCGACGCATGGCACGCGTCAATTTGGTTATCTTCATTGACTTAGCAGGACAGGTGAAGTCGAGACAGGATACCTTATATATAAATATATTCAACTTAGCTCACTTAGTAATTTACTTCTTTATGCCAACTCTTTCATTTGTTTATTGAGACTTATGCTTGCAAATTTAGGTACTTGTAAAAAACATTTTGGTTTTTGCTATTTATATACTTAAAGTATTATTATTACTTTAATATGTACTTCAAGGACATTTTTTTATGAGATCGTCCATTAACTTAAGGGTATAGCCCTGTCGAGATTTGCGAAAATCGGTGACAGTATAAACATTGTTTAATTAACAATTTTCTGGTTTGTAATTATTTAAAATTACAACACAACTTTTTAGCGATTGTGCATAAAGTTAATGCGTAAAGTACTTTACGAAATCGTTTTTAGTGTGTAAACGTAATTTTACACCCTAGTAAAAATAATGTTTCTTTACACACTGCTATCGATGCGTAAAATATTTTACACACTGGTTTATGATGTGTAAAATTACGAAGTTACTTTCTCAATATGTTGAATTTTACGTGCAGTAGTGCCGATCGCTCGGCGGCTAGTGGAGTCTCCGCATCAATGAAGGTCGCAGCTGTTTTCAAAAGAATTTGTATAAATCAAACCAATTTAGATAACATAGAAAATTTTTTAAACAATTGAAGAAATGTTGAAAAAATTGAATGTAAAATACAGTATACACATTTTGACTAGTTCAGTACCAAGAGTACTACCTTACCCGCGAGCCTAAAATTTCGAAAATCCGAAGTCAAAACAATATTGCCGAGATTTTCAGTCGGACAGTATACTCAGCTGTAATACACACATATTTCTTTTTTAAGTGTCACTTGGAACTCGTAAGTTCATCGCCTCATCTACGCAAGCCTTCCACGCATCCCTATCTTGTGCTGAACCCACCTATGAAGCACCCTCCCGCCCGATATCTGTTAGATCCACTTTCACGTTGTCCTCCCATCTGCGTCTAGGTCTACCTAGAGGTCATGTTACATTTGGCTTGCCCTTCATAATCCGCATTGCCGTACGGTCGTCTCCCCTTCTTGCTACGTGGCCTGCCCATCCTAACCTGCGCGATTTTATTATTCTGTTAATATTCGGTTACGCGTACCGATTGTGCAACTCGTCATTGTGCAGTTTCCTCCATTCCCCAGTTTCCTCATCTTTCTTCGGCCCGTATATTTTTCGCAGAACCTTATTTTCGAGAACCCTAAAACGGGTTTCCTCCGCTTTAGTGAGCGCCCACTTTTCGCACCCGTACAGAACCACCGGCAGTATTATAGTCCTATATATCCTTACTTTAACGTTTTTTGACAGCAGCTTTGACTTTAGTAATTTACTCACGACGTAGAAGCAGGCATTACCCGAATAAAGTCTCTTGTTTAACTCGGCTTTAATCTCGTTTCGTAAAAAATATTAGCCTAGATACCTGAATTCGCTAACCTTTTCAAAAGTAAAATTTCCAACTCTGAGATCCCCCTCCCCTTCGCAGATGCCTAGTCTATCCATAACCATATATTTTGTTTTCGATTCACCCACTTCTAGCCCTGTCTCTTCCGCCACTTTTATGAGGATTTCCGTGTTTCTTGCCACCGTTTCCCTATCATCCCCCACTATATCTAAATCGTCTGAATAGCCTAGTATCTGCGTTGTCCCATGAAGTGTTGCACCTAGTTCGTTAACCTGCATTTTTTTAACAACATACTCTAAGGTTAAGTTAAAGAACACTGTGGAGAGTCTGTCACCCTGTTTCAAACCGTCGCGTATCGTGAAGGATTCGGATACATTACCGACTATTAGGACTTGTCCTCTGCTTCCGCTTAAACATATTTCAATTAGTTTTACGAGTTTTTTCGGTACACCGAGCAGTACAAGGATTTGGCACATTTTGCTTCGCTTAATAGAATCGTACGCTTTTTTAAAATCTACAAATAGCTGATGTATGGTTTCACAAAATTCCCACTTTTTCTCTAATAGTTCATATATATATATATATATATATATATATATATATATATTATATATATTATAGCCATATTATAATTACATTTCGCTCACAGCATTACACCGGTCACTGACTCTTACCAAGCATCAACTAACGAACACTTCACGCAAAGAGATCGTTTGACCTTCGATTTCCTGAGAGGACCCCTGCATTGGCACTTTTCGCAGATTCAAATGATGGAACGAAAAAGTGCGCTCCACTGCGTGTTTTCTATGATTTTTTATTAGCAATTACAGGAGCGATAAGAGGCTTTTAGTATATAGTGTGTACACGTTACAATGATCGCCGACTAAATATGGTATACCAGAGATAACTTTATCCCATTCAAAATGTAAATTTCTCATAAAAAAGAGATCAAAGAAGATTCAAAGTATACATATATACACAAGATAAAATAAAAAGCAGTATTTCCGGTAAAAAGTGTTTTCTTTTCATGAATTATATATAATTAAGAGTGAAAAACTTTTCAACTTAAAAATGGGTTACAATTTCGAAATGTAATTCTGTTGCATACATTAGATGAAATTCGTGTACTGCGTAGTTTGCGACACTAGACTACTTAGCATTCGGATTGGCGCACTATTCAGTGTCGACGATCGTTATCAAGTCGGTGCAATTAGACACGCTAGGCCGGCAACCTGATTTATCATAGGATAGCGATCGAGTAGATAGATGGATTATACATCTGCACCGCGAGAACCGTATATTGTATGTTGTATATTGTATAGTCTATCCCGCAGCACGGCGAACAACTAAATCGCTCGTGCTGCGCCCTCGCTATTATCCCCCTTTCTCGCTCACTCGCCGGCGCAGCTGTGACAATAAAGCACGTCCTCGTCGTTGTCGTTCCTAGCGATGCACTCGGCCCAGGCGAGACGCGAATGCAGATGATGTGCGCACACATAAAGCTCTAAGGCTCGTATAAACTTAAATGACTCATTACGCTGCCTATGTCGCTGCGGAATCGCCGACTTTCTCCATGGTCCAATAATCCATAGTCTGGATCCTGCGCCGCGAGAGGAAAAACGGAAAAAGTAGACAATATTTCAAAAAGTCTCATCTTGCGCGAAATTGATTACATTTTAATAACTAACATATACATAGTCATTTGTTAGTTTGAGTCTTCTGATACAAATATTAATCGATATAATTCTAAAAAATATTTTTATTTGGAATTTTTAAGGAAAACTCGGCACTCTTCATTAATACAAAAGTATTTTGAGCACGTAAATATTCAGCTTATCCTGTAGAGCAGATCATGCCGTTTAAAAATGTAAATAGATGTGAATCTGTCAGCCAATAATAATTTTTATTTAGAATTAACAATGTTAGCTCAGCCATCTTTTAAGAATAAAATAATAAACAAGAACCATAATTTTGTTATTCGTTGATCTGTGTGTCTATTAAATGGTGCGAATGCATGTATATCACAACATTAAAAATGTATAGACACTAGACTGCTCCGCGCGGTATTTTTAAAAGCATAATTTATTTTACCTTTCAGGTCTCTAAATTTTTTTAAGTGAATTTTTTGCTCTAATTGTAGAGTGAACGAGAGTTACACGCACTCACGCACACACGCACGCACTCATGCATACACACACACGTACACACATACGCACACACGGAGAGAAACAATGTTATAATTCTTATTAATATATGAATGATTTTTTACTATTTTCTGTTGTAATGTTTGTACATACTTGTATTTTATCAATTTTTACTATTTAATACAGCAATTTTCTAAAATATTAAATAGTAAATTTTAAAATGCACATTAAAAATTTTGTTTTCAATTTAATGTTTCCCTAATTGCTATTTATTCTAGATATTATATTTTTTATATTTGTACACTTTAATTTTAAATAAAATTATTTTACCGAAAAAACCGACCTCGTGAAGATTTGAACCGGCGACCCTCAGCTCCTGGAGCGGACGCTCTACCTACTGCGCATGATCCTTGTTTACTATACTTCCAATCATCCTTATAAGTTATACTACGCTTTGTTTTCGTTTAAGCTTATCTTGTCAACCTTAATTAAATAATGATATACTTATTCATCGTTGCAGTTCTAATTAACTTACATGTATTGTTATAATGACAAAGATCTTGTATCATCGAATTTAAAGTATCATTACCAGTTGCAAAAGATTACGTATAAGTTGTGACGTTGCGTTTTTGCTACAGGTAAATTAATGTCAATTTAACCTCAAAATTTATTTTATTTTATTTTAAGCTCCCTCTAAGCTCGGAGCCCTGTCTGCAAAAAGCAATGTCGCAAAAGATTATTTGAAAAACCAAACTTTCCCAGTAGGAAAGCGACCTCTCTAATATTCTGTTTTTCTCCCTGGCTAACTCAGTTATCTAAAACCATGCAGCTGCTGTGTGCCTTTATTTATTGAATGGTTTTCACCGCGGAGAGTGGTCGTGATCCTTCTGGCAAACTCTGCCTTATTTGCTTGGATAATATTTGTTTTTACCACGTCTTACCTTCTCTTCCTTTTCAAATAATAAAAGTAATTTCTCACTATTTCTATCCAATCATAAATAATTTATTAACATGCAAGGATAAGGTTTTTCTCGAGCCATACTAATAAGAGTGTATCTATTCTTTTTATAAAATTCAACATGCGGGCTAGTTTCGCCCGTCTTCGCATTTATTATTATCTAATTATTTACAAGGTTATTTACATGGATTTCGGCGTTTCATATCCGCCTAGCGCGATTCTTCGCGCCCCTACTCTTTCCCTAAATAATACTCGCGTGTTGTACAACGCTTATCTCCGCTCACCTTCTATATGGAGCGGGATGGCGGAGCGTAGCTTTGAACATTTCTATCGTATCCGCCTAGCGCGATTCTTTCTACGTAAACCCCTTTCAAGGACTATATTCGATAGTCTTAGAGTTTCAAAGCGAGAGAGAGAGAGAGAGAGAGAGCAAGAGACAAGCGTCGTGCCGCTCCATAAGGACGAACAGCACGGCGCACTCTGCCACCGTGTACAATGCGTAACGAACTGACTGGTACGACGTGAAGCTCCTCGTGCACCGTTGTGCAAGCATCCTCGGTGGCTCTGCTCTGCAGCTGAAGATCTAGCTGGCTCTCCCTCACGCTGCTACCGCGGTCTCGTTGTCCGCTGCTGCGCCTCTCGCCTCTTAACTCTCCTCGGCCGATCTACCCTGGGCCATGAGCCATTCTTATTCAGCTCGATTCGGCGCTGGCTCGTGTCGAAGCTGGCTCGTGTCGAAGCCTCGTCGCGTCGGGGTGCGTGGCTGCCTCGTTGATTGTTCGTGATAGCGCTTTCACAGTAGCGTGTGCGCTAGACAATTTTAAACTCTGCCGTGGATTACGAGCAGTTGTCGAGGATACATTAGCGGGTGTCGCTTTGCCTCTCAGACACGAGCCGTGCTTGACCATACACTATAGAGATCTGGAAGTGCCGGAACATAATAGGCTGGGTGCACAATAGACTACAGCGCTACGCTGAACACATAAATTATATCTATAGATATGCAATATATAGATATACTATAGCATCAAAGCACGCTGAATTTACAAATTTGGCCACTCCATGCACCCAGACTATTAGTTCGGCGCTCGTGGTGCAAAGGAGCTCTCCACAATCATATGTCCGGCGTATGCGATTCGTACGCCGCCAAATGAACGACTTATATTTCTATTTCTTCTATATCCATTTCTCCTCGAGAACGTTTTTGATTGGATGACGTAAGAGACGCATACGCCAGACGTACGATTGTGGAGAGCTCCAGGTATACCGTTGTGGGTGTGATCTTGCTTCGAGTTGTACGCTCTCACTTGGACAGCTTGGTGCTGCCCCCGTGCGTTCGCGCCCCTCGGTTAGGTGCTGCCTCCGTAGGGTATCACGCGTACCCGAAGGTAGTCGCGCGCACTCGTAGCCAGCCGTGCGTGCCCGAAGGTAGCCGCGCGTGGCCGCGCGCTCCCGTAGCTAGCCTGCGTGCCGGAAGGTAGCCGCGAGCTGCGCAGGCGTCGCTTGCGAACGGGTGCAACACCGGGCGGCGCTAAACATACCGAGACACCTGAAAGTAGCCGCGAGCGGTGATATCGAACGAGGCCAATATCTGGCGGCTCTAACGTACGGGTCTCTCTTCATGAGTAGCCATGCTCCGCGCGCCGCGCTCTGTGCGCTGACAGTCCGTGTGTTCAGCACCAAGCTGTCCAAGTGAGAGCGTACAACTCGAAGCAAGATCACACCCACAACGGTATACCTGGAGCTCTCCACAATCGTACGTCTGGCGTATGCGTCTCTTACGTCATCCAATCAAAAACGTTCTCGAGGAGAAATGGATATAGAAGAAATAGAAATATAAGTCGTTCATTTGGCGGCGTACGAATCGCATACGCCGGACATATGATTGTGGAGAGCTCCTTTGCACCACGAGCGCCGAACTAATAGTCTGGGTGCATGGAGTGGCCAAATTTGTAAATTCAGCGTGCTTTGATGCTATAGTATATCTATATATTGCATATCTATAGATATAATTTATGTGTTCAGCGTAGCGCTGTAGTCTATTGTGCACCCAGCCTATTATGTTCCGGCACTTCCAGATCTCTATAGTGTATGGTCAAGCACGGCTCGTGTCTGAGAGGCAAAGCGACACCCGCTAATGTATCCTCGACAACTGCTCGTAATCCACGGCAGAGTTTAAAATTGTCTAGCGCACACGCTACTGTGAAAGCGCTATGAGAGAGAGAGAGCTAGCGTCGCGTCTCTTGACGTCTCCGTGCCGCGGGGCTCTTCATCGCCCCTCTCTTTTCCACCTTTTTCTCTCTGTCGCTCAGCTGGCCTATCTTACCTTGCTAATTCTCTCGCCTTGATTCTCTCCCCTCTCCCTACTCTACCATTCCCGTCTAACTCTCCCTTATGCGTGGCTCTACCTCGCGATTGCTCCTGCAATCCCGCTCGATATATCCGTGCGCTTTTATTTAGTGCTTCTTCACCTACATTTGATACAGACATTTTCTAAAAATAGTGTATTTTGATTCCCAGTATCTCAAAACATGTTTCTAACATGTTTTTAGCAAAACTTTTTTCTTACTTTCACAAAGCTTCCTCTATGAGGAAGCAGTATGTGTTTAAGTAAGACCTCATAATCGGCTCTTCCGACCACTCTCTAAAATTGGAAGAGTGATTTTTCACTCTAGTCGACTGATTTCTCACTCTGGCACTTGGCAAAGTGATAAATGAACCAATCGGCTTCGAGTGATTCACCACTATTCAAAAGAGTGATATTTTCACTCTTTGCTACGAGTGATTTATCACTTGTGTTCGAGTGAAAGAAAATATCATTATAACGCATATATTGTGTAAATAATTGTAATTTTTATTACTATCTCTTTTTTCAAATTTTTCTTTAAATGTTATTTCAATGCTTAAAATTACTTCAGCACTACTTTTAATGAGACAAATACCTTATTCATTATATTCAATTTCTAACAATAAAATTTCAAGAGTGCGAGTGTGAAAAATAGGAGTCCATAGTCACACTTATCATTGGTGTTAACTTTTTTTATATTTTTTTATTTTAATCTTGGCGCTAAATGTTAATTTCGTCGCTCCTGTAAACATTATTTTTCTATGATTACGTAAAATTGCATTTCACATTCTCAAAGCGGGAGTAAAATCAAAATTTTTCGCATACTGTATCAAAAAATATCGTATGTAACTCGTGCGTACGTTTTGCACACTCATGCGAACGTGCGGCACTCGTCTGCGAATCGTGCGCGAGGATTCGCTACTCGTGTGTATAATTGCATTTTACGCACTTGCTGCATAATATACCATTTAGTACTAAATTGTTTCACAAAAAGAATGCACAATTGCGGGAAACGGACTTCGATCACAGTTTAAGAAGTGGTTTCTGATACCTAAAAATTAAGCCCAGCACCCTTAATTTAAGATATGAGGTATTTTATACCTAATATGCGTTATTTTCATGAATATAGGTATCTCTATTTCCGACCATAACGCTGCAAGTTTTTAGAATAGAAAAATAATTTAAAAGATAATAAAAGTAGATGGAAAATAGCTTTAATTTCTGAAATTGCTTGAAAATTCGGGGAAATTTAACTCATTTTAAATTTGTTGATTTTTCATATATTTTCAGTCACAATCTTCAATTGTTAATAACTTTTGACAATACTAAATACAAAGCAGAGCTTAAATTAAAGCTCTTTACTAAAGCCCACTTTCATTACTTTTTGGGGCAATTTCTCTATAATAAAAACATTATGAGTATGGCCAGAAGAAGAGGTATAGGAGAGTGCCCGACAGTATGACCCCCTCCCAGTATGAACACTCATGGACTATTGGACTTCTACTGATACATGGCAGCATTTTATATGTTGGATTAGATGAATATTATAATTCTATTAAGTCTGATCAAAGGTTCTTGTTTTTCTTGTTTATTTCCCGAAGGTTAAATATGTCCAATACATAAACTAACTAAATACTAATTATTTAATATATGATATGATTTAAGCTAAAATAGATCTAATTAATAAACATACTATTTTATTATTTTTACATATCTTTGAAGCACCATTTTTAAGCCTTTAGAGAAAGAATACTCCTAAACTATAGTGTCCAACATCCATAATAGGAGACACTCTTTTGAAAACTCAAAATATATTTTTCGTTTATAATTTATACTTAAACCAGATTATTAAGTTTGATCAAAACTAATTTACTACGTCTAGAGGATCCATTCATACAACAAATTCCATTTATAAATTTTTATTTTCACCTAGATACTCAAAAGTTACAGCCAAAATAGTTATTGGTGTCCGTACTGGGGTACTTTCCCCTTCCCTTTTCATTAAAATAAGGCATATTTAAAGTAATATACCTTATATCTCGACAACTAGGGTACATGAAACAAATTAAGGGTGCTGCTAGGCTTTATTTTTAGGTATCAGATACCGTCTGATCAAAATCTGTTTCATGCAGGCTGAATACTCTCCTTGTCAGTGTTGCAAACCTGAGCAATATAAAATTGCGATATAAATTACGATCGTCTCTTTTATCCTCTCAAAGCGGACGCTCATAACGAAACGTAATAGATCAAGCTTTAGTGTTTTAAAAAAGTTTCTTCAATTACAATAAATCTCGAGAAACTTGCCAAGTTCAGCTAATCCGTTTCAATAAAAATAAATATTAATTTAAACTACTTGAACGGATCAGCTTACCATCAGGAACTCGATGATGATATAGCGCTTTTGACAAGTTACCCTCACAAGTTAGCACATTTCGTATATAATATGTAAATTAAGGCTGTACCGACACACTCACGAAGAGTCGGATTTAGCTATACTCTTTTGGTACTCAAAAAATTATCGGTGTACCCGAGAAAATCAGTCTAGTCGAAGAAGTCAGACGTCGGAAAATCACGGAAAGTGTTACTCTTTGTGGGAAAAATTACGAAAAATGCTAGTCTTCGTGGTGAAAATCCAAATGTGTTACTCTTCGTGGGCAACGTAATAGACGTGCTAATTTTCGGGAGAGCCCTCGATGTATTGGATGCTTATTTTAAGTTTGTATAAAGTGAAAAGCATTTCATGAGTAAACAAAACCTTCCTTCGAAAATTGCAGAAAGAAAAACAAATCAAAACTCAGACGAAAAGCAAGACTAAAGCCTAAATCACAAATTGCTCTGCTCGAAATGGCTTTGGATTGTTTTTTTATTCTGGCTATTGGATAATATTTTTAAAGAGAAAACTCATAAAATGGAGAGACTTAAACGGCTGCAGCCCTGCTAAATGTCATCAACGTAAACGTGTGAATTAGCTCAGCTACTTATTTTCAGCTACCAGGATACTCTGATACCACATTACAGGATACTTTCTTTATAAACTTTTGAAATTTTCATCATATCTTCAAAGTTAGCAAAGATAATGCGGTCTAACATTCATGTATAGTCACATCGTTATAAGTTCAAACAATGACATAGCAAGAACTTTAAACACGCTATAACTATTGCAAATGTATTTGACTTTTAAGAATTTAAAAGGAAATATGAATCGATTTAGGTATTCTATCAATTATACATATAATACCGCTTGAAGAATAAACTTTGAGGTGGCTTCAGCATTATGACGCAGTATCAAGCTTCAATTCAGTATTCAGCATACTTCCGTATGCGGCTGTATACTTTTTGTCAATTTAATTATTTTAATAAATAATATTTTACACTACTTATAGTAGATAAGAGAAAAATTTGTTTAACAAATTAGTGAAAAAGAGGTAAAAATGTCTTCTTTTAATTTCTCCCTGGGGGGACTATTTTGGACGTCATTTTTAAAATATGCATAAAAACTGCAATTTTGGTGCAATGACAAAAATAGAAAATTAGAGGACCGCTTGTTTTCGGAATAGAATAACATATTAAATTGTGAAGTGATTTTGTAACATAGGTATACATTCGGCCTGCATAATTTTAAATGGATTCGGTCTAAGATCAATATTCGGGGTAAGAACCTCCTTAAAGATCTTTTCGCCAAGCGATCATGAAAACACAGTCACTTATTTTGGAGTGAATCTTCACTTTTGAAAAGAGTGAATTATTCACTCTTTTGTGAAAGTTACTTTTTCACTCTATTTAGAGTGAAAGAATACGCGTAAAGAAAAAATAATTATTCACTTATAATAATTACTCACTTCGTTGTTTAACGTTTTAGAAATGTTTTGATGAATGGATCAGTTTACTGGAAAGGATGCAATTGAGAAATACATTTAAAACACTTCAGAAAAGTTGTTGGTTGGATTTGAACTTGGATCCTTTAGGTTTTGGGGCTGCCACTCTACCGATAGACCACCGTTGCGTTTGACTTCGTGTGTACTAATTTCTCCTATGTATTCGAATTCGTAGATGAACTTTTGTTTAATACTAAAATCAGTTTAAGACATAATAACTTAGAGCTAATAAATAGTTATTGTTCATAAAATGATACAAAAATTATATTTTATATGAAATTTAATATTATTATGGTAACTTGAATATTTAGCCGAAGAGTCTAATATTTTTTTACTAGATTTTCTCAATTTATGCATATTTAAGATAAGTTTAAAATGTTTTAAATAATAAAATACTGCCCGATTCCTACCATACCGGCTTACAATTTATATTTTTATCTCTTTAAAATAAATATCTATAAAAAAATATCTATAAAGAGTACGAAATTACAGTCTAAATGTTGACATTACTAATTTATAATAACTAAATTTTATCACAATATTTTTTTATAATACAGAATACCTAGGCTATCATACTGACATAAAAGTATATATGTTGTAGAAAATGTTATTCCTGCACCGGAACAAAAGGATTACATACCATTGAGTAAAGTATAAAATCAAGGAAAAGTTCTACGTCCATGTACGATGTTCAGCAATAAGCAATTAAAGTCAAGATCGCTATTACAGCGCAGCATAGAGAGTAGTTGAAAAAATCCGAATAAATCATCCGGGAAATCATATTAACATCGAGTCATGTGCATTAAGATATTAAGTCGCGGACGTAAAAGGGACAAAATGTCGCTCGGGCGAATATCACACTGGCCACATATCAGCCGGCTGATAAGAAGATCCACGGTTAACCATACGCTCGGCCCACCGCCGGCGAACTCACCCGTGGCCGGGGCGGTCAAAAAGGAATTGTATGACTTGCCCGTAAATTTCCCGCTAAGCCCGCCACCGCTTATTGCACTGCACACTCTACAGCCACGCCGGATAGATCTGGGAGATTCAAAGTTTTCGGCTCCGCGCGCACAGTTACCTATAGCTAGAGTCGCGATGCGATCACGCATACGAGAGGCGCGTAAAACCAAGGCGAATCACGAACGCCCACCTTATTAGTTCGGTGGATGAATCCATGAGTGGCTGGGTAGATGCGTAGGTAAGTGGATGGATGCGTGGGTGGATATATGGATGCGTGGAAGGAAAAAAATGAGTTCTTTACTGAGAGAGTGAGTGAGAGAGAAAGAGAGAGAGAGAGAGAGAGAGAGAGAGAGAGAGAGAGAGAGAGGAAAAGCAGAACAGAGCACAGTGACGGTATGGCTGGCCCAACTAATAGCGCGCCTTATAGACCGCATGCGACGGACAATCCTCATGCGTCTGCGCTTGACAATCTACAAAATCACCATAAATCACGGTCTGCGCAAGAAAAAGCGTTCTATCTTGATTTTTTAACGACTCCCTTGCCGCCACAGGCGAAAATGCGGTTTCAGGCAGTATAGTACGAGTACGAAGACGTGTGCACCCGCATACAGGGGTTTTGAAAAATACTGTGTACTTCTTTTTTTGTGTACCGGCGCCGCGCCGTGCCGCGCTGCTGATGGATTTAGAGCGCAAAGATCTTTACGGGTCATAATTTTTCGGAAACGTCCGTTCTTACTGGCCCGTGACTCACCGTATACGCTCGACTAGCTTGGTTATGAATTTAATTGTATGCTGTAAGTGCTGTCGCATCGTCTCGATAAACGTTATTTAACACTTTTTAATCTTTTTATTTTTTTTAGTTTATTTTATTTCATTTCAATCTAATATTTGCGTAAATGATATGGTTCTATTGTACAATAATATGAAAAATTATTATCAAAAGTTTTTCTTAGCAAAACAATCATGTTCTAACACATTTATGAATGAATCTGTACTTTAAAAGTAACTAGTTAAAGTTATCGTCGCTTGAAAAGTAATTCAAAGTTATCGTAAAAGTTACTTCTGTTCACCAAATCTTTTTCGAATAAAAAAGCATTGTTATTTTACAATATGGTTTTGTTATTCGAATTTTCAAGAAGAAACACAGCTACTTACTTATAAATATTAGTTCATATAAATTATAACAAAATAGTATTTTAATATCTTAAATATATTGTTTAAATTCGAGCAGTGCAAACTCCAAAGAATAGTTATTAACTTGAGGGAACTCAATTTGCTTGTTTAAAATATGACAAATTGATTTTATAAATTTGACATGGCAATCGGCATCTTCGCCCACGAAATAAGGGAGATTCTTTTAAAATATCCGTAAGACTCTATTAAAATTGCGGTGTGATATATTTATTAGTAAATTATTTAGTTCCAAAACATAATAAACATATTATATAATAACACAGCGATAAGCGATGTAAAATGCATGGAAAATCAGCGATTTTAATAAAATTAAAATCTTTAATTTTCCATGTATTTTTTATCACTTTCTTTGACAATTAATACCTTTTCAAGGGATTAATATTTTTATATGAAACAAAGCGGAAATTAAAGCTCTTTCTGTCTACTTTTATCTACTTTTGAATTATTTTTACTGAGTAAAAATTTGCAGTGTTATGATCTGAAGTAAAGGTACCATTTTCTCACTAAAACAAGGATATTTGGAACATAATTGGCTCTATCTCGATAATATGGGCTCGTTAGCAAAAACTGCGGTTGTCTGGGTTAATTTAGGCACTAGAAGACACTTCTCAAAACCTCATCAAAATTTCTGACCTGTATCTCATACACTCTCCTTGTGAGATTGTTCGCGTCATTTCTACCCGATTAAAAGTTGTGGAAAATATACGAATTTCGAATCTCGCACCTTTACCTGGCCGTCGCGGCGGCGCTATTAGCCGGACTAACGCATGCATGGCTCTGGCGTGATTATTCGCGCGCCCTCGCACACGTGCTCATTCCGACAGTTCCTGTTGAGGTGACAGGTCGCTCGAACTACATCTAAGGAGATCGAGACTTCTTGGTTCACTGTGAAGGAATTGTACGTTGCGTATCAGCGTTTAGACGAGGGTAAATGCGTTATTTTCAGAACGAGTCAACTTATCTCGCGTTCGCGTAAAAGAACTCTGCGTTATGTGTCGGCGTTTAAGCGAGTGTGAATGCGTTCTGCTCAGAACGAGTCCACTCGTTTCGTGTCCATGTACAAGGCGATCCGACTTCGAAAACCGTCCGCGATCGCATGCGTTTGTGTGTGAGTGAGTGCGTGAAATCCTCGAGGTGATTTGGTTTCTGGAACGTTTTCCACGTGCGCAAGCTTCGACGTGACCGTGCCAGGGCGAACGTATCACGTGGCAACTTGAGGTTGAGTTGCCTGGCACCACAGCATTGGTTTCCCCGAGACTTGTAGCGATTTGTAGCGATTGGCCGTCCGGCATTACGTAAGAGAGCTCTCTAGTTTTAAGTACCTGAATGATCATTCAACTTGCGTTTCACGCTTGAAATAAAGCTTGTTTTCATTTGCTCGGGTTTATTAAAAGTAGAGAAACTTTAGTGCGTATAGATTTATTGTTTACGTAATTGATTATTATTTAGAAAATAAAGATTCAACCTGTTTCGGCTTTTCCCTCTAAGTCGTGAGGGTTTTTACGCCGAAGCAAGTTCTTGGTCCTTTCCCGCGAAAACAGTGTTTTTATTTATCAAACCTCTCCTCACTCACTCATTGCATGCTGTAAACTCACATTTCTCTATATTAACTATTATAATAGTGGAAATGGTTTTTATGTCAAAGTTTGCCAAAGAATGCCAGAGTTTGCTAGAGTTTGACAGAGTACGCCAAAACTCGACAAACCGTATCCAATTGGCCGTTTTGGCACACATATGGCAAATTAAGCCACACTTTTGGTAAACTTTAGCAAATTTCGGTAAACTTTGATATAACAAATTTTCACATTAAAATATATTCTAGTGCAGTTTTATTCCGGCTCATCAAGGCATAGTTGAAACATTATGCTAAAGTTTGTCAGAGCATGCCAAAGTTTGCCGGAATATGCCAAAGTTTGCCGGAATATGCCAAAAGTTACCAGAGTATGCCAAAGTTTGCCAGAGCATGCCAAAGTTTGCCATGGTATGCTAAATTATGCCTTAGTTTATCGACAAAAATACAGTTTCAATGTAAAAATCTGTCGTGCCAAACTTTGCCAAAAGGGTGATAAAAATTGACATCTGTGTACCAAAACGGCCAACAGACAACATACATGATGTCGCAAATCAATGCAATTTTTTTCCTTGAGCACGTAATCATATAAGATTTAATTATCAATGGTTATTTGGTCAAAATTATGCTTCTACATTTAAAAATAATTAATTAAATATTAACTTCTGAAATTTTAGGAATAATACATAAGTATCATGACTTCTCAACGAGGACTGTATCACTAGCTTTTCCTCCGTAGCCATCTGATATGTAATTGATGAACCCACTAGGAGTAAAAGATATTAAATATTTTGCAGTATTACATATCTTATAATCAGACCACGTAGCAGATTGATGGACAGCATTGCTTGGATTTTTACTTTTTTAAATCGATATCGAAAAGAAATAGGTAAACTCTTTTCAATAACTTCCTTTGATGGCTAGCAAATCGATTGTTTTAGAAAACATGATATTTTTGGAATAGAACTTCGAAAAACTCTTGATACATGCATTTCTGAATATCCTAAATCATAGGCTAGTACAGCATTACTGGATTTCAATCTAATTTATCTCAAAACTAAATAAATATTTTTTAGTGGAACCGATGTTCTTCTTTCTAATTCTAGTAATACATACATCGAACTACTTGGTAATCCAAGAAGAGGCAATGTAAAAAAATTGTATTTGCTAGATAACGCATGCGTTCTTCTTCTTGTGCTGATGAATTAGTTGTCGTGGTTTCATCATTTGACTGAAATTTACTGCTACTGCTATCTGATACATTGTTTACCGAATCACTAGTTCCACTCGTACTCTCAACCGGGGTATCCAAGTGCAAATTTGTAAGTTTCATTATCGGAGAGGTACTGGCTGACTGAACCACTGATTTAACTTGAACTTCTTGCGCATTGGTTTTCACTACACATTGAACAAATTTACTTCTATAATGTATATTGCTTTTAACTTCTTTAGAAGTCTGCACATATTGATTACGCACTGTCACCATTTCACATTCATCAATTAAATTACAAGTTTGCACATACTGATTACGCATTGTAATCCTTCCATACTCATCAACTGGATTATAAGTTTGCGTACATTGATTATTCGTTGTCACCATTACATATTCATCAACTAAATTTTCATGATGCAGTTCTTGACTAATGTTAGAATGAGTTGCTTCTTTTGCATTCATTTGTTCTAAATTTTCAGAGCCTTTCACTTAAACATACCCTGCAATGCCTACATCATTTTCTGGTAACTGCTTCTTAGGTACACTGTTATTGTCTTCATTCATTTTTTGCCTTTTCATACCTGAAGTCATCCGCAATAGCATCATCTATTTGCACTTCACTATACAATGAATTTGAATGTCAAATAGAACTAATACTCTGTTCTTGATTAATAATATTCAAATGTGGTAAAATACCTTCTTTTATTTTTTTTACCACCTATCAAAGCAAATATATGGTAACTTTCCAGGTCTTCAGGTAACGAAAAGAATACCTTACTGTTACAGAATGTCATAATATTATAACATTATATTATTATATTAAATGATATTTACCACTATCGTTGAAATGATCTTCACAACAGTAACACGATCGACGCACATACGTTTTCTCCAGCACGTCCTACAGCTGTAAACCATAAACGTCATCTTTCTAGATCGTTTGGCACATGTAAAAACAATTTTCCTGGAGTTGTAATTGTTGTTGAAGATCACGTAGGTACAAAACATGATACGTAACTTTCTTCGACCGATGTTTTCATTTGTTATTTTGGAGCAAGATTTAAATCTTAATTTACAGGTTATGTTGACCGACGCAATCTCCGCCATGTTACCTTTCTTCGATCACGTGACTTTTAAGTCCGTTTCAACTTGCTTTTAGAACATCCGATTTTCAATAATTTATTATAAAATAAATACGCACTTAAAAAATATTTTATTTGTACTTTTGTGTATCGTCTAGCATATAAGGTGTATCGTCTAGTAAATAAGGTACTTTTGTGTATCGTCTAGCGTATAAGGAAAGCGTTTACCGTTGACTAAACTTAATAAAGGAAAAAATCCACTTAAAAAATAAGAAAATTTATAATCACGTCGTAAATCTCTAATTAGGGATATTGTAAATGTATATCGTGTGCATATTTATACGATTTATTAAGTTTAAAATATAGTGATTTCCACGTTAAAAAATCATAACCTCAATCTAACCTGCACTTAAAATTAAATAAAAATTTTAATTATAGTTTGTAAATGTCGAAAAAAAGAAAGACAAGAAAAAAGTTTCTATTACTAATGGCAAGAGTAAAAAGCCCCTCAAAGTTAAAACATCAGAAAATTGCAAGGAAAAAGAAGATTTACGTATTAAAAAGACTAATAATAGAATAAAGAAGAAGTATAAAGAGAAACAATACTGCTGTGATGCCGTGAAAAAAGCTTTGGATGCAATTGGAGCAGGTCAAACCCTACGGCAAGCTGCAAGAATTTTTGGAGTTCCAAAATCTACTTTGCACGCTAAATTAAATAATCTTGTGCCACTTGATTGTGTAAAAGGAGCGCCAACTTTTTTTACAAAGCAAGAAGAAAGTTTGGTAGCTGAGTGGATTTTATATAACGCAGAGAGAGGTTTCCCAGTGACAAAAAATCTGCTGTTAAATTGTATACAAAAGTGGTTAGTTTCCGAAAAAAGAGATAATCCATTTAAAGGTAATAGACCATACAAATACTGGTTTAATACTTTTATGAGAAGACATGAGAATTTAAGCAAGAGAATTGCACAAAATCTTACCTCGTCAAGAATTTCAGGTACAAAATGGTTTCACAGTGTTAACGAATATTTAGAAAAGAAAGGTTTATTAAACTTAAGGCCAAAGTGGATATTCAATATGGATGAGTCGGCTTTTATGTTAGTACCTAAAGACAATGCTGTAATCACACGTAAAGGAGCAAAATCAGTCTATCAGTTTGTTGCTGGGAACGAGAAAGCTTGTCTGACTGTGCTTTTTACTGTAGCTGCCTCTGGAGTAATGCTTCCTCCGATTGTTTTATTCGATTTGAAAATCATTCCAATAAATAATGTATTGAAAGAGATGCCAGAAGGGTGGGGCGTGGGACATAGCGACAGAGGATGGATGACGTCAGAAACCTTTTACAGTTATATTGTTAACGTTTTTTATAAATGGTTATTAGATAACAAGTATGAATTTCCTGTAATTCTCTATGTCGATGGTCACTCGTTTTACCTTACCTTACCACTGATGAAATTCTGCAAACAATTCAATATTGAGATTATAGCACTTTACCCTAATGCGATTCACATACTACAGACATTGGACGTGGTGTTATTCCACCCACTAAAAGAGGCCTACAAGTAAACTTTGAGAATTTGGAGAATAGAAAATGATATTATAGATTTTAAAAAATCAATGTTCGCAAAAGTTCTAAAGCTCGCTATAGATTCTATTGATTTGAGTAATGCAGTAACAAATGGGTTTAAAGCATATGGCCTACACCCATTTAATGCAGATGCTGTAAATTATGACATATTGGACAAGAAAAAAATAAATAGTAGAGTTTCATCTTCTAGTTCCTGTAACAATTGTGAAATAACTGCGAATAGGGTTAATAATCTTCTGGTTTTGCAAGTATTCGAAACAGATGTTATTATTCCTCAACTTTTGGAAGAATTCAGAAATAATGAGGCAGAAGAATGGAGAGGCGATATGAGTCAGAGAGGACTGTTCGAATCTTGGATTAAGGGGGGGGGGGGGGGGTGGTAAAGTATTTAAATTTTTTTTTTCGTATTTTTTTCTATTTTTGAAACTGAATGCATTGTATCTCAAGAATATTGTGTACAAATTTCAAGTCGATCGGAGCAAAATTGCAGGTGTTATGAATATTTTCCTACCTGTTGGATTTTCATACCTGCTCGGTTCGAGCGCGCTATTGTTACCTGGCAGCTGCTACGCTCCCTATATTATACCGAACCATTCCTCCTACTTTATTTTATAGAAATTTGAAGACAAGTATAAACATGCTCATACCTGTACCGTATATTTAGTCAGTGTAGAGAATATAATTTAGTTTAGCAGTAAACTTTCTATCGAACAAACGTACACGTGCGCTCCAATTTTTCGCATCATTTTCGTGAAGTTTTGTGGAAAATTATTGCTACAATGCCAAAAAAAGTTAAAAGGTGTGATAGAAACTCAAGTGGTTCGAGGTTATATCGTTCTAGAAAGATTGTACCGCCGAAAAAACGTAAAAGAGAAGAAAAACGTAAAATGGGCGCGATCAACTGATCACATTCATATAAACCGAGCAGAGCAGGAAGCTGAAAATCAAACTAGAGATGGCAGGATTCGTCGTAGACAGAAGCAAAAAGATGCTTTAGACATCATAGATGACAGCAACATCCTCTATGGACCTGGCATCGATGATTCAGTGTGAGGTAAGCCGATAAATCTCGCTTATGAACGTTTTATTCCAAATTATTTAGTGCTCAAAACTTTAAAGCGTTTTTCCCAAAACTCAAGTTTTCAAAGTCGGTACCCATCATAACTTCAAAACTATTGCACCGATCCTTTTGAAATATTAAACATTATTTCCTTACATAATTTATGAGGTAACGCTGGAGCTTTTTTTCCAAATTTGGTTTTTTTCTGAGACGCTTCCGAATAATTGATGCCATTGCCGTATTTTTCAATATTTTTTCATGAAAATATTCCACAATATTATTTAAATGGACTACAATAATGTAACATTAGTTTTAATAAATAAATTTTAACTGAGTCGTGAAAAAAAAATCACAAAAATGTGCCTTTTTTTGCACAAATTAACCTTACCGCCCCCCCCCCCCCCTTAAGTTGAAAAAACTTTGTGGTACATAAGTATTCATTTTAACTTCATTAATTTAAGTTTTAAATACCTATGATTTATATGATTTTTAAGGATTTTCTGTTAAGTTGATTTGTATTTTTCTAATGAGAATTTTATATATTCTGATGACTATGCTATTTATACTTTTAAAAAAAATCATATTAATTCATAATTTTAATGTATAGTTCATATTTTTATGATGAATTTTTATTGTGCTGATTATTTTTTATGAGAATTAATATGTTATAGATAATTTTAATTTATGTAATAGAAAATAATGAAGATCAAACCAGAGTTAATGTTAGTGACACTAGAAGTAGCTCAGAAAATATAAGTATAGCCTCAATTAGTTCTGATGATAGTTTAAGTAATTTAAGTTCAGCAAATAGTGTTCCGGAAAGTCTTGAAACAGTGAAAGAAAATTCTCTATCCAGTATAGAAGCCAATATCATGCCAAACGATATTCAAATTTTGAATATTGAGAGTTTCGACGAAAGTAACTATTCTGAAGCTATGGAATTAAATCCATCGAGTGGTGAAAATTATAATTTTCATGAATCAAGTCAACGATCAACAGCAACATCTATATCACTCATTCCGCAGGCTTCGAATAGTCCCAAGATCTTAATGCAAATATATTCCCTATTATCGAAGATGATCTTCTGAACCCAAACTTACTTTCTACTGTGATTTCTGTGGAAGGTAAAAAATTGTTTTACTTTTAATTATAGAATGTTTAATTATAAATATTAAGTAATACTTGTAATGATAAATAATTATTTTTCAGAACCCATTCTACAACAAATAATAGTATAAATAATGCTCATGTTTCTATTGAAACTAATAAAACTTTATGCAATGAACTTGAAGATTCTCCGACTGATATTGATGCTATAGAGACTGTTATTAGAGAAAAAAACTAATATTAATGTAGATGACTCAATGGGTGAAAAAATAAATCCTGCAATTGAAATGAGCACTTCTTATGAGTTTAATAATTTAACAGGTTTGTATGCTAAATAAAACAATCATATATTATTAAATAGAATTTATCCGATAAAACAAAAATGAAATCATAAATAATTACCACTTTACTTTTTTTTAATTATTTTACTTTAAAGTAATTTTCTCAATTCTTTATTTTTATAAATTCCAGTCACGCTTTGCGCATCAGATTTTATATTTATAGTTTAAATGTATGGTAATCTACTTTTTTTTAATCGCGGATAGTCGCACACTTCCGAATGGCTTTTCATCGTAAGGGCAGTTTTCCGGAATCCCAGCCTTGCACCGTCATCGTTGAGCTCGCGAGTAAAAGCTCAGAAAGCGTAAGATCACTTGAAAGTGCTTCTCAATCCCGGCGAGAGAGAGAGAGAGAGAGAGAGAGAGAGAGAGAGAGGGAGAGAGAGAGAAGAAAAGAGCACTGAGAGTAACAGCAGCACTGCTCCATTGATAAGAAGAAGCAAATGTATAAAATGCATGAACAAAATATAAGTAAAGGACAGATGGAGAGAAAAAGGGAGTGGAAGAGGTAGAGAAAGAAGAAGAATATTCCACATACGACTTTTAGGAGAAGCCAAGTTTCCGACTCGCGAAGAAAGGGAGGAAGGGAGAACTGGGATCGTTAGACAAAGAACGAGGGAAATCCTTGCCTCAGCCAGGATTTAAGGCTGCCATAAATCCGGCTGGCTGTCCCTTAAACCTCTCTGACCGTTCGGTTTCGCGCATTCGCTCGCCACGGTTAGTCCGGCTTTTACCAGATTGTGCTCTTTATTCTATGCGCACGGTTGGTCCACATCCGGCCAGCCACGCTATTTCTTGTTCCTCGGTCCTTTATCTCCCTTTTCCTCCCTTATACCCAGTGCGATCTACATCGACGTTTCGCTTGCCGAAAGCCAGACGAGGGAACATCTAATTAACTTAAAACGTCTCGTAAAGTCCCGTTATGGCAGCGGCCGGTTTGTTTGTTGTTGCGTGGAAGCAGCCTCCCGAGAGCTGCTGATGCTGATGTTGATGCTGATACTGATGCTGATGCTTCTTCTTAAGCAAGAGAATTTTAAGAGCTCTTATCTTTATCGCTTCTGCGCGCCAGTGGTCGGAAACGCGAGCCACTGATAATCTAATGGAAATCTTGCTATTTGGCTTGGACCCTTGCGCGCCTTTAACCTAGTTTTCACGAAGCGAGCACTCGGCAATTCAGAGAATTTGTTTTTCATATATAAGGACCTTCCTATGCTAGAGACCTATCTCATATGACGGTAAGGTGTATAAAATAAACAGACCGCTGGACTAAATGATAGGCTAAATGAAGGAGAATATACTTAGAAGTAAGAAGTCTGAAGATCCACGAAAAAATTATTTTAAGCTATCCCATGGAAGAATTTACTCTCGGCAGAATACTGTTCGAGTGTTAATTGCCGACACTACCAGTACTTGCATTTGCATTACATTTGTTAGAGGTCCAGCACTGAGATGTAACGTACCAAATTTGAACGTACCAAAAAATAACTTCTTCATCTTTTTACAAACTTTCAAAAAAAGATATTAGACTCCCTTGACAGCACAATGGGTCACTTCTAGAGAGATGATTGATGACTTTATTAGTATGTCGTTTACTTTAGGTAGAAAAATCAAGCTCGAAAATAATTCACAGTTCTGCTATATGTTCAAAAGGCAAAACTAAACCAAGTGCATTAGTTCCTAGGATATTTGAACCCTGTTTCTTGAAAGTTAGAGCTCAAAAGGTTGTCATAGAACCAAGTTACAGGGATACCAAAGTTGAAAAATAATATTCTTGTTATACTACAAGAATATTATAAGTTTGTGTTAGGTGAATTTGACGAAATCCCATATTATGAGGTAAAAATAATTTCTGTTATTTTGCAATCAAGGCTCTCAAGTATAAAATATTATATTTCAGTTAATTAGTCTAAATAGTAAGTAAGATTCGATCTCTACGCTTGATCAAAGAAAAAAGTTGTAGCAAGCTATAACTATTTTTTTCTCACTTCTTTGATTACAAGCGACTTATACAGTGCGTCTCATAACTATAGAAACACCAAAAATTTTTACATTTAAATCTGTGTATTATACCTTTTCTTAAAAAACCTGTAACTTTCGAAGTAAAAAACCAAGGATAATTTTAAAAATAGCAAATAAAAGGCAATTTTATTCTCTTTAAGACGTTACCAAAATATTGTGTCTACATTAACTTATGAAAAATTCACGGACGGTTTAAACAAAACTTGAATACTAGATAAAAAATTTTCATTGATTTAAATGGGTCTAAAAATTTAAAGTGTTTCTATAGTTATGAAACAACGATAACTTCTTTAATGTTGATGCGAAAGAAATATTCTAGTAATGTTTTAAAGAGAATATATTTTCCATTCATTGGCTTTTTGCAAAATTATCCTCGGATTTTTGCTTCCAAAGTTACAGGTTCTTTAAAAAAAGGTATAATATACACATTTAAACGTGAAAATTTGTGGTGTTTCTATAGTTATGAGACGCACTGTATAACAAATTTCAGCTGAAAAATCTTTTTATTAGATGAAATGAGTTTGCTAGAATTAAAAGTAATATGTAATTTCTTTCTACTATAAGAATAAATTGATAGCCACACAATCCAAAAGGAAATATTTTTCAAAACAAAACTGAAAAATTCAAATTACCATAATATATTCGTTCAAGTCAGAGTTTTTGCTGATCGAAAGTTTTAAAATACTTTTGATGTTACTAAATATCATGATCAGTGCTGAATATTAGTTGAAAATGTTTGGTTTATAACAAAAACTGTAAAATGTTATACTCTACTATAACTGCTTTTATTAAGTACAAATTTAATATACTATATACACAAAAAATAAAAAAAGTATAATATGTACTTTATATTTAATCCTCATATTTATTATTAAGTCTTTATCAACTTCTGTATCATTTCAATATAAGTGCAAACAAGTAAATCTTAATAATGTCAATTAACTTACTCTTTAACAGTCCATTATATGTTCTTACCATTATACCTTACATTTTTACTGTTGACAGTTCAGCCGGACTAGCGCCTGCTTATAGCCTGATAATTGTCTCAGGCAAGCTTGGCCCATACTCTAGCGCCATTATACCCCAAGTCTGGCCGGATCAAGTGCCTGACTTGGGCCTGACAATAATTGTCAGGCACCGGATCTGGCCCGGATTTTCGCCTGACATCAATTTCTACTTGGGCTTAACCATTACCCCAACTCGTATTGTTGAAATTATAACACTGGAAGTACCTGAATAGTTGCATTAATTCTGCCATCACCAGGCAGTAGAAATATTAAGTTCTGGTAAAACTAGGATATGATCAAGTATCTTAGGAGTCGGATAAGATCCTGATCAGGTACCCGAATAGGGCCTCATGCAATATGTAATAACGTACAGATCGGGGGCACGCTATGTTTTCACTTTAAATGCAATTATGTATGGTTATAAATAATTATGAAAATAAATTGGACTTAAAAATTTTTTAACAATTTTTACAGGTAGTAAGAGGCTTATATGATTATGCATGGTTTTATATAATCATGTATAGTTATATATAGGTATATATGAGAGATTAGATAACTTTATATGAATATATACAATTATAGATGGCTATATACGGCCTCGATGTAAATATATATAACGCTATACAAGCTAATTGCCACTATACTTGTATATGCTTATATATGGTTATAATGGATATAATCATATACAATCGTATAAAATCATATATGATTATATATGATTATATATGATTATATATAACCATATATGAATTTTATACATAACTATATATGGTCATTTATGTCATTTCTTCCTGGGTCAGTCATCGTCGGACCGCTCAACACGGCCGTCTTGCATAGCCTCCGTATAAATATAACCTCAACTCGAAAAGCCGCATCATAAGTGTTGACTATAACTTTCATCCTTCCATATCTCGCTGATTCTGAAAGATCAGTCCAAATGTAATGACATGTGCAGTTTATTTGTCTTCACCTTAACATTATGCGAAAAGAGTAAGATGACCCATTTGATGCAAATCGCGATTACTCGATCTGCACAACAAAACATAAAATCACAGTATCCTGATTTGTTCAGGCTTCGCGTGTATCGCAGGCGATCGCAGTCGCACTCGCTAATAAACGCGATGCTGCTGATTTAATAGCGCGACCGCAGAGAGAAATAAAGCCAGAACGAGATACGTTTGCTAAGTATTTAAAGGCCATGGGCGGCGGGCATTATAAGCGATTTATTGACCCTCGCGCGGCTGGCGGCGCACGCACTCAACTATACGCCGCCGGGCTAAATTGCGTAAAATACAGCTTTTGCCACCATTGGCCCAATGCAATTATCGACGACCGCGCGTCCTCATCGAAGCTCGTCGTACAATCAGGAACGCATGCAGTATTGTAGAAAAATATGCACGAGAGAATCCTGATCGAGAGAGAAAGAGCGAAGGCATTCCAATTAAAATTCATCAATAATTCTCCTAAAAGAGAGCTTGATGCAGCTGATACTTACAGATGTAGCTTCTTGAGCAATAAAGATTTTCCACGTGGTCGTTTGCCTATAGGTGTATATAGTATATATATTATATATGTATTATATATATCATGCTCAATACGAAAAAAATACCCGATAGAGGCGTCTGTATCTCTTGTTTTTCAGTAAAATTAGGAGAAAAACTTAATTCTCAGGCAGAAAAATGGTAATCCCAAGTATACTTCTATCTGAAGCGTTGTACTATACATATAGATTTACCTGCTTCCGCCATATTGTAATTATTAGATGGTGTACCGTGTATAACATCATCAAAATGAATTATCGAGAAACTAAAATTGCGTTTTGTATTGAAACCATTTTAGATACTTGTACTCATATATCTATTATTAATTGAATTAACTTTTCAAGAGTATTAAATATATTTAATAGATTGCCGTAAAGAAAAGAGTTGAGAAGCTGAACCTTGTAAGTAAACTCTATCTGGCCATGCGTCAATATGAGAGTTTCGATTCAATAAAGCGCGCACAGAGAGCTGCATTTATATTCCCCATGCCAAAATTGCAAATTGTATGACATTTTTTATTTAGTTCAAAGTCCAGATTAATGATACAATATGTTCTCTGTAATAATAAAAGATTTCTAAAAGTATTTGAAAATACAGATTTTATTTCACATGTCAACCAACATATTTACCGAAATATGCATGCCAATAGCGTATGCTGCAATTATCAAATTTAATAATTAAACATCCATTTGGACAGTAAAAAATGAACAATGTCAATGCTTAACATTTATTAAGATATTAAATGAAAAATAGTTGAAATTTTCCGAAAAAATTGTAAAATGGTGTTAGATTTACAAAGGTGTTTTATCATTAGCATCCAGGGCTTGGTAAAGCAAAGCTTAAATAGAAGATCTGGGAAATGTTATTAAAATAAAGATGATTGTAGTACAAATGAAAATGCCAATGTTGCAAATGCGCAATATATATAAAATAATGTTTAACGCTTCGTTTCGCTTGATGTTTTTTAGAGAGAAGCTACGCAGCGTGATGTTTTGGAACGGGAGAGACGACAGCGAATGGAGGCCGAAGCTCGAGTGCGTGAGGCCACGGCCGAGGCCGAGCAGGCTTGCTCCAGGGTTCATCAACTACAAAGAGAACTGGCCAGGTAAATTGTTTAATAAGTCCCAAAGAGTTTATTGATGAAAATTATAAAAGTTTATAACAAAAAGTATCATTAAACAGATTGATACTAATATTATTCGGAAATGTTTTTTACCAAATTAAGAAGCTCCTTTGAATATGAGTATTTCTCCTAATATGAATTATAAGTTCTGTAATAACTGAATTTTAATCTATCGAATTATAATAAAATAATTTCATTCAATTACAAAAAAATAATTATTTTGATAATTCTGTTATAATGAGGATAGCGACCTAGGAAACTTGTGCCAGTGGACAACACGTGATACAAGCCAATTTAGGCAATAAGCTCTGATTGGCTCGTCATCCTCATTAGATAGCAATGTAGATTACTAGATTTACAAAAATAAAATTAATATTTTTCTGCAATTCAGAACTTGATAAATAATAAGCTGGCAATATTTAATAAGCATTTGGTTTGATAAATATTCATTAAATAGCAATGAATTTTCATGGGAACCAGCTATAGGAGCTCTCAATCTGCGGATTGCAATCGATCGACTAAGAAATGAAATGCAAATATGAAGCTTTAACATAAAAATAAAATATTCTCACGTGACGCCTCGAGATGGATTAGCTTCATTAAAAGCTCAAAAAGTGTAGTTTAAAATGTGGTTAAAAGAAAATAGATAGGAATCTATACATTTAATATAGGAGAGCACTGGATTGAAATAGGAGAGATAGCTCGGACAATAGACGACGGGCAGACCGAGCGAACTTTATGCCAGGGCATGCCGATAAAAGCGCACCAGTAGCGGCGGCTCGCGAAGCCTTGTTCGAACGTATAAATAATGAGACGCGGATACCTTGCTAAATCATCGATTTTGGCTAACCGTCAATAGCGTACGGCAGCTCGCCTCGCCTCTCAGGATCGAATTCGCTGGACCCCCCGCCTGGATATTATAACCTTATGGAACATCGTTGCGGCGATCAAACTCTATAATAGGAACTCGAAGCACAATGATGCGATGACAAGACCGTTCAGAACATCCAGTCTTTCGTATTCGTAAGAGAGACGGGGTTGACTGGCGGGCCCTTTCGGGGACGTGCCGGTCCAGCACTCAGGCCATACCCATTGTGCTTATCCCCCTTGGTTTTAGGTCCCACCCTCCATTCTACTGCTAATTATGCCTATAAACCTGCAGATCAATGAAAGGTTCATTGTTCCCAAGTCTTCTGGTTTAATGAAGGGGAGTTCAAGCCACCTCCATCTAGTTATTGCCCAAGCCGAGCAATAACAGAGCAGGTGGGTCGAGGTCTCCTCCTCCTGACCACACCATCTGCACAAATCAACCCGTACCAGCCCCATGTTAAAAAGATGGTGGCCTACCCTGCAGTGCCCCGAGAATCAACCCACCACTTTCATTCCTGATGATTCCCGCCAGATACGGTCAGATCTATTCTGGGTCCACGCTCTAAGAGAGCTCTTAATTGAGCTCTCTGGTATTGTCACCCTGCAATATGTGGCTCGGCACCCAGCCGCCCCTCGTTTTGCTAACCGTTCCGCCTTCTCGTTGCCTAAAACTCCTGCATGTCTTGGAACCCAAGCTAAGGTCACTTTGTTATTCTCTGTTAGCTTGTTTAACGCTTTCACACATTTCCAAACCTCTATCGAGATTACTTCCGCTTTGCCAAGCGCTGAGAGGGCCGCGGAGCTATCGGAATAGATAACCACTTCGCTACCCTCCAGCTCTTCACTTATCATGCTACCCGCCGTTTCCCTGATTGCTCTTACTTCTGCTTGGAAAATTGACGCGTGGGGGTCGAGGCTGAACACTAGTTCGCGGGATGTTCCCGCTAGCCAGGCAGTCGCCCCAGTGCCAGATTCGCTTTTTGAACCATCTGTGAACCAAACCCTATTGGAAGATGTTGGGTGTTGGAACCCACTTTTCCAGTCCTCTCTAGTTAGAGGCTTTATAACGTAAGACTTCCCGAAATTAAATTTCCGGGTTATCCTGTCTCTAGAAAATGACCTGAGGTCGACGCAAGCTTCCTCAAGTATGTCTTTATCCGAATGTTCTCACCGTTCCGTTTTCGTAAATGTACGAACATTGGCGCTAAACGCCTCTGTTCTATCCTTCAGGTCTAAGGGTGGGATGTCTAGGAGCCTTTCCATCGTCGCTCGCGTTGTGGATTTCATTGCTCTCGTAATCCCTCTTAGCATAAGGTTCTGGATACGGTTCAGAATTTCCTTTCCCGTTTTAAGCAAGCACCTAGGCCACCAGGCGATAGCGCCATGTAGGAGTCTAGGTCTGAGTACTGCCGTATAAAGCCATTGAATCATGGGGGGTTTTAGTCCCCAATTGATACCGAAAACCCGCCTACACGCCCAATAGGCACTCATAAATTTTTTATATTTCTCCTAAATATGCTCCTCCCATTTCAGTTTGCTGTCGAATGTCACTCCCAGGTATTTGGCAGACCTGGAGATGGTGAGCTTCTCTCCAAACAAACTGATATCCTTGAGAGGTTTAACCTTATATCTGTTTGTAAAATTAACTAGTACTGTCTTAGATGGATTTACGGATAAGCCCATCTTTTTGCACCAGTCTTCAACGACCGAAAGAGCCTGTTGCATAAGTTCTGCTAAGATAATCTCATCGTCCGCCATGATCAGTATGAGAATGTCATCCGCGTACGCTTGCGCATAAAATCCCGACTATCGATCGTGAGGGACCAGAAGGTTGGAGACATTACCCCCCCCCCCCCCCCTTGTGGACACCCCCTTTTCACAGCTCTTTGCCTGATCGAGGAACTCCAGTAGGCCTTGATCACCCGGTTGTTTAGTAACTGCTTAATCCATCTGATGATGGAGTGGTCTATTCCGTGTTCAGTGGCACCTTGACAAACACTTTCCGTGGTGGTGAAGTTGAATGCTCCCTCTATGTCTAGCAGAGCTCCCAACACCATGCCTTTGTTTTTCATTCCCTTTCTGATGTGGTTAACAGCTTCTTTAAGAGCCGAATCCACCGATTTCCCTGCCTGATAAGCATGCTGTCTGGGGTGCAGCGGCAGAGCCGCGAGAGCATTATCCCTGACATCACGATCTACCAGTCTTTCCAATGTTTTAAGAGCAAAATACGTAAGGCTAATTGGCCTAATCCGAACTACCTCAGACTATGTGGTCGCGCATTGGCATCACAGCCTAGAAGTAGGTTCTTCTTTTCCTGTTCGCACACTGAAATGAGGTCCTTTACTTTATCGGGAGGTGGTCCCGCTTCAGAGTCGTACGGGAAGTAGGCAGCGCCTACTACTATCTCCCTTTCGATGCCATTTTTCCACTTTACTTTGATTACAACCGTGGTGAGGTCCTTCCCGCAGAACCTCAGCCAGGGCTCACATTTCATACCTTTTACTAAGATGCAGGTTCTAGGGTCACCCTCGCTTCCATGGAAAAGCAACCCGCCGCCCCCTAATCCTGCAATTCTGCCCTTACTAATCTAAGGTTCTTGGATTAGTGCTATACCTGTGTGCACCTCCGCCATCCGCTTAACCAAAATCGCCGATGCGTTTTAATTTAAAGTTAATCTGCGTGAAAGAGATAATGGATCGTGTCAGATTGACCGAACTTGTATCTCTCCCACGCCTCGCGCCCCTTAAGCCCCCCTTATTCATTGGAAGCAGAAGGTCCCCCCATTTCCCCGAGTGTCCGGTCCATCTCTAGGATCTCCTCCCTTACCTCCGGGGGTTCCACCTGTTTCTTATTATCTTTGGTTGACCACATCGAGCAATGTGCTCGAGCCGCTCCACAGAAAGGCCTGAAGTCGAGTCTCTTCAGAGCTGCGACCTCTGACTCCTCTAGGAGAACGTTAACAGCGGTCTCCGTCTTTTTCTTAATAGCGACCTCAACTACCTTGGTGCTGAAGACCTTCCATGTAGCCACTTTAAGGTCAGGATTTTGTTTTGCCAGGCGTTTCATTATGACCTCGGAGTTGTGATTTCCGGGGACAAAAATCGTAGCCTTTGACAACCTGAGCAGTTTACTCGCTTCGATAACTTCGAGTCGAGCCCCCTGCCAAGGTTCCCACTTTGGCGCATTCTGACAGAGCCATTCTTTATCTGCCGGCCCGTTACAGTGGAAAACTTGCGCGCCTCTCAGCAGCCAGTTATCCCTGAACAGACGAACAGCGTCTCCCTGAAACTCGTCAATGGCGTTTTCCAGGGCCGCCACTATGCTTCCAGCTTGCGCCTCTTCCGGCCGTACCTCTGGATACTCTGCAGGGATGACGGTCATCTTCATATCGTTGGCCGTCACCCTACTGTAGTTCAGAGGTATCTTCGGCTCCTCCTTGTTTGTCTCCTTAACACTCCTCGGAGATGAGCTGTCCGAGTGAGGTCTTTTGCTCGGAGTAGTGTCAACAGCCATGGGCTCGGAAGTAGTCACCAAGCCTCTGCCGGTGTCCCAGCGCTGTTTCTTCCAATCCGAACCCGACTGTTTCTTCTTATTTTTATTCTTCCTGTTTACCTGCTTTGAGCCTGGTGTACCCTTGATGGATTCGGGAATAGCGATTCCGGTATTGGCAGCCTCAGGGCCGCGCACCCGAATCTCGTTATGCCCTACCTCGTCAAAGGGTGCTACAGAACTGAAAGCCCCCTTTTCTACCGATTCAACTTTGCCTGGGATCCTGTCGGTATTGCCAGCCTGTAGTAGCAGGCCGGTCGCCCGAACGGTATCGCCATCGCTACCTTTTTGATTTGGGCTAGGGAGCCCGATCTGTTGTGACACATTTTCTTCATTACTATTTTTTTTATTCATTTCATTAGAGTGGGTGGTGGCGGAGGGAAATGCAAAGTGTATTGTGGTCGGAGGTCAGGCTGTCGCTCAGTAGCCGGTGGTGCAGCCCGGGTTCTCATCCAGGTGCCCGCCACGCCCGGCAGTGGCCTCGGCAGAGCCCCCCCCCCCCCCAGCACAGCATGGCCATATCTGGTCGCCATCCAGCACTACTGCACCCGGGGAGATTTTTTCCGGTTGATGGGGCAGCCAGATCAATGGGCTAGATATCACCGGGCCCCTGTACTATCCGGCAGCCCGGGAGTGTCGTCCCCAGTTTTTAAGCTGTACCCTCTGTCGGAACCGAATGGACACCCATCCGAGAGCCGCGCTGCACCGGACACCAAGCGCAGGATGTTCTGCTGTGTGTGAGTGTTTGTGTACTACGTGTTGTGCAGTTTGCTTCTGTGTAACCCGCGCGTCTTCCGCCAGAGTATGCGCGGTGGTGAGTATACCCCAACCAGGCCTCACCTAGCTCAGGTTGGAGGGTTGTTTCTTTGTCACTCGAAGTCCGCTGGGCTGCCCTAAATCCACCGGGCCGAGGTTAAGGTGGTGCCCCGCCCCCACCCGAGGGGTTTAGAGGGCCCTGACACACCGGGAGAACCCAAGCGAGGTTCGACCCTGCCTAGGCTAGGACCTAGGAGACCCGGATCGACCGAGATCGACTTAACGACCCCCGCCCACCCGCGCCCACGCAGCCCCGACCATCAGGATACTCAGTCCCCCACCCTCCGACGCGATTACCCGTTTATAGGGTCCAGCGGATCAGGAGGGGGCCCGTCCCCCCGCTTTCCACTCCCCGTAGGGCAGAGCTTTAGCCCCCAGGACATCCGAATTAGGCCTCTCCACCGTCCCCGAAGGGCACACGACGAGGTCCTACAACCCCTAGGAGAGGACATCCAGTCTTAAGGTATAAAGACTCTGGTGTTTGTCAACAAAATATCAATTTTTTTATTGAATTTTCTTAATCTTCGTAATTGTAAGAATGTTTCAAAACCTGTCAGGTGTCATAACTCGTTTTTTTAACAAAGTTATAAGTAAAACAATTTACATTAGATAACACACAAAAAACACAAAACCACCACCACCACCATCTGGATGGTATAACCAAATTGGTAGGTTAATCCAAAAGGTTTTGTCATTTTTTATTATTTTTTAAAGAAATTTTTTAATATTTCTGTTGAAACTCTGTAGTAACGTTCGTACAAAGGACAAAGCAGCGCGCTAGTTAGCTCGAGGTAGCCAATAATGTCGCAGAAACAATTCTACAAGGCTTCTTTCGAATCGCAAAAACGGACATTTCAAGGTTTCTGCAACGTTTCCGCAACGTTTTTGAAACTTTCATAGGAACGTATCTAAGTTTTAAAAAATACGTTGGAGAAACGTTTCTGCAACGTTTCCTGCTATATGGGGTATCCAGTGTACTCTGACAATTCTGATATTGCATTTGAAAAGGTTTGAAAAATTGCAAAGGCGTACAAGAAGATTTTTTAATTTTGTAACGTACAAAAATTTCAGTCAGTTCCGTCCCGCCTGTAAATCACTATTTAAGTTATGTTTGTTGGTCAACAAAATGCATTTTCTCATAGTATTTGGAGAACATAAGAATTATCTATGCAGAAAAATTTGAATAATAAATATACGGGACGCTACGAGCATTTTTAACCTGGAATGTCAGTTCCGTCTCTGTCAGTTCCATCCCCTGCTAACATCATATAATATTGTGCACATTTCGATAGGAATATGTTTTGAAGCTGTCGAAGCTAAAATCGTGTTTTTTCTTTTAGTGATTACTTTTAAAGTATAGAATGTAGGGTAAAATCAAGAGCAGAGCTCCGTAGTGCTCTTTATAATAAAGCTTTTGCATGCAAGATAAAGTTGATTTGATAAGATATTTTTCTAATTCATTGGAAATACGATAGGGTGTTTACGCATTCTACTTTTCTAGAGAGAGAGAGAGAAAGAGAGAGAGAGAGAGAGATTGATTGATTGATAACAAATTTATTTATGTCAAGGTTATTATAACTGTATGGCAAACAAACAATATAATACACTTTAATGATTGTAACATGTATAAATATATATATATATATATATATATGTATATATATAGAAAGTAGCAATTATTACAAATTAATACTAATAACAATAATTACATTGCAGCGCATTTCCTAGAAATATCTTGTCAGTTAAAATATTCATAATGTATATCGCATGAGAACAAAACTAATAATAGCAATTTTAATTAATTAAATTAAATTCTATTCATACCTAGGGGTGTTCTAATCCTATAAGATATCCGTATAATGCCATTTTAAACGATTCAACAGTCTTTTTAAGTCTAATCGCGATAGGCAAAGTTTCCCAAAGTTCCATAGCTTGGATAGAAAATGTGTATCGATAAGTTCTCGTTGTAGCTAGGGGGATTACAAAATTTGACGATTTCAGTCTTTCAGAGCGACGTGTGTCATCTTTGATGTCCGGGAATAACTTATGAAGATATTCCGGTCTCGACACCGTTAATATTTTATAAATAGTAACTCCTAAAAAGTATTTTCGACGCTCAGCAAGGGTAGCCAATTTAGCTGTTTATAATACGGCTTTAACGCTGCATCACGTTTTAGACTAAATACGAAGCGTATGACAGTGTTACATAGTCGCTGGAGTTTAACAGCAAGATATTACGAAAGATCACTGAATACTAGACAAGTGTAGTCAAAGTATGGAAATATTAGTGCATTGACTAGTTGAGTTTTTATCCGACTTGATAGACATCTACCTCTAAATCTTAGACGATAAAGGACATTATGGACCCTAGAGCAAATTTGGGATACATGGGGATTCCAAAATAAGTCTTCGCTGAGAATATCACCCAAATTTTCTTCTGTGATTACAAGTGGTACTATGGGTGGAAGATTGTTTTTATCAATACGCATGTGATATTGCACGGATGCAATAAGCAAGGCTTGCGTTTTATCAACATTAAGAATTAGCCCGTTTGATTTAACCCAATTTACTACAGTAGCAGCATCTTCATTTAATTTAGAGATCGCAGCTGGCAATTTAGCTGTTTCACACTGTATGTAGAATTGGAAATCGTCCGCAAAAAGTAAGCAATTATCTTTACAATGAACTAAGACTAGTGCTAGCATGTTGATAAATATTAGAAAAATAATTGGGCCCGGAGTTGAGCCCTGTGGTACTCCTGAAGAGTTTTCCATAAATTCAGATAAACTACCATCAAGATTAATCACAGCTTGGGACCGACCTGTTAAATACGAGTGAAACGAAATAATAGCTTCATCGGAGAAATTAAGTTCTCTAAGCTTTTTCATAAGTAATTCGTGATTGATGGAATCAAAAGCCCTTTTGAGATCGAAAAGTAACAGGACTGTAATCAATCCTTTCTCGATGCCGCGACGGATATCTTCGGTAAGTTTCAATAACGCCGTTTGCGTACTAAAATTACTTCTAAACCCTGATTGGAATGGAGAAAGAAGTGAATTTACTTCAAGATACTCACTTAGCTGTTGCATCATGAGAGAGTCAAATACTTTAGCAAAATGAGATAAGTTAGCAACTGGTCTTGTACTTGCTGGAGAGCCAGGCGTAGGAACTTTACTGAGGGGAACTATGAGTGATTTTTTCCGCTCTGCAGGATATGTACAAGATGATATGGACATATTAAAAAGATCAGTAAAAAAAGGGACTAATAATAGTAGCATTTCATGGAAGTAAGAAAGAGAAAGTCCATCACAACTACGTCCTTTAGCTTTAGGAAGGCACAACAACATTGTTTGCTGGACTTGTATTCTGTTCACTGGTCTAAAGGAAAAGCTAAGCTCGTTGTCACGTAACGGTATCGCGAGTATTTTCTGAAGTTTGTTTCTGAAGTTTGTGACAACATGTGACTGAAGAATAGTAGCGAATAAATACATCGGCAGTAAAAATATTCAGAGGTGATGATAATTTACTCTTCACAATCCGAATTCAAGTCCCCAGCTAGAATAACATTCGCGTAAAGATGTACATATCTTTGAAATGACTCAAAAAAGCTCGTGAGAACATTACCCTTAGGTCGACGGTAAATTGAGGCAAAAAGAACATGCTTGTTATTTTTAAGACTAATATCAACAAGTAGATATTCGGTGTCATTAAAATCATTTATCTGTGGAGCACTAAGTATTCTGTATGAAATTCAATTCCGAATATAACATGCGACTCCGCCAGCTTGAATATAAGTACGTTTGCCACTAGTCGCTAAAAGGTCTCGATCATTGCGAATTATATTAAAATTCAATATGGTAAAGTGAGAATCTTCTTTATTAGGCGTAAGCCAGGACTCGGATATGGACAGTATATCGATATTTTTATTAATAAGAAATATTTCTATTTCGTATAAGTGATCTTTTATTGAATTGGCATTAATTTGAGCGACACGTAAAAATGAATGTCTACAAAAGGATTGTGATAGTGAGTTAGAATTTGATGGCAGTCACAATAATTTATCAAGGTCATTTTCGGTTAGTATGCAAATTCTGTCAGACTTATCATTTTTGCGAACATAAATATTGTCTTCACGTGTCCAAACATAGTTATATTTGCACTGTTTAGCTTTCTCTTTAGTTAAATCGATTGTGAACAACTGAAGGCAACATTTCATATATATATATATATATATATATATATATATATATATATGAAATATTGCCTTCAGTTGTTCACATATATATATATATATATGTTCTATATATATATATATATATATATATATAGAGAGAGAGAGAGAGAAAGAGTGAGAGAGAGAGAGACGGAAGCTTAGCGGCTTTCATTAGAGCGGCAGGTCTGATGGGTTACACGAAAGAAAATTTACAAGTCCAAGAAACTTTTTATATTTAAAAAGCAATCATTCAGAAAGTTTGTATGCGATAAATAATTACTAATGTCTTTAATTTTAAGGTTGTAAATCCTCAAAATATTGTTCCTACACGTCTCCATAAATCAGTATTTTCAATACCATATTTATTAAAGAGACAAGACACCTTTAGACTTTAAAAAAGTAATTTTTTTCGTGAGTCCATAAACCTTCAAATAATTAAAAGAAAAAATTCTGAAACTTGTTTCACTGTGAATACTTAATAATATTTATAATTTTACCGCTGTAAAACCTCAAAATCTTGATCTTACACGTCACAATAAATTATTATTGCTAATACCTTTATGACGAACATGTTTGAGATGTGTCTGTTTGGACAGTGTATACCGAATTCGGATCAGGGCGGTGTAATAGTGGAGCTTCGATTAATAATTTTTTTAATATTTCGAAAGCATTTTGTTGTTCGTTTCCCCATACGTATTTAACGTCTTTTCTTACTAGCCTATTTATCGGCTCGATTATTTTTGCGAAATCTTTTATGAATTTTCTGTACCAAGAAGCCATCCCTATAAATCTACGTACTTGTCTAATAGTTTTTGGTGGGGGGTAGTTTCGAATTGCCTCCGTTTTTTCTGGATCTATCAATAAGCCGTGCTCGTTTACTATAAATCCTAGATATTTTACCTCATTGCAGCAAAATTTACTCTTATCCCGATTTATTGTAAGTCCCGCGCTTTTGATTCTGATAAGTAATTTCTTGAGCAAGTCTAAGTGCTCTTCAAAAGTTTCGGAAATTAGCACAATATCATCGAGATAAGAGTATGCGTTCGGCTCGAGATCGCCTATTATTTCTTCGATTAATCTTTAAAAACATGCCCCTGCGTTTGCTAGTCCCATTGTTAGTCTTTTGTACTGCCAATGGCCTTTGCCTGGCACTGTAAAGGCTGTTATATTTCGTGATACTTTCTTTAATTTTATTTGGTGATACGCCGCGCTTAAATCTAACGTTGATATGTATTTCGCGCGTTTCAGTTTATTTAAAATTACATCCATATATGGCAACGGATACGCGTCTTTTTCCGATAATTTATTTACTACCGTAAAGTCTATGCACATCCGGTAATCTCCGTTTGATTTCTTAACCATAACTACGGGACTGTTCCATGGGCTATGTGATTTTTCTACGATATCTTTCTTTTGTAATTTTTCTAACTCCGCGTGCATAATTTTTTCGAGTTTTTCCGAAACCGGGTAATATCGCTGTTTTACTGGTCGTGCACTATTCAGTAACGAGATATCGAAAAAACACCAAAAACAGTATCTATTTGTGTTTTCACGTAGAATACGAAAAAATTTTTTGTTTTTCAAAATCTCGATTTTTTTACTTTCCCGTCCGCCATATTGGATCCGCCATCTTGAATTTTCAAAATCTGATCTCGGATTCGGATTCAGCGCGACTCGGGACCCTATGAAATGTAAACAGTTTCCCCGCACCATAGCTGTAACTCTTATGTGCACGAAAGGGTTAATGCTGCTACATTTTTGAGTTCGTTCACGCGCATTAAAAAATCTTCTACTTTTTCCGATGCTTTCCCGCTAAAAGATATATTCCATGAAGCTATTATTTTAGTTAGGTCCCGGGGATGCCCTCTATTATTTTCCGCGGCGGGTGGTAGTGGGAAATCGTAATTTCTGTGCTTACCTAGTCGTGAGGAATGCTCGTCCTGCCTATTCTGCATGCAGTCTAATATCGGCGGGGGTGTATCTATATTCAATAAATTTTTTTTTCCCATATAATTTGTTGGGTCTATTACCGCCCAATCGCGTAGCTGTGTTTCCGGAACCCGGAAAATAGTTTCCTTATGTCCGGTGTAGTTACTTCTATGTATTTTAGTTTCGGCTTTGCATTGCCTCCCGAGTATCCTGTCGCTAAGTCCGTATTGGTCGACTCGCTTCTCGGATGCCTAGATAACGCTTGAATTTGGTCTACTAATTTATCTTCTAACTGCTGTAACTCGTCTTTATGTTTTTGCGCGGCTGGGGCTAGTGCCTCCTTAATTTATTTCTGTTAATCTACTACTCATTTTCTTTATGGCTCCTAATTTTGGTCCTAACTCGCCTGTCTTTTCTTGCATTGATTTTTCAGAGTTTGTTTGTTCTATGACGCGTGTTCCCTCGTCTATTTGTACATCGTCTACATTGTCTATTTGTACCTCGCGGTTATCCTGTTTCCTCGCGATTACCTCCTTGTCGATAAAAATTTGTGTGGTAAATTTAGATAGTAATTCTTTCCTCCTATTCCTATCTGCCGCCTGATCTTTTATGTTGCTATGTTTGAATATCGTATCTGTATATCTGCCCCGTAGTCTGCGCTTAAGACGCTGGGTTATGTCACCGATTTTTCCTGTAGTCAGTAATTCTAATTTTTTTGCTACTGCTTTTAGCGCGTCCTCGTCTAAGCTATCGCAAAAGGTGTTTACCTGTTCGCGGGTTAATTCTACAATATCGTCCTCTATGTCCGACATTATAAAATTTACTTTTTAGGCGTATTAAAAAAAATTATAATTAACCTCTCGGCCCGATTAAAAAAAATTTCTTTTTACTTGTCGGCCCGTATTTTTTTGTTTTTATTTGCGCTTGAGCACAAAAAAAATTGTGGTAGCCTATTATTTAAGTATAATTATTTAAATTGTTCAACTTCGGAACGAGCATCCAAAATTTTTATTTATGTTTAGAATTGTTAAATTGTTAAATTTTCTATTTAAGTGACTGAGCAATCCTGCAGAAAAATTTATTGTTTTTCTGCTTTATGTCTGTCTCTTAATTCCGACAGAGTATTATTATATTTTTTTGAAAGAAACAAAAAACGCATGTATAGCCCTGCTTGTATTTTTTTTTGCTATGAGTCTAGTCATCTCAGTTTAATTTTTATATTTATTTCCCTTATATAGGAATCATAGGAAATATTACTCGTCAGCAAGATTGACAAATCGTACGCAACCTAAGTCAAACAAGGAAGTAATTTTTCTTTCTTTGCTTTTGCTTTAGTCAAGGAATTTTGTTGAAATATTATTGCGATTTACGCTCAAATTCTCATTTACTCGGTATTGGCTGTGTTGCCATTTATTTTATTTCATACTCGGTGAAATTCCTTGAGTACGGCTTGTGCCGTCGGATCGGCTCTGTAGCCTTTGTTTTCAATTTGAGTTAAGCCAGCCTGTCGCGTGACTTTGCTTAACCTTGCTATAGGCATGTATTAGTCTGCGTAGGCCAGAAATGCTGTAAATTCTCGGCTCGTTGCCTTTAAAATTTTATTTCATATGCCTGCAATGGCGTTAATATAAAATATTCTTTTTTTTTCTTTTGATTTTACAGCTTTCCTGACTTTATAATCAGACAAAATTTATGCACATAATAATCTTCATTGTCTTATTCTAGCAATTATTCTGAATACCTTAATGCTAAGTCTTACTTGCATAATTACGGTTATTTTTAACTTCCGTTGTCACCATTATTTTCATAATACGAAATTTGTTTTATTAAAACATATTTTTAAACAGTTTTATCCTCTAACTGTTGGGCGCTATCTATGACGGACAGCCGCCCTAACTCTAAAATGAGTTTACTGTTCGATTTTATAATTATTTATAATTTATTTTACACGTTTGGCGCCATCTTGACGAACATCTCTCGCCTCCGGACGAAAACTAATTTCTTTTTGAATAATATTGCGTTTTCCGCCCCTCTTGCTACGGAGGGGTCGAGAGTTGCTCGCGCACAGAAATGAGTGGGCTCCGGCTAGGCTCAGTTTATTTGATCGCGGAGAGTGGCGAGGCCCACGAGTCCGAGGGCTATACAAGCAAGGATAGCATGCAAGAGCAATAAAGGACTCGAAATAATTTCGGGTGACAACAGAATGATATTTAATAATCTCATAGATACTTCTTTATTTCTAAGATACTTAAAACTAATATTTACAATGATTTACAAGAAGGTAGCCATGCTGGCACTTCGCGGAAACGGGAACGCGCGTAGTCGCCTCGCGACTCGAACAAATGATCTGCTCCGGAACTCGCCGGCTCATTTACCGGACTCGCGCATCGCTTTAGTCGTGCGATCTTTTAGCCGTGGTTCGCATCGGCTCAGAAATCGAGAGTTTAGAGAGAGAAAAGATAAGCTTGCCGAACATGTCGGCCCATCGCGGCTGGGGTTCGGCGGCATTCGCATCTTATAATTGATGTGTACTCACTCGTCTACCAATCATCCTTCCACACTTACGGACAAATTCGCCTCGCGGTTCCCCAGCTGCGGCGCCTCGCATCGGTCCGCTTACAGGTGCTGGTAGGCTACGTGCCTCGCTCTCGTTCGGCTTTTCCGGGCTGGCTGCTCCCGCGCTCGCGGCTCTCATTCTCCCCGCGCGTAGATTCGCGACATCGGCCGGTCTCGGTGACGAACGGTAGACGAATCTCTTGGTGCTTGTACAGTGGGAGAAATAAATTGATATAAAGAGAAAGATTAATAAGTTATTAATACTGCACGATTTACAACGGGGTAGACGATGTAGGGTTGAAGAAATCGAATGGACGATGCGGGAGGGAGGAGGAGGTAGCAACTCTGATAGTGATATATCTAATAGTGCAATGTGTAAAGATGAGGTCGAGTCTCTTCTCCGAATGTCCGAGGATGTTCGTTTTTGTAAGCGATTTGTGCGAGGTTTGGATCCCTAGTAAATTTCAATTTAGTCGGAAATATGCACTATTTTTTGCCCTTACAGATAACAGGATACTACAGTAAAATTATCCATTATTCGTACGTTAGCGAGCTCATCTATCTAATGAACGACTGATCACGAATGATAAGCTTAAATCATTTGAATTTTCTGTTTAATCATGTACGCAGAGAGATAATTAAAAAAAGCACGTAAAAAATCCTTTCAATAGTAAAAAATTAAATTATCATCGAGCGTTAAAGATCAAATCTATATTATTCGAAAATTAATCGCAATGCGCCATATCTAAGAAATCTCTGGAGTAATGCCTATTTACAAGGAGACATAGAAAGATAATTCGATTTTTCAATAATGCCCCGTACTGGTAAAATGTTATCAATATTTTAATATTGAACTTTCCTAAACATCGGCAATCCCATTGAAGTGTACACAATATTATACGCACCTGAAATACATTCGTAAAGTTCGAAATAAACTCGCGTGTACAATCTACTTGGAATGGCAGCTGAAGAGACTATTGCATTATATATCATTCGAGATACTTCTAAACAATTGTACAAGCATACAAGCAGCATTAGAGTTCTAACCAATTTGAATCGAAGAAATATGCTTATAATAGGAAAAAGAGGGAGATGAAACGATTCCCTCTCTATCACTCTCGTGCGATTTTAAATAAACTCTCAGCTGTTTCTTCACTTCGAGGTCCGATCGAGCGTCTATAGGTACGCACGGAGGTCGTTCGAGATCCGCTCGAGTCTCCTTCGATATCAATCGGAGCGTCCGAGATACGTCCGATGAAGTTCGAACGCTTCCGAGAGTTCCGAAACTTCCGAGGAGTTGCGAGTCTTCGTGTCAGATCGATATTCACTCGATCCGCTCGATATCCAGCAACCTACTTTACCGACATACCTTAACAACCAAGATAGTACTGAGCTTGTGCGGATGCTCCCGAGCGAAACTTGGCAACGCCGCACTAGTCAAATCGGTCGAGACGAGATGATTGCCGGCTAGCTTTTGTTTACAATACACACGAGTCGACGAGTCTATACGTGTTCGTGCTAGTACCTATAAGGTACGTGTCTGGTGTCTCCGGTAATGGATGAAAGAAAAGTGACACATCTTATTGAAGAAGTTCATCGTTTTCCAGCAATTTGGAATAAGACCGTACCAGAACACAGCAACAAACACTTTGTTGGTTCTGAGTGGAGTAAAGTAGCTGCCAATATCAATGTAGCTAGTAAATAATATGTGCCTGATAAGTGCCTGTGATGTGCCTGTGATGTGCCTGTGATGTGTCTGTGCCTGTTAACAGTAAAATTTCAGACCTCATGAAAAGCGTTGTTAGTTTTCGTTTAAATTTATTCTTTAACAGCCTTTACCTGTAAACCTTCACTCGGCTTTACAGGATCTCAAGATAAACTTTATGAATGAATAAACTTAAACGAAAACTAAGAAGGCAATTAATTTTCTCATGCTTTAAAAAGTAAGTGTGTAAAATTTCAGACCTCTAGCTTGAATAACATTGAAATGACGAGCAATGATTTAGTTATATATATACTGATCGTGGAATGCTTTTCATGAGATCTTGTCAAGTCTACCATTCCATATCTATTTGCACTAGCGGGCTGAAATTTTGTATAGATGTTTTACAGCTAATTACAAAACAATTTGCCAGTACAGTTTTTATTTAACTGTATCCAATTTGCATGATCACCTTGAAACAACACCCGCCAATTCCGGTTTGTAAGTGGGATTATGTAAATTGGATACTGTTAAATAAAAACTAAACTGGCAAATGGTTTTGTTACAAGCTCCAAAGCATCTATACAAAATTTCAGCCCTCTAGGGCAAATAGACATGGAATGGTAGACTTGACAAGATCTCATGAAAACCATTCCACGATGGGTATATATGTAACTAAAACATGGCTTGTCATTTCAACGCTATTCAAGCTAGACATTTGAAATTTGACACACTTACTATTCTAAGCATGAGAAAACTAATTGCGTTGTTAGTTTTCGTTTAAATTTATTCTTTAACAGCCTTTACCTGTAAACCTTCACTCGGCTTTACAGGATCTCAAGATAAACTTTATGAATGAATAAACTTAAACGAAAACTAAGAAGGCAATTAATTTTCTCATGCTTTAAAAAGTAAGTGTGTAAAATTTCAGACCTCTAGCTTGAATAACATTGAAAAGACGAGCCATGATTTAGTTGTATATATACTGATCGTGGAATGCTTTTCATGAGATCTTGTCAAGTCTACCATTCCATATCTATTTGCACTAGCGGGCTGAAATTTTGTATAGATGTTTTACAGCTAATTACAAAACAATTTGCCAGTACAGTTTTTATTTAACTGTATCCAATTTGCATGATCACCTTGAAACAGCACCCGCCAATTCCGGTTTGTAAGTGGGATTATGTAAATTGGATACTGTTAAATAAAAACTAAACTGGCAAATGGTTTTGTTACAAGCTCCAAAGCATCTATACAAAATTTCAGCCCTCTAGGGCAAATAGATATGGAATGGTAGACTTGACAAGATCTCATGAAAACCATTCCACGATGGGTATATATGTAACTAAAACATGGCTTGTCATTTCAACGCTATTCAAGCTAGACATTTGAAATTTGACACACTTACTATTCTAAGCATGAGAAAACTAATTGCGTTGTTAGTTTTCGTTTAAATTTATTCTTTAACAGCCTTTACCTGTAAACCTTCACTCGGCTTTACAGGATCTCAAGATAAACTTTATGAATGAATAAACTTAAACGAAAACTAAGAAGGCAATTAATTTTCTCATGCTTTAAAAAGTAAGTGTGTAAAATTTCAGACCACTAGCTTGAATAACATTGAAATGACAAGCCATGATTTAGTTATATATATACTAATCGTGGAATGGTTTTCATGAGATCTTGTCAAGTCTACCATTCCATATCTATTTGCCCTAGAGGGTTGAAATTTTGTATAGATGCTTTGGAGCTTGTAACAAAACCATTTGCCAGTTTAGTTTTTATTTAACAGTATCCAATTTACATAATCCCACTTACAAACCGGAATTGGCGGGTGTTGTTTCAAGGTGATCATGCAAATTGGATACAATTAAATGAAAACTATACTGGCAAATTGTTTTGTAATTAGCTGTAAAACATCTATACAAAATTTCAGCCCGCTAGTGCAAATAGATATGGAATGGTAGACTTGACAAGATCTCATGAAAAGCATTCCACGATCAGTATATATATAACTAAATCATGGCTCGTCATTTCAATGTTATTCAAGCTAGAGGTCTGAAATTTTACACACTTACTTTTTAAAGCATGAGAAAATTAATTGCCTTCTTAGTTTTCGTGTAAGTTTATTCATTCATAAAGTTTATCTTGAGATCCTGTAAAGCCGAGTGAAGGTTTACAGGTAAAGGCTGTTAAAGAATAAATTTAAACGAAAACTAACAACGCTTTTCATGAGGTCTGAAATTTTACTGTTAACAGGCACAGACACATCACAGGCACATCACAGGCACATCACAGGCACTTATCAGGCACATATTACTTACTAGCTACATTGATATTGGCAGCTACTTTACTCCACTCAGAACCAACAAAGTGTTTGTTGCTGTGTTCTGGTACGGTCTTATTCCAAATTGCTGGAAAACGATGAACTTCTTCAATAAGATGTGTCACTTTTCTTTCATCCATTACCGGAGACACCAGACACGTACCTTATAGGTACTAGCACGAACACGTATAGACTCGTCGACTCGTGTGTATTGTAAACAAAAGCTAGCCGGCAATCATCTCGTCTCGACCGATTTGACTAGTGCGGCGTTGCCAAGTTTCGCTCGGGAGCATCCGCACAAGCTCAGTACTATCTTGGTTGTTAAGGTATGTCGGTAAAGTAGGTTGCTGGATATCGAGCGGATCGAGTGAATATCGATCTGACACGAAGACTCGCAACTCCTCGGAAGTTTCGGAACTCTCGGAAGCGTTCGAACTTCATCGGACGTATCTCGGACGCTCCGATTGATATCGAAGGAGACTCGAGCGGATCTCGAACGACCTCCGTGCGTACCTATAGACGCTCGATCGGACCTCGAAGTGAAGAAACAGCTGAGAGTTTATTTAAAATCGCACGAGAGTGATAGAGAGGGAATCGTTTCATCTCCCTCTTTTTCCTATTATAAGCATATTTCTTCGATTCAAATTGGTTAGAACTCTAATGCTGCTTGTATGCTTGTACAATTGTTTAGAAGTATCTCGAATGATATATAATGCAATAGTCTCTTCAGCTGCCATTCCAAGTAGATTGTACACGCGAGTTTATTTCGAACTTTACGAATGTATTTCAGGTGCGTATAATATTGTGTACACTTCAATGGGATTGCCGATGTTTAGGAAAGTTCAATATTAAAATATTGATAACATTTTACCAGTACGGGGCATTATTGAAAAATCGAATTATCTTTCTATGTCTCCTTGTAAATAGGCATTACTCCAGAGATTTCTTAGATATGGCGCATTGCGATTAATTTTCGAATAATATAGATTTGATCTTTAACGCTCGATGATAATTTAATTTTTTACTATTGAAAGGATTTTTTACGTGCTTTTTTTAATTATCTCTCTGCGTACATGATTAAACAGAAAATTCAAATGATTTAAGCTTATCATTCGTGATCAGTCGTTCATTAGATAGATGAGCTCGCTAACGTACGAATAATGGATAATTTTACTGTAGTATCCTGTTATCTGTAAGGGCAAAAAATAGTGCATATTTCCGACTAAATTGAAATTTACTAGGGATCCAAACCTCGCACAAATCGCTTACAAAAACGAACATCCTCGGACATTCGGAGAAGAGACTCGACCTCATCTTTACACATTGCACTATTAGATATATCACTATCAGAGTTGCTACCTCCTCCTCCCTCCCGCATCGTCCATTCGATTTCTTCAACCCTACATCGTCTACCCCGTTGTAAATCGTGCAGTATTAATAACTTATTAATCTTTCTCTTTATATCAATTTATTTCTCCCACTGTACAAGCACCATCTCTGTCCTCCCTTCGGCAGTCGGCTCCTTGCTCCCCTCTCCTATTCTCTTTCCCTCTTTCTCTCTAGCGGCACGCTGGGATGCCGCGTTGCCGAAATTCGTAGGCCGCGCGCGGCTACTTCTGCCCGCTTGTATGTATGTATGTGTGTGTGCGAGTGCTGCGTCTCCCGACGCCTCGCTGGCTGTTCGCATCCTCGCTCGCGGGCGTGGGCTAGCTGCCTCGCTTCGGCTGTCTATCAGCCGCGCGAGTGTTATGTTGTAATGGGCTAATTTGCACCGTTACACCTTATTTATTGAAGTGAATTTGGGGAGTGCGTTTTTACACGTCATACGATAAATGACAATTTTTTTACTGAAAAATCTAACCAAATTTATCACCCTGAAAACTTTCTTCTGCTAGCGCTTGAATATATTATTGAACATAAAAAGAGTTTGTGACTGACTTGCAAGTGCTCAAAATGAAAATTTAGCCATAAGACATATAGAAATAAAATAAGTGGCTGAAAGTGCCCCTCTACACAGGATGCCATTGACCACCCAATTTTTCATACATTTCCAAAATGTACTCTTCTCAATGATTTAGGAAAATCGGTATGCACCTGTATAGGTACACCAATAAATTTCTGCCACGACTTTTTCGACTTCTCTGTCCACTGATGGAAAATCTTTGATCGTTCTACTCCAATATCATTGGTATTAAAATATGAAAATGTAACATTATATAACACTATTTTTTCAAAACTTCTACTAAAGAATTTATTTTATTCAATAATTTCATAACATTTTTTTGAACAAATCATTTATACTTTGACGGTAAAAATTTCTATAACTCTAATTGAAAAAAAAATAACTGAAAAAGTACGTAAAAGAAAAACTTTAATACACAAGAAAAGTTTTGAATCGTTTGAGTAAATACATTGTTTGTGAAAAATCCCCAAAAATTACCTCTGATTTTCCTCAGAGTAATAAAAATCTATAAATAATGGATGCCTTACGAAGATTAGCACATTTCAAACTTCCATGAAGATTAACAATTTTTAGCACTTACCATGAAGACTAACACATTTTATAGTTTACCACGAAGATTAGGACTTTTCATGAATTTTCCACTAAGACTAATACTTTTTATAATATTACCACAGACTAATACTTTTCGTATACAATGTATAAATTAGAGTTCTGCTGATAAACTTTCAGCGAGTCGGGTTTGTTTTTTTTATCGAATTCCGACTCGATTTCAGGTCGAGCACAAGACTATTTTAGTACTCGAAAAATTATCGGGCTACCAGAATAAATACTAGAAGTAGCCCGAAATAGTTAGGTGGCGGAATATCACGAAAGGAGCTATACTATAGTCTTCATGGAAAAATCATGAAAAGTGCTACTGTTCGTGAGAAATTTCCAAATTTGTTACTCTTCGTGTAAAACACAAAAGACGTGCTAGTCTTCGTAAGAGCCATCGAAATGAATTTATGAAAATATTTGTTGATGATAAAAAAGATATTTATGTATCGCTTCGGTATAATATAATTATAATAAATTTAAATTCACTCTAATAGCACCCCCAAAGTATGTTAATTTATTTGTTGACTCTCTTACTCTTTTACCTTCTGTTATTTTTCTTCTATATTCTATCTGTCTTACTGGCCTCCTTATCATTATCGTTACAGACCCGCATATAGACGTCCAAGGGCCATCTATGCGCTTGCCAGCAGTTTCACTGATAGGAGCCAACCCTGTTTTTCTCTCTCTTCCCTCTATCCCTCTTTTTCTCTCCACAACATGCTGCTAGCGCGTTCAATGTGACTGCAGTCTCCAAAGTTTTCTAATTTACCAACCTTTGTTTGTCAGGAGCAGCGCAAGCGCTATACGCTGGGCAGTAACGTAGGTGAATGCGAACGGCCTGGAAGAAAATTCTGCCGCTGCCACCACTTTTCGTTTTTCCTTTTCTCTTGCTCCTGTTTCTGCATGCATCTTGATTTTCCTTAATTTTTTCTTTGCATTCTAATTCCCTCTTCCGGACTATTTTGAAAATTAATTCAATGGCCATTTTAACCGATAAAATTGCTAACTAACTTACAAATAAAGGGATTTACAAATTAGGAATGTTGCATGAAAAATAAATTTTTAAACCATTAGGTCCGTTTGAAATAATGTCAAAATATATTCAACGCGCAGTTTTTCTTTTTTGCAATTGGATGAATATTAAGCAAAATACAGCAGGTTAAAATATACATAAATGCTCTCTCAAATGCATTTACACTTAATCGATGATATTATTTCTAATGTACCAAAAATCCCAAAAAACTTCAGCTCAAAAATCGAATAATCGTTAAAAAACAAAAACGCTTCGAAAAAAAAACAATATTATTTTTTGTCATATATGCATGATTTTCGCGGTTTTTTATGCCTGTAAATCGTTTTTTATGCCTGTAGATGCTTGATTTTAAATGTTTGCGATTATTCAAAAATATAATGTGTGTATGTAATGAGTAGGGTATTTAGCTTTATAAGTTTATGGTTTAATTATAAAAAACTCATTTGTTCAACTTTTACACGTATGGGGTATTTAGCTTTGACAGTATACTGCTCATTTATAAAATAAGTTATTTATTGAACTGTCATACGTCGCGTATTTATTAGTAAGGTATTAGGATTTTTAAATTATTTATGTATTCAATTTTGTACGTGGTGTTTGTAGCTTCAAAAGTGAACGTCTTAACTTAAACAATTTACTTATTAAACTTTTTACGTGTGGTTGGGAGGACCCAACCAAATGTGTTTTTTTTTTAGCTTTAAGGACGTTTACCGGATAATTGAATTTCTTTAAAGTCTCTTAAAAGTTTTATCATATGTTTATTTAGATGTGTTTTATACGTGGTTGAACTTTCAACCCCCTTTGCGGTATCCAAAATTGAGAAATTTAGCTTAAAATTTTTAGTTTTTAACATAGAAGCCCTATCTTGAACTCTCACAAAACGGACAATTTTATTTATTGTAAGCCAGGCTTTCTTTACATCGTTTTGAAAAACTAGTATGTAATGTAAAATAAGCATAGAAGTAATACATATAAAGCTGTACATAGCAAGCGGTACTTTTTTTAAAGATGAGCTATCTAAAGTTGTAGTCCAATGTTATTTGTATATCTATATCGTGGTACATCATATATGTACTTTTTCATAAATTTTATATTCTTTACTAATATATTAATACTTTATATCATAAATTGAAGGGATTTCATTATAAATATTGTCACTTAATAAAGATTCTTTCGACAATTCATTTTCTAACGTTACTGTCAAATGGTGAACGTCCTTCAGCGTTTACGTTTCAACTAAAACAATTCATTTATTGAATTTTCGAAGATGGGGTATTTAGCTTTAACAATTTACAGTTTATTTATAAAATACTTTATATATTGAACTTAGACGTCTCGGGTATGTAGTTTTGACAACCGATAGTTTATCGAAAATTTCTTCATTTACTAAATTTTTTGTTGAAAAATGGCCGCTGCTATTGCGACAGGTGATAGTGAATGGTGTACTTAATTTAAAGAGAAAAAAGGGTTTGTCGGCATACCAGACGAAATGAAAGAGGAGAAAGGGTAAGATATAAGGTAAAGAGTAAAATTTTAGTACGCATTTAATAGATTGTTTGAATGACAAAATATATTGACCCTCGATATTCAACCATCTTGAATTGACATTAATGACCAATGAGTTTCTGGTTATAAATTCGTTTTCAGACAATGGCGATATTTGATTTTAATTGTTTGACTTTAATTGAATACCACGGATTTGCGGAGTCAATTTTTAACAAATCGATCTGAATCTTTAAAGGCATTTACAACTACCCATTTTAACTGTTAGAACTGACCGTTTTTATTTAGAACTGCCTTTTCGGTTAGAGCTCACCCTTAGAATATGCCCTGGCATATCCCATAGTGGGGCACGTAGAGCACTTTCCGATAGTTTTATTTTTTCATTTATATACCATAAAATGTATTGCACAAAAATATTTTTGAGCTACCGATTCTATTTCTTAATCTAAATATTCCCTTTTTTGCTTCCTCCCAAAAGAAGCTTTGTAAAAGTAAGAAATAATTCTCTTAAAAAATGTATTATGAAATCAAAATACACTTTTTTAGAAAATGTCTGTATACTCTGTATGGATAGTGAGTGTGTGCGTGCGTGCGTACGTACGTGCGTGCGTGCGCGTGTGTGTGTGGGGGGGGGGGGGGTGCGTAAGTGTGTGCGTGCGTATGTATGTCTGTGTCGCTCTATATGTTGAATAATCCACGATTAAATTTAATGTTTCAGGGCTCATTTTTTTGTCTGTTTTAACGGAAGGTGGTCAAAAATAATCTTTATTGATTTTCAGAGATAATGTATTTGAAATAGCATTAATTTACCTATCTTTTCCGACCCGAAATTTTTGATACGCTACTTCCTTTTCCCTTTTTCTGTTAAACACGGAAACGTAATATGTTCTTTTAAACGGTTATATCTCGGAAACATATCATGAAAATGTACTGAAGAAAATTGAGAGGATCAGTAATATGAAGTATAATATTCAGTAAAACTGGAGCAAATTGGAAGCATTTGATCTGAAATTTTCCTGAAAAGAAGGTAGCTTTTTAACCAACTTCCAAAAAGGAGGAGGTTATCAATTCGTCGTGTATATATTTTTTTACTATCTATTGGCCGAGTTATTTGTCCAGATCATGACGATCTTTATATTCCAAAATTTTTGAGGTTATGTATTTTTTGAAAATTTTTTGATTGCTTATATCTCGAAAGCGTGCGGTTATTTTTTGTCAACTGGAGCTCATTTTTTTCGGAAATGAGATGATTTTATTTTGAATATGATTGTATAAGTTGCAAGACTACTACAATAGAGTTTTATACTTTTTGAAAATGCGAAGAGCTCTCGCTAATATCGGACAGAAATTCAGAACATAATTAATGCTGCTGCTACAGAGTTCGGGACCCTATATATATATACTCATTCAAGCGGGCTAAACAGAGACTCCATTTTGGAAATTGCGTAGGAAAGGAACGTGGGAACATAGTTGAAATAGCCCTTTCCGGCGGTAAATGGGTCGCCAATTATTTAGTCCAGCTTGACATTTAGTTACGATGTGTTAATATTGCGCAAGCAGACGTAAGTCTGGCGCGGTGCGTGTGATCGAATCCCGCTTATCGCTGTATTTCGCATGTTCGAAGCTATACCTTGTTTGCATTCCACACGTCAAACGGGTGACGATTGAGGCCCTTTTCTGTACGCAGAGAGAGAGAGAGAGAGAGAGAGAGAGAGAGAGAAAGGGAAATAGATAGATAGAAAGATATACTTTTTATTCATCAGAGTCGAAAATTGACATCTGCATGTACATTTGGTAAAAAATCAGTCAATTTATAAATTGGTTATCACATTATTAGACAAACACTTATTTACATTTAAATTGCATTTTTCTTAAATAAAATAAAATCTTCGTTCACTATCACAAGTCGTCAATTTATAAAGTCTAATATAATACTATACTATATAAACGGAAAGACCCACAGGAGCGCCGCTACGCCAACTAGCGCTGCTGCTGCGCTAAACATTGGAAGCGAAGCGTAACCTGTAAGGTGGAAGCTCTGCTCACTCTCTTTGGGCGCCCGGCGGCCCACAGCAGTGCGGTCGCAGTTCTAAGGGCTACACGAGTCGCACGCTCGCGCGTGTTTGGATGCGCTCTACACCCAAAATAATACGACCGTGCATCTAAAGCACGGTGGCGCTGCGATACTACCGTTGACACTACCGCGCAACCGAGGGTTTTTACGTGTAGTCAAAAGTCAAAAAGTTCATTACAGAGCACTTCGTCATACACAAAAAATAAATATAAAATGATAACAAGAAATATATACACACACACACATTTAAATTGCACGTATATCTATCGCGTCATATATAAAATACACACTCATTCATCCATCATTCCTACAAGCATTCACGCTAATAAATCCTCCTACACTTAACATTCAACAGTCTTCGCACAGATGTTGATGTCAAACTTGGAAGTATACTGCAGGCTTCCTAATATCATAGCTTTAGTTTTAGATATATTAAGCTTTGGTCCATTCTCGTCTGCCCATCTTGCTACGGCTGCTGCATCCCGACTTATTATCGACAGGCCCTCAGCAAACTTTTCAGGGGGAAATGAATAGTAGATTTGTGTGTCGTCGGCAAAAATCATCTGCTTAGAATGGCATAAAACGTTATGTAGGTGATTGATGAAAATACTAAATAACAGAGGGCCCAGAACGCTAGCTTAAGGGACGCAAGCATACGTTTTGAGCCAACCTGAACCGCACCCTCCATCGTTAATCATGGCTTGGAGACGGTCATGTAAATAATTAAAGAACCATTTGAGTGTACGGTTAGAGCAGTTAAGGTCACGACGTTTTCGAAGTAGGATTTCGTGAGGTATAGTGTCAAAGTCTTTAGAGAAATTAAATAAGACAATTATGGTGATGTAATATAGACATCCTCTAGGGCGCCAAGCATTACCGTTTGTGTGCTATGACCCTTACGAAACCCTGCCTGGCGAAAGTCAATCAAATTGTGTCGTTTCAAGTAATCCGAGAGTTGGTCATGAATTAACCTTTCAAGTATTGACCGTTTCGATAGTTTTGCGATCGGACGAGTGTCAGAGAGTAATCGGTGCTTTTATTTTGCATAATGTCATCAGAAGGGCTTCCAGAGGTCAGGTAGTGCGGCCTGGCGATTCGAGTCGCTGGTGCCGCGGTATACCCACGAATCAAGCCGTAATTGCACATCTCAAGGCGCAATTTCAAAAAGGCGAAGGTCACCCACACATGCGCACCAAGCAATACGTGGAAATGGTACCAAAGCCAAGTCAGAAAAATAACCTCAAAGCGTTGCAGCGGTTGATGATTAATTGCAGATAAAAATGCAAGCCTTGCACGTCTGAGGTGGATATTATGTGAGGCAAAAGCTTGGAATTTGGCGCGTGCAAGTAAACTGTAATTAATATTCCCGGAGGCAATATGCGGCAGTAGGAAGTCTTTTAAAGCGGAGTGATATCGGATGCGTTATGCTGTACTTGCAGAGAGAGAGAGAGAGAGAGAGAGAGAGAGAGAGAGAGAGAGAGAGATTGATTGAATGATCTTTATTCCGCCTTGGGGTAGAACCCCGTCTGGCGCAAAGAAAATACAAAGTATTAATTTAATTAAATTTACATAGCATAAATGTACAAAGAAATTAACATGTAAGTTTAATTTTAATTGCAAGTGTAAATTCGCCTAATATTAATTACAATTCAAGAATTAATAATATCGAATGAATAGGTTCTAACTAAATTCTAAGTTCTAAGTTGTACAGCTAGTGCAACATATGTAATAAAATATAATATAATATAATAACTAATTAAAGGGATAAATCCTCATTTTGAATCCTTGTTTCCCAGCCTATACGATCACGCGTAAAGAGAGCATCTCGAAGGAAGGTTTTGAAAGTCTCAATGACCGATGTAGAAAAATCTACAACACATAACGAATTCAGCAACGCGGACGCTCTTATATGAATTTCCTGTTTGAGGGATTCCGTACGAGGGGTGGGATAAAGAAGTACTTGAGGGGGATTCCTAGCTGACCGACGCACAGTTGCATCAATATTGAGTCTTGATAAACAGCTGGCAAGATAAGAACGACGTCCGTGGGCAATGACAATATAGGCTAGTGCGGCAGTAAAATATTCACGCCTACGTGCTGCTGACAACCAGTCTAATTCCAGCCTAAAAGGTGTAACATGAGCACGAAAGGGAATATTGGCAAAAACAAATCGAACGCACGCATTTTGGGCACGTTGAATCTTCAGGGATCGGGTGGAGTCAAGATCACTATATACGACTGAAGCATAATCAAGCTGTGGAAATATAAGACTTTCCACCAAGTTTTTCCTTAGTTTCAACGTTAGGGCATGTCTGTAGAGTTTTAAAACAAATAAGGTGCCATAGACTTTTCGTGCTACATGCTAGTATGTAGCTGCCACTCGAGAGTAGGGGTGCGCCACACACCAAGGTTACGGACGTTGGAAACATATGGAAGCGCATAGCCATCAATTATAACTTCAGGAAGGTTTGCTATGTCGATTTAAAAAATGTAATCAAGTCTTCCAAGAATCATGACTTTTGTTTTAACTAAGTTTAGATCCAGACCATTTGCCTGTCCAAGTGGCAAAAGCTTGAGCATCTCTCGTGATTTCAGCTATACCTTGAAGGAGATCAGATGGATAGCAGTGATGATAGATCTGGGTGTCATAGGCAAATATCATGAAATTAGCATACTTCAGGACTGATGGAAGATCATTTAAATAAATAGCAAAAAGTAAAGGGCCGAATGTCAGCATTTGAAGCACTTCACTTTGTGAAACTGGGCGGAAATCTAAATCACGTGCAACTTGAAAGTCGTCTTCAGCGAGTGGCTGTGAGCGATTTACAGTTACTGCGTAGTGCGCGTTGTGTGTATCAGCGCTGAAATAAAGGAGGGGAGAGAGCAGATTGGATCCCATAACGTGCATGCCACGAAGTTGACGCCATTTAGACTTCACATCTGAAGCTTCGTTAAGTCGGTTAGCCAAAAACTCATTTTTTGCTGTATCCAGCGAATTGCTGACTAGAGAGAGAGAGAGAGAAAGAGAGAGAGAGAGAGAGAGAGAGAGAGAGAGAGAGAGAGAGAGAGAGATACAAATTTTAGCCCAGAAAGAAAGAGAAACTGGATAGAAAACACAAACGGGACACTTAAAAGTAAAAGTGCAGGGAATATGGTATACATGGGATGAGAAAGAAGCCAGTCTAAAGGAGCAAGTAAATCAGGCATTTCTAGGAGAAAGCAGATCCAGAAGAAAGTATTAGAGTTATATCTTGGAATATAGCTAGAATTGGTGAAGTACAAGGGATAGGAAATTATTTAAGAAATTTTGACATAATAGCATTACAAGAAACATGGCTCGAGAAAAATAAAGAGGAGGACTATTTAAACAAGCTAGGTAAAGATTATAACTGGAAAACAAAGGCTGCAATAAAGCTGAATAAAAAAATGGAGGGCTAAAGGGGGAATCCTAGTTGAAATAAGAAAATATATAAAAATAGAGGCAGTAGCTGAATTGGGATATGGAATAATAATAAAAGAGATGAAAGTAAAAAAGGACCGAAGTGTAAACTTAATAAATGTGTATAATAATGTAAATATAAAGGTAGAATTGGAAGAATTGAAAATCATAGTAGAAGGTAGCATTACCAAAGGAGAACACATCATAATAACAGGAGACTTGAAAGCTAGGATAGGGGATTGGCAAATAGAAAATGAGGGGATAAGTCAGGAAAGTAGAAATGCAAGCAACAGAGTAACTAATAGTGAAAGTAGGAAACTGTTAAACTTTTGCGAGGAACTAGGATGCTCAATAAACAATGGAACTACGATTGGGAAGGAGATTGGGAAGGAAGGCAAACGTATATCGGAGAGGGGAGTAATTCAGTGCTCGACGTGGTATTGGAAATAGAAACTGAAAAAGGTAGTTTAATAGAAGAATTGAGAATAACATCCAGGATTGAATCGGATCACCTTCCAGTAAAATTTTATATGACAGGAAAAAAAAAGAATAAGAATAAAAATAGAGAGAGGGATTCAGGAGAAATTAAGGAACCGAAAGTAAGGCGGGTAGAAAACAGAAGTAACGAAAATAAAAATTTAATGAAGGAGAAAGGATATACTATAGAAAATGGGGATAAGGAAATACAAGTAAGATGGGATTTTCTAATTAAAACAATTTGGGAAACGAGGAATGAGTTAAAATTTATAATAGGAAGTAGGAGAAGCAAAGTGAAGGAGAAAAATACAAAAATAGTAGAACAAAAGAAAAAGACGTGGGAGGCATTAAAACATTGGATTAATGACAAATCAAGAAAGGGATAAAAAGTCACTAAGAGAGGAAAGAAAAAAGTTAAAAGAAATTAGGAGATCCAAGGGACACAAGTAGAGACATGTCTGAATTCTGGTAAACAATTAGACAATTCAAACCAAGAAAGTACAAAAATGCTAATAGATCAAAACAAAAATGGTTAGATCATTTTAATAAATTGCTGAGAAGGAAAGAACAAAGGAAAGAAGAACTAGAGTTAGATCGAAACATAGAAGAAGAGGTGGAAGACGAGGAGGAGGAACTGAACAAAAGAATAACTTTATTAGAAATATAAAAAAAATTTTTGAAAAAAAAACCAACTTCGAAAAATGCCCTAAAAAGTGTGAAATAATTGCACTAAAATGTTTTCGAAGTAGGCGCCGAATTACAAATTGACATATACCATCACCTCTTTTTGTTTCATTGGGAATCTTATTCTTGACTTATTGTTTGATAGCGTAGTTTGCGTACCGCCGCTAGATGGCGATGGCGTAAGCACATTAAGATTATCCCGGAGATAATACATAAAAGCTCGTGCCAGCAGTTATAATTGTAACAGTATTATTTAAATTATATGTGATAGTTTAGCCGATGACTATCATTTGAAGAAGATTGTTTCATTGGAAGTTCTTTTTAAAAGCATTGTCTCTCAAACCAGTGCTTTCGATTACGAGTTATTAACCTTAAATGGGATATACGATAGTGGGACACATATTACGTTCCAGGTTTAACGAAATTGGACCCATTTCAATATTATTTATAAATTATATTCTTGAGCAAGGTACTACCATCACGGACCCTATTGTGGATCAGTGCCTCTATTGTAAATCAATTTATGTTAAAACTATATTGTGAAAGTTTTGCGTTACTTTTATTATTATTTTGAAAGCACTTATTCTTATTTTTTTTTTTTTTTTTTTTTAACGTCGCCATGTTTGTGCTCCCATGTGGTGCTAATCGACGACGGGGGTCTGCGGTGTGTTTGTAAACAAAGCACATGTAATTTTTACAGAGGTGCTTGTATCAATCGGCAGAGACTAGAATTCGAACCCGGGTCACCGGCGTGGGAATCCGACACTCTACCGACTGAGCCGCCGCAGGCCCCCTCACTTATTCTTATGTATCAAAATAATTAAAGAAGTAACGCAATATTTTTATAATGTCTATTTAGAAGTAAATGATTCTCAATAGAGGCACTGATCCGCAATAGGGTCTGTAACGGTATATGTCAATTTGTAATTCGGCGCCGACTTCGAGAATATTTTTGTGAATTATTTCACACTTTTTAGTGCATTTTTCGAAGTCGGTTTTTTTATCTCAGACTTTTTAGTTATAAAGGCTGAGTTTCATTCAATTTATATTGAAATATAGGTCGACCATCAAAGGATGATACTGAAAAAAAAATTTTCTGTCTAAAAATGTACAAAGTATCAGAAAATGAAATAAAAAAACGAGTTTTTCGTCTAATTTTACTATAGGACCACCTGAAATCAATATTAATTTCTTTAATATTGCTTCCTCCTACAGGAAGCTTTGTAATCCTAGAAAAAAACATCCTTTGCGAAGCATAAAATAGTTTATCCAAATCGGTTCAGTAGTTTCCGAATAATCGGCAGAAGAACATAACAAATCGTCAGTACTGACGTAATACTGGCTCTATACTGGCCCAGTAATATAGTGGGACCAACATGAGATCATTCTCTTATATTAAATAGATATTGTCAAAATCGGTTCAGTAGTTTCCGAATAATCGGCAGAAAAACATAAAAAATTACCAGTACTTACGTAGTACTGGCTCCATACTGGCCCAGTAATATAATGGGACCATAATGGGATCCTTCTCTTTCATTCAAAAAATATTATCAAAATCGGTTCAGTATTAGTTTCCGAATAATCGGCGGAAAAACATAATAACTTACCAGTACTGAGGTAGTACTGGCTCAATACTGGCCCAGTAATATAATGGGACCAACATGAGATCATTCTCTTTCATTAAAAACAAATATTATACAAATCGGTTCAATAGTTTCCGAATAATCGGCGGACAGAGTCGGCAGAGGCCGAAATGTACAGAAAAAATATTCATAAAAAACTAAATTACTGGCGAGATACTGGACCAATAATCACAAAATTTGAATGGGCCCACCGGATGATAATTACCTTTCATATAAAAAAATTTCATCCGAATCGGTCGAATCTTTTCGGAATAATCACTGGACAAACATAAAAGAAAAAAAAGCCATGTCGAATTGAGAACCTCCTCCTTTTTCGACGTCCGTTAAAAAGGGTCATTAGGAAAAATGAAAATCAACAGAGGAGCCAGGGAGGATGGAATAGTCGTGGAATTTTTTAAAGTACTACCTATGGTCTGGATGAAAGAATTGTCGGAAATCCTAAGCGGCGTTCTCAGTAATGGTGTTTTATTAAAAGGATGGGAAGTAGCATAAATATACCGTATATATTAATCGGTGGATGAGGATGAAGTAAAAAACTGCAGGGGTGTTTCTCTCTTAAATGTAGGATATAAAGTATTAACAAATATAATGGCTAACAGAGTTAGGAAATGGATAGAGAAAAAGAAGAGATTAAAGGAAAGTCAGGCAGGATTTAGAGAGGGAATAGGGACTAGGGACCATATATTTGTACTAAATAGTGTGATAAATAATAAAACGAAAAACAAGGAAGGGAAACTTTATGCTGGATTGATAGACTATAGAACTGCATTTGATACAGTAAATAGAAAAAAGTTAATAGAAAAATTGGCAAAAAGAGGGATTAAAGGGAAATTCTTGAGTATGGTAAAAGGCATATATAAAAATACAGTAAATAAGGTGATAACTGTGGAAGGGATGACAGAGAGATATAAAACAGAAAGGGGGTAGACAGGGTTGCCAGATGAGCCCGACGTTATTTCATGTTTATATAGAGGAGTTAGATGAACAGTGGGAGAGGAAAATTGAAGGGGGTACAGTAATAGGGGGAACAAAAAATTTCTGCCTCAAATTCGAGGCAGATGTAGCAGATGTAGCAGCGCTAACGGATACGATTGAAGGGCTCTAGAGCGTGCTTAAGGAGGTTCGATAGTGAAGTAAAAATAATAAGATGTTTCTGAAAATTTAATATGTCATTTTTCTATAAAGTTTACGATGGTATGTGAAATTTGAAAGCATCAGCCATTATCGATTTAAGGATAATTGGCTTCAAAGTTTGATTCTTATACACGGGTTCTTATGAGAGTTGCTTGTAAATTGACAATAAACTTAGAGTGCGATTGTTTAAAAATGATAAGAAAGAAATGAAAAACTATGCAAAATATTGGAATAGTATTAAAGATTGTGTACGCGAAATTTTAGAACGAATGACAATACCGATTCCGAGTACTAAGCGAAAACGTAAATAAAAACACTAGCTTGTGGGCTGCGCGAGGAGGTACGCGGTAAGTGGGGAGCTGGTGCGCGGTGCAGGGGGACTCTCCTTTCGTCACCCCGCGCGGGAGATCTATCTAATCTCCTTAAAGACCTAGAAAGATTTAGTGAAGAAAATGGGATGAGTGTAAATATGCAAAAAACGAACATTATGGTTTTCCAAAAAGGGGGTAAAAAAGGAAAAAGGAAAAGTGGGTGTACAAAGGGGAAGAACTAGAGATAGTAAAAGAGTATAAGTATTTAAAGTTTTGGTTCACGACAAAAACACGTACAGTGCTCATATAATGAAAATGGCATAAATGTTAATAAAGCAATAAATACTGTTTGGGGAATATGGAAAAGAGTCAGACTAGAAAATTTAAGTGGGAGACTTTATTTAATGGATACAATAGTAAAAGTACGTTGCTTATATGGGACATAAATTTGGGGATGGTAAAGATGGGAAGATATTGAAAAAGTACAGAGCAGATTCGCGAAAATGCCTTTGCGGGTGAACAGAAATAAGCCAGTATACCTGCAGAGAATGCAGGCATGAAGGAAAAGTCTGAAAATAGATTTAAGAAAAAGGGCGGAAAGTTATCTGTTAGACACAGCTAAAATAGGAGAACAGAGATGGCCAAAATTTGTCTGAGAGAAAAAGTTGGAAACATATAAAATGGAAATGCGTCAAAATGGGGTCAGAAATTAAACAAAGCTTAAAAAAACCTAGGAGATGGAGAAAGTCTAGATTGGATATATAACAATAAGGAGGTGATGGAGATAAGAAAGAGGTTAGAAAAAGGCATTAAAATAAAAACTGAGCAAGAAATACAAACTGACTGGAATAAAATAGATAGATCAACGTTTTGCAAGGATTATAGGGAGTGGAAAACCAATATAGGCAGAGAAAAATATTAGGAAAATAGTCAATCGAACGGAAAAGTAAGACAGTAATGGGCGAGATTGAGAAGTGGAAGTATGGGAAGGGTACTCGGTACAGGGTTTGAAAACACTACATGCAGGTTATGTAAAAGGGCAGAGGAAAGTCTAACACATATATGGGTATGTCAAAAAGCAAAAGAAGAAATAGAGGAAAAATGGATAAAGGAAATAGAAAAAGAGGGACTAATAGTTGGGGAAGAGGTGGTCAGGTATAAATTGAGAAATTTATTAAAAGGAGATCTGATCATGGACATGTGTTACTACAGCAGGCAATTTGAGGAAATAGCTAGGTCGAGGACTGAGGGCAGAAAGTACAAAATGCGGAAAATTTAAGTTAGGAAATTGATTGCAGATATAATACATAAGTCGGGACCAAAGATTGTATGATGGAAATAATGTAAATAACGTAATGTAAGAAAAACTAATTAATAGAAAGTATTAGTAGCGAAAGCACCAAGACTTAAGGTGGGTCTACATTAATTTTTTAACAAAAAATCGAAAAAAATGTATGATACATTTTGAAGCTCTATATTTGTAAGAACTTTTTGGGACCTGATAGAATAAAAATTTTATAGAATCAACAAAGTCATAACCATTCAAAGAAAATAATTAACATTGCTTCTTATGTAGAACTGAATATTTAAATCCGTTTTCTCGAGACTTACTTTTTTAAGTTCAAAAAGTCGCTCGCGCATTTAGAGTAGATGAATGTAGCTGTAACTCGCAGCAAATATTTCTATAATGATCATTTAAAGAAGGTAGTATTTTTTTCAAGAAGTGCGTACATAAAAATGTTTGCCGATTAAATATGTATACAAAAGCGTAGCATTTTTTGTGATATATTATTTAAAATAAAGGTATATTTCTTTCAAGCTATTTATGATAGAAAATTAAAATAAAAAATACTAACTTTTGTTTATTACGGATTCTCAAGTAAATGAGAATTTAGTAGGTTGATATTGTCAAACTTAAATACGCAAGGAGCTTTTTGAATTAACCTCTGTTGTGACTGCAAAAAAGTGCATTTTATTCAATGAACTGGGATTAGGACAGTGAAAATTGCTCAAAATTGGTATATATTCTTCTTCTTTTGATTAGTAGTAACATATTAAAATGTTGAAATAAAATTCCTCACTTTTCTAAGAAAATTCTATTATATTTTTAAAGCTAGAAACAATTAATATTCGTTTTTAATTTGACTTGATTATTTAGTATATAGTTCTGAAAAATATATATGTGATTTTGTTTTAAAATTGCTATATAAATACTGTTATTTTAATAAAAATTGTTTTATAAATAAACTTTAAAGTATCAATTAATAAGAAAACGAGCGAATTTTTGTTGAAAATACCTTAAGCAATATATTCTCAAAGTTTGAATAATTTTTTTAATTTTTATATGTGCGAGGATTAATTTATGTCTAAATGCAGGACTTTGATAAGGCCATTCATCGAAAATTGCCTATAACTCCCAAAAAAACTATTGATTTACAAAATCTTTTTTTATACATATAATAGTAGTATCGAATAAACGAAATTGTTTTCAATGTTACGGTAGCTTCCGCGGTGGGTACCGTATCAAGCGAGGGCCCCATGGGGGGTTTCACATTTGATTTTAATTCTGGTTCAATTATATTATTTAAATTTAATTCTAAAACATTGTAAACTACTTCTGAACGTTAGTATAAAAAAATTATTACGTTAATACATAAAAAAATAATAATTTGTTGACTTATCGTTTTCAGCGTTTATCATCAACATCTGGTTTATTTGGTTGTTAACACATAATTACGATGATGTCATTATATTTAGTATAAAAAAAATCTTCAATTACATATTCTGTTTATTAATAAATATGTTTTTATGTATTAGTAAAAAGTGAGTATCATACCATATCATACCATACTCATACCATTAGTAAGAACGAAGTCTCATACCATAAAGTTATGTGGTAAAAGATATATGTAAATGTGAACATTTTATATCAGAATTTTTAATCAGAATTATTAAATATTTTATTCTCGACGCAACCGTAATGGCCACTTTATTGACCTCAATACCGGGACAAATGTAGCATATGATTCCCGCAAATTTTTTATCCCGCAAATGCATTTTTAAAAAAAAATTTTTCTGTATATTAATATACATTTTCAATAAATTCTATTTTTTATGGGAAGCCCCTCTTTTTAAGTCAATAAAGTGGCCACAGTTAAGTCGGGAATAAAGTTCTATATGCAACACGGGAATAAAGTCGAGAATCATCTTCGACTTTATTCCCTTGTTATATGATGTACTATGATTAAATCTTAAAACAATTTCTTTAGCTAGAATTGAGTATGAGATGGTTATTATGCATACTGTATTGTGAAATAGTAGTTTATGCAACTAGTGCGTAACGTGAACTTTTTCGCTCAGGTGCTGATTGTCGAACAGGAGTCACCGGCGAAGCCGGCGAATAATGCCGCGAGAATCATACGAGTGTGCAAAAGTAACGCACGAGTTACATACAATATTTTTTGCCCATGTGTGCGTAAAGTCCGCGAAACGGTAACTAGAATAGGTAACCGCATCTGGACGTCTCGTTGAAATTTGTCGGAGTCCCTGGTGGGGGAGCATATGACTAAGCCCCGCCGGGGAGTTGGGAGCGGAGCCCCCCACCCCAGAAAGGAAATATACTTATAAATCATTAAAAATGTTTTTTTTAATTATATAAAAATTTTAATTAAAAAATAATTCATTAATACTGTTCAATTTTTTCAAATTTTTCATTTAGTTCTAAATTTATTTAAATATTCTTCAATTATTTAAAAATTCTCAACTTTTTAAAAAATTTTCACTTTTTTCAAAATTTTTCACTTTTTTAAAAATTTTTCCATGTTTTAAAATTTTTCAATTTTTTCAGGTTATTTCAATTTTTTCAAAATTTTTCTATTTATTCAAAGTGCCGCGACAAACCCAAGAGTGTGATAAAGTTACGCACGAGTTAAATACTACATCTTTTGACACAGTGTGCGTAAAGTTCACGATAATGTATCTAGAATAGATAACCGTACTTAACGTTTCGTTGTAATCTGTTCGCCGGCGGACGGTCAATCACAAATTTCTCGACGTAACGGTAACTAAAATAAGGGAAGGGGAGCAGGAGGGGCACAAGGTGGGAGTTAGAGGCGCATGGTGGAGACCAGGGGGCGAAGGTCTTGCCGGGGTGCTGGGGGATGCCCCAAGCCCCAGAAAAAATATACTTATAAATCATTTTTAAAAAATAATAAAATTATATAAAAATTTTAATTTAAACGAAAAATTACCAATTCTCCTAGATTTTTTCAAAATATTCAAATTTTTAATTTTTAAAATTATTTTAATTTTCTTCAATTTTGAATATTTGAAATTTTTTTTTAATTTTGCAATTTTTCCAAAATTTTCCAATTTTTTCAAAGATTTATAATTCTCCAACTTTTATCCACATTTTTCAAAATTTTCCAAATACTTCATAATTTTACAACAGTTACTTTTCACACAGTTTTTCACTTTACACACACTTTAATACTTTACGTACACGTGTGCGAAAAAGTTTACTTTACGCACCGAATTGGCACTTTACACACGGCCTTTATGCATACTGTGTCAAAAAACGTATTACGTAAATTTCACAATCTAGACCATCTTTTAGCATTTTTTTTATCGAGGGTATGTAGGATATGCCACCTAAGGCACACCCGACTGGGTCTGCACAGCCGGATAGTGTGGGGCTTGTTGGGGATGCATCCGCCGTGTGTATAATATAGGACGAAAAATAAAATAAACAAAAACGCGAAAAAAAAACTTCACAGCCGTTGCATCGCAAACCGACCCACTAAAACCTACCACCCTTTCCTCTTCTAGCGGATCCCACCCTGATACCGCTTATAGGCCAAGCAACAGAGCATTTTAGCTTGACAAAATTAATAGCAGGATCGGACCAATGTCATTATGTCTGGAAATAGTTGCTGATAGTGGGTGCATAGTTTGATACTCCAATTTTCAATTCGTTTTTTTGTAATTAGCGATTATTTATGAAAAAAATCCATTTTTCGCGTTTTTTGCATATAACTTCGAAACTATTTATCCGGTAGTAATACTGTCAACAGACGATTTGCTAACGGTCGAAAAATCGATGCGAACTTGCGCTGAAGCTGCTGTCCGCGAGCGAGTAGTCGAGTAGTGGGGGAAGAAGGGAAACGATATCGATAGATATAGTAGCGCGCCTGGCGCGCGCTGCTAATCTTTTCACTCGTTTATTTCTTCCCCCACTACTCGACTACTCGCTCGCGGACAGCGGCTTCAGCGCAAGTTCGCATCGATTTTTCGACCGTTAGCAATCATCTTTTTAAAAAAAGCGAGATGAGATGTTCAAGTATTTTATCTATATTTTCCAAATTTTCAAAGAACGGGAGAATCGGATAAATACACGAGCATACAGCCCTCCGCAATAAAAAGGGTTAAAAATTTCAATCGCTATAACTCCAAAAGTATTCGTCGGACATAGTCTAGGTTTTGCACTATCAAAGAACATGTTAATACCCACTTAAATCCAGAAGAACAGCGCTACATATTAAAAATTAACAAAGTTATGGATTTTTGAAAATTCGTCATTTTTTATAGTTTTTTTGGATTTTCTCGGAATCTATTTATCCGATCGGGACGTTCGAGGTCGCATTTTATTCGTCTTTTTATTCTCTACAAATCGTTTGTAGGCAGTATTACGATCGGATAAATAGTTTCGAAGTTATATGCAAAAAACACGAAAAATGGCTTTTTTTCATAAATAATCGCTAATTACAAAAAAACGAATTGAAAATTGGAATATCAAACTATGCACCCACTATCAGCAACTATTTCCAGACATAATGACATTGGTCCGATCCTGCTATTAATTTTGTCATGAAACATGTACTTTCTGATCTCTGTTGCTTGGCCTATTATCAAATGCACTTAGGGTGGTGCCATTCTTGCATGGTCTCGACAACCGCTGCTGCCTTGACCTGAAAGAAATTTAAAATTCATAATTTTAAATCCCCCGAGGGGACGTCAGATCCAACCCGTCTCGTTTATACGCGTATTTGGACCAGCGCATTCATCTTTATACGGAAAGGAGAAGTATTCCCCTCCCTTCCCCGCGTATTCATAAAATGATAGAAAATGAGCGTCTCCTTGTTAAGAAAGGGTCCCATTTTCTCCCTCCTCGTCCATTTCCATGGAGTCGTCCGACGACCCTGGGTTATGTTGGGGTGTCGGAGCGTCTCCCAGCGCTTCATTCATACCTTCGTCGGTTGCCCTGTCTAGATACCGTTTCTTTTGTCGTAGGACCGTCTCGGCGAATTTTGCCGTGGCGGCCCACTTATCCTTGGTGGACAAAATATCGCCCACGATGGTCTCGGGTGTGAAATGTCCGACTAAGTCGAGAAGAGCTGTCCTTTCTTCGTTCCACTGTTCGCACACGAGAACGTGTGGAACGCATCGTCGCGATCAGAGGAACAAAAAATACACTTCAGGCTCTGTAGCTCCCCATGCGTTGGAGATAGTCGCAGAAGTACCCTTGGTCACTCAGGAATTGGGTAAGGTAGTATCCTACCTCCCCGTGGTCTCTGTTTATCCAAGGGGCCATTTGGTCTATCAGCCTGGCTGTCCACTGATCCTTGGTTTCATTTGTCCAGGATTGTTGCCACGTTGCCATGGTACGTTCATGTTCCTCACTGTGGACGGTTGTTCTGTCCTCTGCTGGGTTTTTCTTCTTCCGTTCGTAGATTCTCTTGCGCTCCTTCGCATGCAGGTCGATCGGGAATCTTTTAGCCTAATAGAAATATTATTTTTAAATGTAATACTTTAATCATGAATCTTATAACCAGAGTTCGGCAAGTGTTCGATCGCAAAATATTTTCTGATACTTTTTTCGGATTCTTTTCTTATATTCTTATATAGAAAAATTCTTATATAGAATTTTCTTTTCTTATATAGAAAATACCTATCTCGCGCGTTGCGATTAGAAACGTACTATCTTTTTGAGGTTGTTTGTAGGCTCTATTCGATACTGAAATTTTGTTATAAAATGATTTGTCACCTCACTTTTAATGACGAGAAGATGATAATCTTATATCAGTAGTATTAATCCTCTAAAAATTCAGGGATGATTGTTGGGCCTTAGGATTTGGATATGAGCAATAATTTTTTCTTTTAATTCTTTAGTTTTCTCGTCTATTTTGCGGTAAAAAATAACGTAGGCTTACTTAAGGAGATCGGAAATGATTTACTTCGACTTGATCCGTACATTTAAATTACATAAATTCGAATTTATTACGTAGAAATCTTCAAAAATCGAAAAAAATGTATGGGTCCTGGAGGACCCACCAGGCCTTAAAGGATGGGTTTCGATTATCAAAAAATCCATTGTTCTCCGGTACCTCCGTTCAGATTTTCAAATATAGAATCATTTTTTTTAATGTTCCGCAGTTTATAATATATAAAGTTTTAATTACAATACAACCAAAATTCAGAGTGTTCATTATTAAGAAAGCCACGTTAACAATAAAATATAGAAATTAATAGGAATGTTCGAAAATTAAAAAAATAAACATATTATAGTTTTAGTCAACTTATTGTTCAATTTTACATAATTTCAAGTATCTGATTTTTTAATATTCTGTAATACAGCTTTCGTACTTTTAAAAAGTCTGTTTTTTATTGTTCTGAACCACGAACTATCGGTGCAGTACTACTTTTGAATTTTGATCGTGTTCGTTCTGCAATCTGAAGTTCTTAATGGAGATAACGAAGGACATTGGATGTTCTGATAATCGAAACCCACCCGCCTTAAAGGGTTTAGCAGTCAATAAAAGTTAGAATTTAAATTATCTTATAATAATTATATGACCTCAAAGTTAGTGTAAGAAATAACCTCAAAAAAGATAGTACGTTTCTAATCGCAAAGCGCAAGATAGGTTTTTTCTCAACGTAACGCGTGAGATAAGCCTTTTCTCTTAGGACCCATCGAATTAATAGGGTTGGAGGAAGCTAAATGCCAATGAATTGGCAGCGGGTCTTTCTTGTGTATTACGCGGTCATTTTTGGCCATTCAAAGCTCAGTTTTCTCATTATTTGATAAAGATTTAAAATCAAAAAGAATTTTTAAGATTCCTCGATTCATTTTTGTTATATAGCATATTTTCATTTTTATGTTATTTATATTTTCAAAGGTTTTATCGCATTTTCTTTAGTAAAATAACTTTTAAGATTTATCGATTCATTATTTATAGCGTTTTTTCCTTTTTATGATATTTTTGTATTAAGGTGGAGTTATAATGAAATTTTGTCAATTTTTACAACAAAGAGGAGTAAATTTTTAAGTAAATTAAAAGTAAAATATGAATTTTTAATGAGGATTTTAAAGTATAGGGGAGAACGGTCCAATGTGGCGCACGTAATGCGCATTAACAAATGTGCTTGTTAGCATTCACGTAATGTTATGCTTAAAAGTCTTAAGAAGTACTTGGATATCTTGGCTACAAATACTAAAATGTTTTATTTAAGTCTAAATGCTCATTCGCTCAAATTTCAAGTTTTTATAATAAATTCAAGTCCCCTTTTTCTGCCATAATGGACTTACGGCGCACCACTATAAAATTGATTCAAGTATTCTACGCATTAAGTTGCAGCGGATCGAGCTGAAACTTTTAGGATATTTTCTTAAACATTATAATAACATAGTAACAATCACTTATTTTGAAATTATTTTTTTTTAAAGAACATAGCATATGTATATATATTAAAAACTGCCGCCAATTCATTGGCACTTAGCTTCCTAAAACATTATAAATTGTTCCAATATGACATTATTAATTATATTTTATATCGTTGTGAAAAATAAAAATAATAAGTCGAGCTATATGTATATATTTAAATTTTGTAATTTAAACTTATGCGAAGTATAGTATAGATTATGAAACATTATTGCACGTTGATCAAAATATTTTTTAATGTATATTATGCATACCATTTTTACAAATAAATTTAAGATAAGTTGATAATATATAACTAAGAAAATCTTAAAAATGTCCATTAAGTGTAATTATTCGAGTTAATTATTCAAAATAGTAATTTCAAACACATTTTAACTGTAAACCCAAATTTTAACTCAATTAAATTTTATTCCTTACAAATTGTATTGAAAGAGAAAGTCATTCTTCTCTTATTTTGAAACTATTTAATAAAAAAAAATTATTTAATATATATTTAACGAGGGTTTTTAAGAAAAGTTCTTCAATGAAATTTTCAACTATAAATGAAATAAAAATTAATATTTTTGACTCTGTTAAACTCATTTTATGGTCTGAAATAAAGAAAACATTTTCAACCTATGTAAAAGTATATATATAGCATAGATTATGAAAAAATATTTAAAATGTGTAAAAACTTACAAATTTTACATATCAAGTTACATTTTTTTCAATTTATTGACAATAATAAATTTTGCAACAAGTAAAATAATTAATATAATAACTATATATAATAACACTTATGCAACATTTTACAACAAAATTTAATAGGTTTTTTAATTTAAGGTGGCTCCCTCGTATTTGTTTATGATTTGGACAAATTTTTCAATTCATTTTCCTTCCATTAATAATATTCATTTTTTCATCTATTTAACATTAGAAACAATTTAGTTTATTCGATAATACTACTATAATATGTATTAAAAAAAATTTTGTCAATTAAAAGTTTTTTTGGAAGACATAAGCACCTTTTGATGAAGGGTTTTATCAAAGTCCTGAATTTGGACTTAAATTGATCCTCGGGCATACAAAAATTAAAAAAATTATTGAAACTTTGAGAATATATTCTTTAAAGTATTTTGCAATGGAAAAATTCCTAAGGTCGATGGAAGTAGTCCTAAACAAGACTAGTATAAAGTCCCATGTGGATCTTGTAATATCTTTACCGAATATTCCAAAATTACTCGAAAATCATGGTAATCTTTCTAATGTATTCTCGCAAAAATTACCACAGTTTTTTTCTCAGTGTAATTATGCATGATTATATAGAGACAAAAGATATATATATATAATTATATATAACTACTTATATACAATTATATATAATTATTAGAATTTGATCTTATCACTCAATCGTAGAATTAAAGACTCGATCATATATATAATTATATATGACTCATTTTTACCCTGGTTACTTATATATATATATATATATATATATATATAAATGGGTCAATCCATGCCAAAACGCACACGGCTCTGCCCAAAAATGGTAAAGACTTAGAAAAACTTGTATAGGGTCAAAATTTAGGGTTTTTTTATGTAGAATCAATAGCTATGTGGTGCTTTTCAAAATTTTCAAAATGGCGGTCCCAAAAACCCGATTTTCTGACCAGTTTTCCGAAAATTTTCCGATTAATCGTTCATAAAAATATAGATAAAAGATGAAAATTGTGAGTAAAGGTCATTTTATATGTTTTCGGGTACGCTGAATCCGAATCCGCTGACCGTTTAACCTTATCACTCCAGGATTTGCTCTAACCTAAAAAAATACCTCAAAAACGCTCAAACAGGCATGATTATGGCTAGATAAAGGTTCGTGACGATGCATTTGTTCGTTTCAAGGGTCGCGTATTTCAAATCCAAGGTCCGTTCAGCTCGTTCAGTCCAAAATTTGCCCCTAGCCTCAAAATATTTTTCAAAAACGCTCAAATAGGCATGATTACGGCCAGATTAAGGATCGTGACCATAAATTTATACGTTTTTGGGGTCACTGATTTCAAATCCGAAGTCCGTTTAGTTCCATCAGCTAAAAATTTGTTTTTAACCTAAAAAAATACCTGACAAACGCTCAAATGGGCAGGTTCATGGCCAGAAATGGACTGTTATACTTTAAATCTCTACAACAACTTCCTTTTTATCACTTGAAAATTTTCTGATAATAATACTCTTGTTTCGTAGTGGAATAAAACAGTGATTGCTTGAAATTTGTGGGACAGAAGGAGCCTCGTCAAATCGTCTTTTTAATCTTCTTTGAGTGTTGATATGTGTTACTTTTGAATAATAAAAGAACTTTATATTTTTTATTGAAGGGCATGCCCATTCATAAAGCTGCTTAGCTGTTAAAATGCTGTTGATTGCTGATGCTTGGAGGCTTGCGTTCCTAGCTCCTATTTTAAGAGTTGCACCAAGGCCATCATGTGGGCCTTTTCCGTGAGCCGTCGCGCAAAAACGCCATTCTGCTTTGATACCAAAATCATTTTCATGATTACATAAATTGTGGATTTTAAATCGATTTTTAAAATGTTGTTTTGCTCCATCAGAAAAGTAGATAATCTTTGTAACTTTGTGTTGTTTCTTTAGGTAATCAATTATCATCGAATTACACACATACACCGCTGCAGAGTCATGAGTATTTGATTCAGAAATCACGATTATATTTCCATGTTTTAATTCACCTTCATCTCGATGATAATAATAAACTACAGTATATACTGTGGCTTGATTATTATTATAGTGAAAAGCTTGAGCTGCTTTTTGAACAACGAAAGCAAAATTCTCTGAATAATCTGGTAGCACAAGAATTTCTCCTGGCTTTAAGCTTCCCTTCAATTGCTAAACATATTCTGATTGTTGTTTGTTAATATAATCATGAGGTTTTAATGATTTTAACCGATGACCAAGAAGTTCGAGGAAATTTTCAGTAGTTGTATTTGATGTAATCATAGTTGTTCGTTCTGTCGAATTCCAAGACCTAAAAGTTATATCATTTACGTCTGCTTTTTCCAAACCTGATTCAAGCTGGGATCTGAGCTTATCGTAATTAGGGCAGTTTTTGCATTCGTTAAGAAAACATTCTCTATTTGAGTTACGACATACCATGAGATTAAGACAATCGGTATAGTTTTTTAATGGGAATTCCGATTTAGCCATCAGGTCAGATAAATTGATGGCATAGAGCAAAAGCTTGACGTTCTCATGAATCACACATACGCAAACAATATGAGTACCATTACTTCCGGGTAAAACACAATTTTGAGGTCGTAATTGGCAAAACTTTGAAAGACCTATAGTAGTATCTGGATGCTCTCCACAGAATTTGAAATATAATTCTTTTAATTAAACAATGTCAGTCTCTTCTGTTTGAGGACTTTTTATCCATCAATCTCAACAGATTTTTTATTTCTATATCCTGGGAGAATTCTGCTGTTAGAATCACATTCATAGAATTGTTTCACTCTATTAACCGTAGTTTGTGGCAGCGATTTACCTATTTTTGGGGGTGGTCTAGAAAAAGAGCCATTCGTGGCTTTTAATTCTTTAGCTTTTCTAATGGACTAAGTCGTAGTATTGAATAGAGAAGAAATCTTCTCTATTGACCATTTTGATGACAGTATGGTTAGAATAGCTATCCTGTCGGGATCGTGCTCTGACAACGATGAAAATTTTTCTCTTAAACCTTCGATGATTTCATGGAGGTTTTCCTCAGCATTTGAAGAAGTCGAACTGTCAAGATCTAATTGCACATTCTTCTCTCGGCTATCTTCATTTGCACTGTTAGATACAGAAGTATTGTTCAAATTGTCATTCACGTTTTCATCATGAGTATCATCATTGTTGGAATTGTGGTTCACGTCTTCATTAAGAGTATCATTACTAGTATATGATATTTTCCTACATCCACTGCAAATCATATTCTCTGCAGAAGCAAGCCCGAAATGTCTGCAAAGCCTAGCTGGTAGTGGTCGTAATGATTTGCCTATGTGAGCTACCAATTTGAACGGATTGCAACAGCGATCTGTTCGAAAAGAAACGGACCTTAGACTTAAAATCAGCGATCTTGAAAACGTATAAATTTATGGTCAAGATCCTTAATCTGGCCGTAATCATGTCTATTTGAGCGTTTTTGAAAAATATTTTGAGGCTAGGGGCAAATTTTGGACTGAACGAGCTGAACGGACGTTGGATTTGAAATACGCGACCCTTGAAACCAACAAATGCATCGTCACGAACCTTTATCTAGCCATAATCATGCCTGTTTGAGCGTTTTTGAGGTATTTTTTGAGGTTAGAGCAAATCCTGCAGTGATAAGGTTAAACGGTCAGCGGATTCGGATTCAGCGTACCCGAAAACATATAAAATGACCTTTACTCACAATTTTCGTCTTTTATCTATATTTTTATGAACGATTAATCGGAAAATTTTCGGAAAACTGGTCAGAAAATCGGGTTTTTGGGACCGCCATTTTGAAAATTTTGAAAAGCGCCACATAGCTATTAATTCTACATAAAAAACCCTAAATTTTGACCCTATACAAGTTTTTCTAAGTCTTTACCATTTTTGGGCAGAGCCGTGTGCGTTTTGGCATGGATTGACCCATATATATATATATAAGTAACCAGGGTAAAAATGAGTCATATATAATTATATATATGATCGAGTCTTTAATTCTACGATTGAGTGATAAGATCAAATATAGTAGATTGTTTTATCAAGTTAGGATAAAATTGTTAGAAATCAATATATTTAACCCTGTAACGCGAATCGTTCATTAGTAATAGTAACGTCTTAATATCTATTTTGTTCGATTGCCCGCCTAATTTTTTACTTTCTAAGCTGAAAAAGCACTTAAGGGGCAAACCACCTTTAAATTGTCAAAAAATCGTTTTTTTTTATTTACCTTATTTATAGGAAATTTCCCATAGAATAAGCTCCCGAAAACCGTTTTAAGATATCATAATTCCTTTTAAAGTTACAATATAAATACTGAGACAGTTTTTTTGCCGATTTTGCGTAAATTCGGTATTTTATCAATTATTATTTATTTTATTATTATTTATAACTAAATGTTTGATTGATTATTTTATTTAGTTGTAAAGCAATAAAATATAATATAATTGGAACCAATTTGAAGGCTAGAATCCTTCAGCGCCACTACAGGTGAATAGTTGAACTTACATGCGTTTGAGATAAAGGTCGATAAATCAGATCGAATTTTTGACTAACCTTACCCGTACATTTTTGCTACTTTTGACAGTTGGCTTTTATGTTTACAAACCACCTGTTAGTAAACACAGCTAATATTTTTATTGTACTGAACTTATACAGTGTTTTAATTGCATTTGACAATTTGTGAATGTGTGTAAATCAGTGTAGTGAAAATGTCTTCTAAAAGAGATAAAAAAGGAAGATTCACAAAAGAAGCCAAGACTATCCACCAGCTCAGCGAGGAAACTCCAAAACACAGCTAGTGCTAGAGACACCAGTGATACAACATTCAGAATCATTGACACTTCAATTTTATTTTCTAAACTTAGAAGTGTTCTGTGTTGTAATCGGCGCCATGGCAGTGTTCAATTAAGTGAATCTGGTGTGCAGGGTCTTGGTTTCAAAATAGATATTGTGTGCTCAAAGTGTGGTGAAATAGCAGCGATTAACTCCAGCAACAAAGTAGGAGTCAAAGAAAATGCATATGAAGTGAACAGAAGATCTGTGCTATCTGCTCGTGCACTTGGACATGAACACGCTGGCCTATCAACTTTTGTTGTCCAGTTGCCCAATCGGCTTTTGATGAAATAAATAAGCAGTTGAGTGAAGTATGTGAAAGTGTCGCTCAAGAGTTTAGTATGATAAGTACAGTTTACTCAATTTATTCATTTTTGTGTTTTTTTTTCATTTCAGGTTATTCAAGGACGAGGAAGACTCATGGGACTCCTCGCACCAGAAAATATTGATGTACACTACTGCAGATGTTTGTCTGCTACGTTGAAAAGAAGAAAAAAGTAGTTGCAATTGATAAGATGAATATAAATTATATCTATTAGAACTTGTAACTTAATTGTTAAATAACTCTAAATGTTGTTTTTATCAATTTCAGCTTACTGTCCGTAAGATTCCAAGTGAACGCATGGACAGATTGGGCTCAAAATTTATGAAGATACTCATTATAGTAGTACTTTCAATATGAGCGTAGGGATTTTGATTTGAACGAGTAGAAAATTTTTTACATATATAAAAGTGATAAAATTATTAAAAAATAAGTGTTATATTGACAATGTTCATATAAAAAAATAATTCTTCTCGTTCAAATCAAAATCCCTACGCTCATATTAAAAGTACTACTATAATGAGTATCTCCATAAATTTTTAGCCCAATCCATCCATGCGTAGACTTGGAATCTGACGGACAGTGCTTAAAGTCTTCGAAAACAGTCTGGTTTGCCATGGAGGCATAGAAGGTCCAACGAAGGTAAAAAATATACAAATTGGTAGGTTTTTATGTATACTTTCAGGAAAAAAACCCTTATTAAAATAAATATCAAAATAAAAATTCTTAATTAATTTTTTTGTTTCAGATTTTAAAGGTGGTGTGCCCCCTTAAATAATTGAACATACGTTACTGTGTATACATGAAAAGTAAAATTAATAATATTTTAATTCCGCGGTTAAGAAAATTAAGGAAATACATTAATTAATAACAGGTACGCAGGTCACAACGATACGGTTTTGGGTGTTGTTCACGTTAAAGGGTTAAACTAAAAAGTAGTTTAAATAAAAAGAGTAATAACTGACTGAATTACAGGCTTCAGTTGGACTCAAGCTAGTTAGCATAAAAGAAAATTTCTTGTCTCACTAAGAATTACAGCTTTAAGAAAATCGTGTTGAGATAGATCAGCGACAGCTTGTATAGTAGAAAGTTCCGTCGTGTCTTTGATATCTGTACGCCTATTGCTCGAAAGCGTTTGAATCAAGGCTGTGACTCTTCGCCTCCCTCGTAGCTCCTTCTCTCTAGATTTCATCGTCATCTTCGCTGGCCATATACTGTAGACATGTTTGGAGAAAGGAGAGCTCGCTGGATATTACTGTCTGCAGACTATCATTTCCGGGCCAAGTCGACGAGCAATACACAGCTGTACAGATATATTCCAAGCGACATCGACGACTCTTTAGCGATTTTCCACTCGATATACAACCAATTGATTGCGCACTACACCGTACGATCCGACGAAAATCCTGTTCAGAGTGGTACTTGCGCTCAGCGTCTCGTGTGCTCCGAGACTTTTAATCAGCTTATCCGAATGCGTACTATAATATAAAGCACATTATACTGCTTGCCATTTTTATTATTATTTTTTTCTGTATTTGGTGTTTCAAGTAACATGAAAGAAATTTGGCCAGTTACCTGGTTATCCTGCCTAAATAAATGATCATTTCGGAGCGAATTTTAAACTGTTTATATATACTCTCTAAATCTGGAAGAGTGATTTTCTCACTCTTTTAAAGAGTGACGAGCTAAATCACTCAGCTTCGAGTGACTTTTCTCTATACTTCATTCGAATGGAGTGATACTTTTTGGTCGAACAAAACGAGTGGTGCTAATCACTCGTTTATCTCGCGTGATCTAATAGCTGCTACTAAAATCACTATTCACAGAGTGAAAGTTGTTGTGGAAGATTTTGAGGTTAGTAATGTGCAGTAATTAATGCATCTGCTTATTTCAAGTATTAAAAAGTTAATAAACTATATTAATTCACTTAGTTTAAAGTAATATCCTTAATTGTCTAAACTTATATAGAAAACTTTGATTTTATACTCCAAGATCTAATTGGCCTAGTGGTTTAAGAGCTGGTGCAGTAATCTGATGAATCTAGATCAATTCCCACCATAGTTGAATTTTTCTTTTTTTTTAAATTTTTATTAAACTTATTTAATGTTTTTAAAGTATTTAGAAAGAGAGAGTGATCAAAAAGTACAATTAGTTACACAATTTATGCTTTATAAAAATATTTTCTTTCACTCCAACCCAAGTGATAAATCAAGCTTAGCGAAGAGTGAAAACATCACTCTTTTGAAAAGTGGTGAATTCCTCGAAGCCGACTGGCTCACTTATCACTTTGCCAAAGAGTGAGAAATCACTCAATTCGAGTGAAAAATCACTCTTCCAGTTTCAGAGAGTATTTACTCTCTACATTTGTAAAAAGAAAGCCCTGTTTTATCAGGTCTATAAGGTTTGATGGATTGAATACGTCGTATAACGGCTCCAAGTTTAATTTTAGCCTGAGATTGATTCGTTTACACGGCTTGCGCAACAAAATGTAATATCTTTAGCAATACTGCCGTGCAAATGAAAAAAGTGGGTATCTTCATTTCGCAAAAAGTTTCGAACCATACACAGAGAGAATTTTCTAATAAAAATTATAATGAAATTCAGGGTAAAAATTACCGTAAATAACTATAAAGCTGGGACACTCCTACTTTCTGGCACTTTTTACTGATATTTTACTATAAAAATTACCTCATTGACTACAAATTCTACCGCTCAGACTATAAATTTTACCGCACTGAATGGTAAAATTTGTCTGATTTGAAAAAAAGAAGACAGCTGATAAAGGAAACAACTGAGTATGTACACATTTTAGGTTAACTCAAATATAAATGTGTATAAATGTATTTATTTAAGTATTAATGATACTGCTACATCAATTCGAAGAAAATCCAGATTTTTAAAAATTATTTCGTACAAATTTTACCACAAATTTTGGCTTTCTCTAAGATTCGTACAGGGAACTTTTACTCTGCGGCAGGCAAATTTTACCCTTCAGTACGGTAAAATTTATCGTAAATATCAATAAAAACTGCCGGAAAGTTAGAGTGTCCCAGCTTTATAGTCATTCACGGTAATTTTTACTGCGAATTTCGTTATAATTTTTATTAGAAAATTCTCTCCGTGTACAAATAATTTCGCATACTTACAAATGATTAGAAACATTATTTTTCTTTTACAAAAACGACTAGACTTCGTTCGATTTTTTAGGAAAAGGATAGATATTTTTTCAATAAAAATCTTACGGAAATAGATCCAAATAAAAATGAATGTTATCAAGTGTCTGGGATTTTCTTAAAATGCAGATACCTACTTTCTTTATTTGCACGGCAGAATACTATTATTAATAAATTTAGCAAAATAATTTTAAATTATTATTTAATCATTTTTTACATGCGATTTAAAAAAGTAATTTTGTCATTTACGGTGTTCTTTAAGAAATAGTATATTACGATACGAGTGATCTAAGTAGTAAGTATTAATTCACGGCGTGTAGTTAGCGCCCGAGCGGAGCGAGGGCGCTATACACGCCGTGAAATAATGAGCTTTTACTTAGATCACGAGTATCGGATACTATTTTATAGCACGTGTGATATAAACCCGCCGATTGAAATCTAATGTATGTAAATGCAATATTTACCTATTCAAACGAACGAAAAGCGTAAACATTTCAAATTCTAACATATGCTCTTTTACACTGCGTATTATTTTTCCCATGCTCAGCGGTGTAATTGTACCGTGAGTAGAATGACGATCTCTTGTCATTTTACCGCTTGACCGGTATATTTACCATGCTCAGTGTAGGCCTTGATTGTTGCGCAAGCTCAGTGGTGTAATGTTCCGCAAAAATTTTGACTGCGTTGTGTATACTACATCTTGTGCTTGATTCGTTTTCCATTCGTGTTTGAATATATACTCAGATTCTCATAGGTTTTTTCATTTTTTTTCATATTTTTCTTCCAGTTTTTTCATCCATTGTAAATATTTCAAAAGTTTTTTTAAAGTTCCTTTGAATTTCATAAGAGTGAAGTGAAAAATAAAGCTGTTCAAACAGATTAGTGAAATGAAAAGTTTTTTATAGTCTATTATTATAGTTATGGTGATTATTTAAAATAGTATATTTACAGTTGTAATATTTAATAAATAGTTTATTTGATTTGAAAATTTGAATTATATTGTTTTTGTTTAATATTATTATTATATGCATCCCTTTTAATCCTATCTCTCATCATTTACAATTATTTGTTATTCAGAAAAAACAGAAAAAATTCAACTATATTTACAACGAATATTTACATAAAAAGATAACAAAATTTAATTGAATATTCAAAAAAATGCGCTCTGCCGCTCTAATGTCAAGTGAAACTAACCTCAAATTCAGAAACATATTTTACTCTATCAACATTATTTTCTGGTATATTTCGACGGTATATACAGAGGTTTACTTCTTCTTCTTTCTATTCTTATATGTAACAATACGCTATAGAGTGATTTTTGTCATTAATTATCGATAATTACGAGCCCATGACTTAAGTAAATTCATTATTACACGGTGAAATAATGAGCTACTTAGCTCACGGATAAGCGTGGGCTAAGTGCGGGTTTAGATCACGCAGTGCTACAAAGTAAGAATTGAAAGAGTCGAAAAGCAAGTGCGCGTGAGGAAATAAAAATGCGTCGGCACAGTATGGCCGCGAACAGAATAATGCACTTAGCGCATACAATGCTGCGCAATCTAGAGAAATTTTATTGTAGCCAACTTCAAAAAAGTTATTACATGTATTTGTGACGGTAAAATTGTCAAAATTAAGGATATGTGGGAAGACAGTATCTCGGAAGTTCTGGTCACCGATGACGAGGTCTAGATATTGCGCGTCGCCGATTTTAGTGTCTATATATACAATTAGATGAAGACATGTTGTTCCGATGCCCGATGATTTGGGTAAAGCGCTCCGTAGAATTTGGTGTCTAGATGTGCATACGCATACTACACTGACAGAAATGATCTTTTTGACTCTAGAGGATTTTCCGCTTAACCGTATCCTTTTGATTCAAATTGAAATTCATTTAGGCTAAACAAGAATATTCTTGATTCAAGAACCCAATTATTTGAATCAAAAAGATTTTAATCTTGGTTCAAAAAGAATTTCATTTTAAAAGAATTTTTATGTTTCTATGACTGGTGTCGTAGCCTAACGGTGAAAATTATAACTTTGACATTTCCTCTTGCGTCAAGAGGATTATTCTTGTCGGAAGATGCAAGTTCTCCATTCATTAACAGTCAAAAACACTGGTTATAAAATTTTGCACCAGAAGGATTTTTAAGCCAAGATAAAAATCTTTTTGATTAAAAAAATTGGGTTCTTGAATCAAGAATATTCTTGTTGAGTCTAAATGAATTTCAATTTGAATCAAAAGGATTTGGTGAAGAGCAATATCCTCTAGAGTCAAAAAAATCATATCTGTGAGTGTACCTTCAACTCGGCCGTACTTGTTTTCGTCCTGTCCTTTTTTTATTGCTCCGTACGTGTGCGCTCACATATTTCGCCAGACGCGAAATTGAATTTTCCGTTTACGCGGCCCATTAACCGCGCACTGGGAACAATGTACGAGCTTAATGCTGCTACAGCCACGCTCGTACAGGCTACGAGAGATGCAGAAAGATGGATACTACAGGTGCCAGTAGAACCAGATAAAAGTTTAAGTGCAGTCAAGAGATCGAGACGAAAATACGATATTTACGGAAACTTAAGATAAGTTTCAGTCGCTTTATTGTTGACAATGTAATACGCGACATTAGAAATCATGTAATATTTAACCAAAACTTTACTAAGGTTCAAGTGAAATATTGTATATATAAGATTAAAATGTTTAAAATTAAATAATAATAAAAATAATAATAAGAATAACAGTAGCAATAGCAATAGCAATAGCAATAGCAATAACAATAATAATAATAATAATAATTCTCAAGGTGTAGTGTTTTAAAAAGTTTTTTTTTCAAACATATTTCTAGTAGAATCAAGTAAAAAATCTACTTGCGGCAAGTGGATGCATTCAAAAAGATTTTCTTTTTGATACAAGAAGATTTCTATTATGTCACTGTTTTAATTTAACAAGAAGAAATCCACTTGAAGGAAGATTATTTCATTTCACTGCAGTGAATATTCTATTAGAATGAAAATTATTCAATAAAAATGATTTATTCTTCTGTTAAATGTTAATCCTCTAGTGTCTAAGTAAATTGATAAACAATATTTAGCATGAAAGTTTTTATTTAAAAGAACGATCCTCTTATGAGAAGAAGATTCTTCTTATAGTATAAAGAAGTAATTTGATAGTTATTAGTTAAATAATCTTTCTTCAAAATGACTTATTTTTTCCCAAAAGATTCCTTTTCTCAAAAGAGGTTTTCTTTATGAGTATAATGTTCCAGCATATTTTTATTTCAAAAATTATGATATCACTAACAAGGAGGGACCACGGAGTCTGGGTCACCGATCTTAATGAAACTTTAGGGATCGTTTTCTGGTACCTAAAAGCGAAGCCTAATACTCGTGGTTTTATCCCATGGCCCTTTGTACGGTGGATACGGTATATTTAATTGACGTTGATAGTGTATCTATATATATTTGATTTTTATCATTGCACATATGAGCAATGCTAATGCTGGATCGCGCGTTAACCGGCTGAACTTTGATTTTGTTATTCCAGCGCGGTGTTAACGTTGAGCGGGTGCAGCGAGACACCGATTGCCGTGGTTAAGGGGAGGTCGGAGCGAACTTTACCATTGTGACCTCCACCTCGCGCCGTATTTTTCATTATACGTCTAAACTTCACATAGTAACATCAAAATCGAGGTTGATAATAGTTTGTTATTATGTAAAGAACACCGAACACCCAGCAATTTTGTTTATTAGCATCCTCAAAAGTTTTTTTATTATGAAATATTGTTACAATTGACGAATGGAAAACGGTAAAAGTGATGGTCATCTTACCGTTTCTTAGCCTTACTGATAGATTCACCTCGCGCCGTATTTTTCATTATTTTACGAAATTGTACACAATTATGTACGCTTGAAGCTTTATAAACGTCTATTATTATGACAAGAAGACCGGACAACCGCATTTTTGTACCATAAATAACCACAAATTTTTATTTTTATGATATTAATTTTTGAGGTTAGGTAAAATCTGCACCAATCAGGATAGCTCCGACCTCCTCTTAATTTGCGTGCGTAAGGAGTTGGGAATGTGTGAGGCGAGTGAAAGTTAAATACACTTATTTTTTGTAACAAAAAATAATAATAGCATTTATTGCACGTCGATAATTCTATTTGTTAACAACTACTTATAATAATGTCTGACTAAGTGTTTAAATGTGTAAAAAAGGGAAGATAAATTGAATCTCGAAAAGGCCGACACGTGGTGAGAATTTTGGTGGTTCGCGCACGGTCGTCAAGGTGCTCTGGATAGAGCCGCGAGTAGAGCGGAAGAGAACGAAATCCGGGCGAGCAAGGAGTTTTGCTCTCTTTGCGCCGTCTCAAAAGTAGTGGAAAAAATTACGCGGAAGGGAGGCGTCGGGCTCGGCGCTATACGTCCTGCGAATAAGCCTCCCGCAGAGAGGACACGACCGGTCACGCGTCGGACAAGTGACCGACGGCGCGCTCCAACAGCCGCGTGGCGCGAGGATTTAAACCTCGGCCGCAACAATCCCCGAAGTTTCATAAAAATCCAAGACCCGGACTCCATGGTCTCCCCTTATAAGTAACACTATGCGAAAGTAATTATTTATGTAAAAACAACTATTTTATCGAATAATATAATTACGTAATACATTATATTTTTTGCTTCCTCGTTGAGGAAGCTTTGTGATGGTAAAAAAAAATTCTGGGAATACCGGTAATATTGATTGATTTTCGTATAATAAAAAAAGTCCGGTTGGTATTCCCAACCATTACTCTTAAACCATTTTAATGTTATTACAGTTTTACTGCAAATATTTTCTGTTAAACATGAACGGAAATAGTTAAAATCCGGTAAGGTTTTTAATGATAATTGTTTCTTAGGCCCATAAGTTTTACTTTTGTGAAAAGCAGTTCTGCTTAACAAGTTGTAAGCAAATAAGAGTTGGTGATTGATCGCTAGTGACAGCGGCAAGTTTATTCTATTCCTAGAAGACCTGGCATACGAAATTAATACCCTATGTTTTACTTCAAATCTCATTCACCATGTATTGATATCGGTCCAACTTTGTAAAATAAATCGTCATAGTGTAATAAATAATAATTTTTTGGTTTTAGAGTATCAATTGGAAATAAATCTAATCTTAAATCTAAATACTTTTTTACAAATGATTTAACCCTTTCGTGCATATAAGAGTTACAGCTATGGTGCGGGGAAACTGTTTACATTTCATAGGGTCCCGAGCCGCGCTGAGTCCGAATCCGAGGTCAGATTTTCAAAATTCAAGATGGCGGATCCAATATGGCGGACGGGAAAGTAAAAAAATCGAGATTTTGAAAAACAAAAAATTTTTTCGTATTCTACGTGAAAACACAAATAGATACTGTTTTTGGTGTTTTTTCGATATCTCTCTTAGTTTTTGGGTAAAAAATTCATAAACTTCGAGCCGCGCTAAACCCGAATCCGAGGTCAGATTTTGAAAATGAATGTTTTGCTCAAGAACTAAGAGAGATATCGAAAAAACAACAAGAACAGTTTCTATTTGTGTTTTCACGTAGAATACGAAAAAAACAAATTTGTTTTTCAAAATCTCGATTTTTTTACTTTCCCGTCCGCCATATTGGATCCGCCATCTTGAATTTTCAAAATCTGACCTCGGATTCGGATTCAGCGCGGCTCGGGACCCTATGAAATGTAAACAGTTTCCCCGCACCATAGCTGTAACTCTTATGTGCACGAAAGGGTTAAAGTGCATTATTATTTCAATTTGAAAACTCTTAGATAGAAGTATATTGATAATTTCTCGCATAAATAAAAACCATTGGCAACTTATTGTATCTTCTGTATAAAAGTAGTGTAAGCATTTTAGACTCATACACAGCGACGTTTGTACTGCTTAAATGAGAAGCTGATGTCGGGCAAGGTCTACCACTTTCATACATTCCGCAATGAAAACTAATTATTCTACTACCAATCGTATCTAAATTTATACCTGTCACTTTTATTCAATCTTGGAATAATAATGCTATGTCATATCGGCAAATACCATTTAAAATATCGTGCATTATATCGGCACTCATATTTTCTGTAACATGGTAACCTTTGTAGTATATTAAAAATGCATTCTGATGCTATACCAGTTTTCGACAAATCATTTAATTGTATGTCTACATTATAATTATCGCGATTTCGAAGAAGTGCAGGATTAACGACAATACTATTTTGTATGGATATTTTTACTGCTTTGCAAAATTTGCATGTTTGATGTAAAACATTCTACAAAGCCTAATGCAGTGCGTAAACCGAGATTACCTATCTTCGACAAAGAGAGTTAATGCAAAATAAATTTTAAACATCTCACCATCTATTTCAATATCTAAACCATAGGATTCTAATTTTTGTAAGTCTTCAAGTAAAGTTGTGAAAAGTTCTTTTACCCCAAATTTCACGCGATCTGATGTATTGAATAGATACGCGATGCAAATGGATGAAAGTTGACTGAGAAGATGCTGTAGAAAACTTGGTATTGAGTAATAAATAGCCCCAATTTTATTAATATTTGTATGCGGTCCAATGGGAAAATCGCATTCAAAATCATCATTATAGAAAATTAAAGGTATTACAAAATTATTTTGAAATTTACTTTTAATTGCTTTTCACACTGAACCTTGACAAAAATTGGTTATCAATCTGGGAGAAATTAAATTATCTAAATCGTTCATATTTTTTTTCAACAAATCAAAATTGCCTGGTACTTCTAAGAAACTTTTTAATACTAATTTTATATCTATGTGCTGTCCATGAATACTCACTTTATCGAAATAATCTTTTCCAGTTTTTAGGCACGACCGCACCAAGGGAGAGCCTTATATTTTCGTCATCGCAATAAGTGTAATATTTTCAAACTCATCAAATTATTGCATAAAAACATGTTATAACACGGTGGGAACACATTTCAAGCACCACCGTTGATGTATGTATGGATGTATTTGCATAAATATATATTTTAATACTGTAGGAACACATTTCACTGTTGCAAGACGGTTTGAAGCAAGGTGACGGGCTTTCAACGGTACTCTTTAACTTGACGCTAGAGCATGTTGTTAGAAAAATGCAGGTTAGCGAGCTAGGTGCAACACTCAACGGAACAACGCAGATTTTAGGCTATGCGGATGACTTGGATATAGTGGGAGATAATGGTGAAACGGTGGCGAGAAATGCGGCTAAAGTTACAAGGTTAGAAGTGAGCGAATCGAAAACGAAATATATGATCATGGATAAACTGGGCATTCGCGAAGCAGAGGGGGATCTCAGAGTCGGAAATTTCACTTTTGAAAAGGTTAGCGAATTCAGATATTTAGGTACAACTATAAATGATCGAAACGAAATTAAAGCCGAGATTAATAAGAGACTTCATTCGGGTAATGCCTGCTTCTACGCTGTGAACAGATTACTTAAGTTAAAGCTACTGTCGAAAAATGTCAAAATAAGGATATATAGGACTATAATAATGCCGGTAATCTTGTATGGGTGCGAAACCTGGGCGCTCACTAAAGCGGAAGAAAATCGTTTTAGGGTATTTGAAAATAAGGTTCTGCGGAAAATATACGGGCCAAAGAAAGATGAGGAAACTGGGGAGTGGAGGAAACTGCACAATGACGAGCTACATAATTTGTACGCCTCACCAAATATTAACAGAATAATAAAATCACGGAGACTAAGATGGGCAGGGCACGTGGCAAGAATGGGCGATGATCGTACAGCAGCGCGCATAATGAAAGGAAAACCGAAAGCAACGCGACCTCTTGGTAGACCTAGACGCAGATGGGAGGATAACGTAAAATCAGACGTATCTGAAATTGGGCAGAAAGGCGCGAAATGGATGGGGTTGGCACAAAATAGGGAAACGTGGAAAGCTTGCGTAGATGAGGCGATGAACTTTCGAGTTCGAAATGCCACTTAAAAAAAAAAGGAACACATTTCAAGCATCCCCGTAGATGTATGTATGGGTGTATGTGTGCATCGAATGAAATTTATCGATTAACTCAGCCAGTCTGCGGTGAAACTGGTTGAAATTTATAGAGGTTACATCTCGCATTATAGGAAGGTAGTGTATCTATTTTCAGTCATATCCGATGAGTATATGTTCATATAGTATAAGTATTAAATATATTGAAAATACGAATTTTAGCTGTATCTTATAAAAATAAATTTCATCAATACAAATTTTGATAATATAATTAGTTAGAGTTTATATTATCAAAATATGTATATTATATTATTAAAGACAGTTACATACATTTTCAATAGAAGTTACTGAAAAAAATTATGTTTTATTTTATAATTCCGATAGTTTCTGAAAATAGCGATATCATTCTTCAAATTAGTTTTAAAATAAATAGATCGAGAGAAAGAAGATCATGTTCTTATTTTTTACTTGTCCCAAATAATAAATGCAGAAAACATTTTTGTTTATATACATTTATATACATATTTATATGTGACAAACATTTTAATATTATTGACATAAAAAAGTGAAATCTGATGAATTTTATCACTTTTATGAATTGCAAAGTTCAAATCAGGTAAATATTGGCGTGATTCACAATTTCAACATTTTTATGGACGTTTACTAAATTTCGAAAATGGACTTATTGTGTTATGGTTCTGAGCGTTATACATAGCTATATGATTATGACTTTATTAATGATGATTAATGATGATAGAAATGAATATATATATATATATATATATATATATATATATATATATATATATATATATATTCATTTAGAGCTGCATGATATTTAATTGTAATAGTTAAATGTACAAAAAAGAGTTTTATTAATTTATAACCATTGAAATGAAGCTTCGATATTACTTAGTTTAAAAATAGAAGAAAGATAGAAGGCATCTTTTAATGGATCTAAATATATTTTATTATTTTTAAAATAAAGTTTATAAAAATTAAAGTTAATGTTACGGACTTTGTAGGATAAGGGCCACATAAATTGTTAAAGCGGCATGAGCTCCATATCTTATTACTCAAGAATTTGTGGGCCACATACCTCGCTTATACGTATTATGTGCATAATGCGGCGAGCGAATTGCGTTGCGCGCGTGCCGACGGGCGAGAGAAAAACAAGTGATTTCCTTCTTTGCTTTACTCGATGCCTGTCACGGGAAAACACCGTAACAGCCACCGAGAAATGTCCTGCCGCGGCGTCATTGTCTTTACCAGCGACGATCACTGCCTAATTCTCGTACGGCACGCCGCCACGCGGTGATGAGCGTCAAGCTTTTATCAGCCGCTGCGCGGCACGTTCCTTCTACCAGAAAACTTCTCTCTGTGTACGGTGAAGTTGTAGATTTCAAAATAATACAATTTTTTGGTATTATACATGTTTTATGAAAACGTCGTTTCAACAAAGTTTGTCAAGAGAAACGAAAAATGGAGCGCTAAAATAGCATCAAAAATCGATTTTCAGGCCAGAATTACATTTTGACACATAATACGCAACTAAAGTTTTACAGTAAAGTTGTAGATCTCGAAAAAGTACAATTTTTTATATTCCACATTTATCACGAAAACGTCATTTAAACAAAGTCTGTCGAGAAAAACAAATAATAAAGCGCAAAGAAGGTTACAAATATCGATTTTAGGTCACTTTTAAATTTTAACAAATAATACGTGAAAATGTTCTACGGTAAAGTTTCAGATCTCGGAAAAATACAACTATTTTATTCCATATTTCATGCGAAAATGCCATTTGAACAAAGTTTTTTCGAGAAAAATAAAAAATAAAGCGCCACAAGGTATCAACAGTCGATTTTTAGGCCACAATTGGATTATCATACATTTTACGCATAAATTTCCAGGCTGATATAGTATATTTTTAACAAATACAACGATTTTGTATTTAACACTCTTTACGAAAATGTAATTTATACTGAGAATAACCAAAAACATAGCGCAATAAAAACTCTTTCGTATTAAGAAAGGTTTAAGAAAGCAATGCTTGTGTTGTAATTTAAATACCTTTGAAGATACAAAAATATTTCAGATAAAAATGATACAGATATTACATTGTACATTTTTCACGAATTAGAGGTAATGCAAACTAACAAGGGGAGGCCACGACCTCCGGAAAACGGTTTTCGATGAGGCTTTGGGAAGTGGTTTCTAGTACATAAAAATGATGCTTAGCACTAGTAGTTTCATCTCATAGGCCCTTGGGTCAAAATATGACCTCTTGTATTAAAAAGACGCGTCATTACAGTTAAAAGTGGTACCTATACTTTGATTTATAACAGTGCAAATTTTGTTGTTAGAGAAATAATGTAATATGATAAAAGAGTTGACAGAAAGAGCTTTAATTTGAACTTTGTTAAATATAAAAATATTATTTTGTTGCAAAGTTATGAACAATCAAAAATGATGACGAAAAATGAATTATAGCTCAAATTAAAGGTCTTTCTGTCAACTTCTTTATCTTATTACAGTATTTCTCTAACAGAAACTATTGGTGCTAGGCAGTATTTTTAGGTACCAGATACCACTTTCCAAAGTCTCATCGAAAACCGTTTCCCGGAAGACGTGGTCTCTCCTTGTAAGTCTCAGTTGCCATTAAGAACGACTTTTGAGACATAATATTGACTGCATATGTAATTTTATAATAAACAATTTTCCGCTAGATGAATTCACTTAAAATGCCAATGAAAAATGCAAAATCAACTTAAATACTTTTTTATTTCTTTCTTCGTAATTTCATTTTCAATTAGATTCTTCAATTAATTCTTTATTAAATTCTTAAATATCTATGCCTGAAAAATAAATAATATCGTATAATCAAACTTAAACCCAATAATAATAATAATAATAATAATAATAATAATAATAATAACAATAATAATAATAACAATAATACTACTAATAATAATAATAATAATGATAATAAATAATACTTTTATTTATTAATATTAATAAAGATATTTTTTGTAATACTTAAGCGTTGTGTCGGGATCAATGAGAAGAATATTTCAAACAGAATCATATGAACCTGAAAGATTAATAATATTAATAAATATATAGGTTTTATTGTAGTGCAGAATTAATAACAAACATTTGAAATTTTATATACATTATTGTGATCGGAAGTACAAATACATATTTGTAGTTATAATAGCCGTGTAAAAATAATTGAAGTTGCCACCTCTCAAGCTTTAAACATCGGTCATTTGACTTTGGCCCCAACTATATATAGATATACTCTATGTAGCAATAGAACCTTCTCTAAGGCTAGCGAAGATTTTGTTATTGCTGACTCCCGGGACCTGACGGTAGGTACAAGAATATATAATTATTCAGGATATCCATTATTTTCTATGCATTTCAATGCAAAAAAATACAAATACTAGAGGGACTCTAAGAGCACCATTGTAGACAAAATATATTTAGTAGCGCCCTGAATTACTCACGAATTAACAGTGCAATCCAATACCGGGAAGGGTATCTACCCATAGAGTAGTTGTTTCTGTTCTTCAGAGCATGTTTTGAATATACTAAAATTATTTCGTCTACAATGGTGCTATTAGAGTCCCTCTAATATTTATATTAAAAGTAGACGCTAGAGCCATAAAATTTCTATATATTAAAATTTTATTTTAATATTTATAAACATTGTAAAAAAAAATACATTTTTCTAATTCTGAACATTAAAGTACATTTACAGTAGTTATTATATGATTATCTGAAAAAGAAATATAGAAATAATTATAAATTAAAAAAAAATTGGTGGATTCGGGGAATCGAACTGGTAACCTCAAGACTGCTGTGCTGATGCTCTAACTTTTTTCAAATGTTTTTATTAAAAATATAATGTTTACAACATTTTTTACATTAGACAAAATTGTAGTGAATAGTCTACAGAGGTAGTTGTTTTACAGAGATAACTGTATGATAATTGGATGCTCGCAGTCTTATATAATTACATAGTTTTGATTATCATTGACAATGTGAGTTTCTTGTTTTTTTTTATATTAATTATAATTATCAAAACATAATATTTTTTGAGGTTTAGGAAAACAGTCTGCTGAAGACTTTACAAAAACCAAAACTTTCATTCGCAGTTAACCTCGTAATTCGGGTTACTTAAAACTACAATATTACATTTACAATATTCTTAAACTAACTTAACTAACTAATGTAACGCTATTTACACTTTACTTATACTATAACAATGATTATAAAAATAGAGTAGTCTTTTTCTTTCCACCAATATTTTTTATTTATACAGTAATTATTTACTATATCTGTTTTTGGTAGCGATTTATTATATTTTTTACAAGAATCACTTGTTAAGCGATGATTCTATTTGTTTTATCTAGATATAAAAAAGCTTCTGGTTGTATATGACCAGTAGTGATTGTTTTTTTTATGGAATTCATTGTTCCGGTATATAGAACTTCTAACAAAGTTATTGTTTTTTATTTTTGAAATATTGGCAAAATGATCTCTAGTTAGTTTAATAATGAATGAGTCTATGCGAGGGATATTGGCTGCGTCATATAAGGTTTTACAACTGATGTAATCATGTAATGTTTGTAATTTGTATTTTTGTACCTATATAGACCGGTACACGCTCTTAAGCACTTTCTTTCAAAGACCCTCAGCTTTTCCATTATTGGTGAACTTATGTTCACCATATAGGGCATTCATATGATAAAATTGGTCTTATGAGTGGCATATAACATATTACTTTTATTTTTGACTGAAGGTAGTTAGAGTAAAATATCTTGTTATTCATTTTAAAGGCATTTTTGGCATTTTCTAGTTGGATTTCTACATGTTTATTAAAGTATAATAATTGATCTAGATTGATTCCTCAATACTTAACTATTGTTTTGTGTAGGATCTAAATCTCTCCGGACATTATATTGAATGATTTATACGTTTTTTTAAATGTTGAACATTGTTTTTCTATCTTTTTTCTAAATAATATTGTTTTACATTTAATGACTTACGTTGGTCCGAAAATCGGGTCGGGATCGGGGTTAATCGCGGGGACACTCTCTGAAAATCCAGCACGGGAAGCTGTCAAACGTTCGCCGGCTTATACTGCCGTCGGAAGCAAAAAGGTCTGTAACTTCAAAAAATTCAAAAATGAAATTTTTCATTATTCTGACACATATGTACCATATCTATAATAATAAAATAGAAAATGATGTAAAAATGTAATATTTTGTGCAAAATCACAATATTTAATGTTACGGTTTTGGTGATATTTGGTATTTTCATAAACAAAAACGCCGTAAAGATACGATGATAAGCAAGAAAGACGCAAACTTCATGAAGTCGCGACTTTTTTGTTTACGGTACGACGATTACGTCTTTTTTGGTTATGAACAATTGATTTTACGCCTTTCTTGTTTATGAAAAGTAAACAACGACGATTTGATTTTAATTCTTGCAATAATTATAATTATCGAAAGACATCAATTTAGTGATAATCAATTTTATTTATCATGAACGAAAGTATAACGTTAGAACCAATCGATTTAATAAATTGTTATGTCGATGAAAACGGATTTATAAAAGTTAAACGGAAAAATGGTGAAACTTCAGCTAGTTCGCAAGATGTGATTGGTAATTTATTTATGTTTAATTTAAACTGTTATTTTAAATAATTTTTTAAATGAAATATTAAATAGCTTTATTTTATTGTTTACAAAGAGATTTCGTGTATATCGAGGTTAATTTAAAATTATCAGCGTATATTTTTTCATTATTAGAACCTGAAAATATGATCGACAATGTTCCGTCTCTCAATGATTCTGTTCATAAAGAAAATGAACCATTACCAGATATAAGCGATGCTGCAGTGAATGGAAGTACCAGTAACGAGACACAAAATGAGTCGAACAGTAATGATGAATCTCCAGATGTCATAGGTTGATTCTTAATTCTTATTCAATTTATATTTTCACATTTTAAATATTTATACACGCATTTTCAACCTTAGAATATACAAACAAGGCACGATCAGAAAACGAAAAGCAAAGGCTCCAAGAGAAACGTTAGAAGCAAAATGCGATAGAGTTGCCGAAAATCATGCAGTTCGAGAGTGTTGCGATGCTTCAAAGTGCCGATTAAAATGTTCTGAGAATTTCGACGAAGAAATACGAAAAGCTATGAACAAGGAATATTGGAATTTTGATTATAATGGCAAACATATGTTTATTCTAAGTATGTGTGTTCGTGAAGATCCGGCCAAACCATCTAGATCCCCTAAACGAATTCGAACGATGTCTATAAAGTATCATTTTAAAAAAAACACCGGTGAATTAACACGAGTTTGTAGAATTTTTTTTCTCACGACATTGGGTTTGAAAGCAAATAACGACAAGATGATATTGCGCATCGTGCGTGGCTCGCATAAGCAAGAAATCACTCCCCTTGCCGATAATCGTGGCCGTCAACCATCAAAACACAAAATTAACACAGAAGTTGTATTCGCGCACATTGAAAAATACAATCCAACGGTATCTCATTACAGAAGAGAACATGCTCCGAATGCTCGGTATTTAACTAGTGATATTTCAATTACTAGTATGTATGAAGATTCTTGTCAAGAACATAAGGAGCTGAAGATTTCGATTAGTATTTACAGTAGATGCTTGAAGGAAATGAATTTTAGTTTTACAAAGTTAGGGCATGAAGAGTGCGAAAAATGTGAGACATTTAAATTGCACAATTCTCAACACAATGAGACGAAGCTTGATGCAGATTGCGATGCCTGTACGACTTGGAAAACTCATATCGACAAAGCTAAGCTCAGCCGCGAGAAATACCGCGAATACGCAGATCAGTCACTTCCAGATGGTGTCATTTGTTGTTCCGTTGATTTGCAAAAAGTTATAATGCTCCCCAGAATTGATACTTTCAAAGTTGTTTTATTTACAAAAAGAATTTCTCTTTACAACGAAAGTTTCGTACCCGTAGGATCAAATAAAAAAAATACTTTTGCAGTTTTATGGCATGAGGATATTTCGGGTAGGCGTAAAGAGGATCTGATTTCTGCGTATAATGCTTTTTTCTTACATCACAGAGATTCTAAGAAAATCATTTTGTGAATCGATAATTGTACTGCCCAAAACAGAAATTGGTGTTTCTTAATGTATCTTGTTCACATTATTAATTCTAATGAAATATCATCTGATACCATTGAAATTAACTATTTTGAACCAGGTCACACATTTATGAGTGCTGATAGTTTTCATCATCAGCTAGAAAAATCATTAAAAAATAAGAAAAGAACGTATGACTTCAATGATTTTTGCGATGCAGTGAAAGGTGCGAATACTCACACCATCACAAAAGCCATGGAGCATACTGATTTTTATAACTGGCTAGACGGTCATTCTGTGCAAAGGACGAACAATCTAAAATTAAACAATCCAAAACCATTACTTGGAAACATCGTTCAAATCATTGCCGAACGAGGGTTAATCACGGTGATGTATAAAACCTCTTTCAATGGTGACTCTTACAAGCTCGATTTTTTATCAGTAAAGGGGATGAAAAACATATCAAAAAAACCTGATGCCTTAGAAAAACCTTGCAAAATCGACGAAGATGTGAAAAATCTTATGGTGAAAACATTTCTCCCTTTAATGCCAAATAATCGTCATTCTTTTTGGCAAAACTTGGCAAACAATAAATAATGTTTTATTAATATTAGAAATCTTTACGTTAAAGCATTAAAATGTATATTTTATTTACGCAAATATTAAATAAAACTGTTGAAATAATATAAATCCTATTAAAAAAATATGCATCAATAATTATTTTTAGCATATTTTGAATTAATAAAAAAATAGTTTTATTATTTTCTGTATAAAGCTCAATCAGGTCCACTATTAATAACAGTATTTTCAATATTCTAACTTATTAGTTTATGCGTAGTAATAAAATTATCGTTTATGTTGGTTTATACGGCTTTCTTGCTTATGGTCACCCTCTAATTTCATAACCAAAAAGCCGTAACTAACATTTTTTTAATGAAAACGTAATTGTACTCGTTTTTTAAATGTGTTCTTGTTTAGATCATTAATAATTATATACAAAAAAATTCACTTTGATAAAAATGATTAATTTAATAGAAAACGGCAGGCTTTCAAATTTCATATAAAAATTGCGGCGAAAGTGACATTTTGAAGTTATAGACCTTCTTACTTACGGCGGCAGTATAATACAATAACGCGATTATAATAAACAAAACTAACCGTAAGTATACGCGCACTCATAGTGGAAGGAAAACTGCCGCACAGCGCATTTAAGCAGCACCGCAACCAGCCAGTGACGTAAGTATTCACGCGCGAAATTCAAACTACGATTAATTTATTACGATTATTATTTTAAAATAATTTAGTTTTGAATAAAATAATAAAGTTGAAATAATCAATATTATAATTTCAATTTAACTCTTAGTATATATTTGTTTGAATAAAACGATTAAACATAGATTATTCAAATAATACAATTCTTAAATCAAGAAAGTCAATATAAACACTTATTTAATAAAAGCAATAACTATTTTATTTTCAATAAAAGTTGATTAACTAAAAATAAATGATTTTGTAATCACAATTATAATAAACAACAAGTCACTTTAAGATACAATATAGAAGAATATAGAAAGATAATAAAAAATGCAAAAATCCAGTTAAATGAAGCTCTTTTATATTATACTTTTCAGTTCAGATTTTTTCCATTGATTCATTAAGAGGTAACACCATTGTAATAGCGAAAAAGAAGCGTTTTTTTGGGTATTTTTTTTTTAATGGAAAGAAAGGTTATAAAGAAATCCTCCAATGAGCTTAGCGAAAACGTGCGTTCGATCCAATGAGATCCAATGAAATTGCAGTATTTCAAAAAAATGCAAACGCATTAGACCAGAAATTTCCCACGTCGAGTGTACGTAACGTCCGAAGTCCCAAAAACCTAGAACCCAAAATCGGAAAAATTGCTAAAAAAAAACAAAAACCATCCCACGAATAAAAAGGATTACTTTTGTCCCCATATCATGAAAAAAATAACAAAGAAAATGAGTTATGAGAAATTAATTATTACCTGTATATCCTAAAATACTGGCGTATACACAAAAGCACACTTTAAAAAAAAAATAACGTATTTTGATTACAAACGTCTCAAAACATGTTTCTAACTAGTTTTTTTTTCTAATTATTTTACTATTACAAAGCTTCCTCTTTGAGGAAACAAAAAGCCGTAAAATAACGACTGGTCAATGAAATGTCACAAAGAGAATAATAATAGTGATTCTTTTGTTTCTAACATATGCTAAAGCCCTGGTAGAAAAAAGTCCAACCAAAATATCTGAAGTATTCAGTTGGACAACCGTTGGGCAGTGACGGTATGCTTGCGCGAGATTAAATAGCTGTATGCGCGTATCAACAAAACACGGCGCAACACGGATAATCTCAAAATCAGACATAAAGTATGCTTATCTTAAATCTTATTTTGTAAAGTAAACTATGTTATGTATTTCATATAGCAACTATTTATTAAGAATGCAATGTTAAATAAGCTATTTGAATAGTAAGTTATATTTAATTCTTTTATTTGTAATCATGATTTCTAAAATTCACCATCTCGCCAACGATGGGAGTAAATCCATGATGAAATAAGCGGGATTGTTGGTCAGCTGATGGTTAAACTACTAACCAACGCATGAAGATTTGGCCGAGCGTTGGTGAACTGTTCGAGAAAGTTTCTACCAGGAAGTATTATACTCTTAATTAAATTGAAATTTCACTAAAAACTGATAATGGGCAGTACTGGGAAGGATTTTTTTAAATCTCGAAAATATGATTTTTCTATTTCTTTTAATAATTAATTAAAATTATTGGATTTGAAAAAAGATTTGCTGTACTTGAAAGGGTCCATTCAAGGAAGATATTCCATATTTTTAATTTAATTTTCCTCTACATAGTAAAATGTTACAGCCAAAATAGCTATGGGGGGGGGGGGGGGTATTGGGCAGCTATTTCCTATTTATAGATTATAGGTAAAACTAATAGAATCAGTAATTTGGATTAAGATTAAGATTATATTATATTAACCCTTTCAGTGCATTAAAAATCGCTCTAACTCTGTCTTATTCTATACCACCGCAACACCCCCTTATGGCGCTGCCGTAGTCCCCACTTCTCGATGTTGTGTGTATGGGTGCGGCACACGTAGATTCCAGAAACTTTGCTAAAGGGAAAAGGTTAAGATATTGTTAATAAACGTGTAAATCAATTTTGTTTAAGTAAACGAAAATGGCCAATATATAAAAAGTGATTATCCTGTAAACAAATATAGAAAAGTTTTCTTTTTGTACACTGATGAATAGAAAATGAAAGATATACGGAGTGCGCACTTATATTATATCTGCAAAAAGTTGAAAAAATTATGTATGAATTCTCTTGAAAAATCTTAGTAAAATTAAAGCTTTGAAAGATCATGTCAATATATTTATAGATCATATCATAAATCGATTATATATTGCTAATATTCTCGTAAGCACTATTTTCACAATCTCCGTCCTTCAGTATTTAATAAAATTAAATAACAGACGATATATTAATTATCTACGCGGTTCTTGTCGCTGATTGAAAAAAACTATTGATTGTTGTCGGTCGTGCTCCCATCACATGTTATTGTGGCGAGCGAAAATTACTCGTGAAATTTTATTGTCGTAATATCGAGAGGTAATTTTCCAGGCAAGATTACGTGGCGAAGTCCGGCGCTTTTTTCTCTCTGTATCTCCACATGCGACTCGGCTCGGGTTAGCAAAGATTAGTAGAGAGATTGCCAATGCAATGTTAAAAAGGTGAGGAAAATTTCAGCGTGGCGCTATCTGGCGGCTGCCGCCCGTACTATACACATAATTTCAGACAGCGGGATGGAGGGGGAAACACGCGTGAAAAGCGGCAGAGGAGAATGTGTGTACGGCCAGCGAAAGCTGGCGGGCGCGGCGGAACCAAGTTTACAATTCTGTTTTGCTTCGCGCCAACTCGAAAGGTTTATTTATTTCTTTGAGTTTTATATTATTATTATATTAATTTTATATTGCCTCGCAATGTTTTCATAATAAAACTTTTTGTATACGAAAAACGCGAGCAAAAATTTACACGGTCATGTATACGTGGTGTGTTAAAAAATAACGGGAATTTTCAAATTTCTCGAGCTTGAAGAGTTCGATTCTCAATATTTTTTTTTATTATGTTGGTATACATGCCCCTAATATATGATAAAATTTTCAGCTGTATTCATTGTTTACTTTGTCTGTGACGGCCGCTAATGCTAGACGTGTTTTTATGAGCTCGGCGATTTTTGTTTGTTTGAAAAAATGGATTAAAGAATTTGTATCAAATTTTGTGTAAAAAATGAAATTAAGTGTCACAAAGTATGTGAAATGTTAATAAAGGCCTATAGTGAGTCTTCTTTGAGTAAAACTAGAGTTTATGAGTGGTATAAGCATTTCGAAGATGGTCGTGAAGACGTTGAAGATGATGAACTTGTGCGGTCGAACGTAAAGGTTCTGCTCACTGTGTTCTTCGACTTTAATGGTATAGTGCACTATGAATTCTTGCCACAAGGTCAAACGGTCAATAAGGAGTAATATCTACAAGTTCAACGCCGTTTGCGTGAAGCAATCCGGAAAAAACGCCCGGATTTATGGAAAAACAATCCATGGCTTTTGCACCACGATAACGCACCTGCTCACACTACATTGCTTGTTGCATTATTCGTGAATTTTTGGCCAAAAACAAAACTGTAACGATGCCTCAGCCTCCTTATTCGTCAGATATGGCTCCGTGTGACTGTTTCCTATTTCCAAAAATAAAGAAAACCTTAAAGGGCCGTCGTTTTACAAGCATAGATGACATTAAAAGCGTATCGCTGAAAGTACTAAAGGCTATCCCAAAGATCGAGTTCCAGAAGTGTTTCGAGGATTGGAAGAAGCACTGGCACAAGTGCATAATATCTAATGGGGACTATTTTGAAGGGGACAACATTGATGTAGACGAATAAATAAATATTTTTTTCAAAAAACATAAAATTCCCGTTATTTTTTTAACACACCACGTAGTTATCGTCATGTAACCGTTAAAACGCCATTTGCGGCACTTCAAAAACCTTGAATTTGTTTATTGTCCTGTGAATTAGCACGTGGAGTTCGCGACACAGAAAGTTTGATAAGGATTATGAACATCATTATAATTATATACCATCGTGTGATGTTTATCACTTGTATAAGTTTAGATAATTAACGTGTCGTTATTTAATGTATAGGTATGGTGATTACTTCAAAGTGTAGAAAATTAGAATTTTTGTTTGTAGGTTATTAACTTTTATAAACGTTGTGTTGTCATAACGTTATTCTTGTCGATTCCACATTTTTTTATTAAACGTAGTCTTATTATTTGATTCTTTTTATCTCGTGATTCTTGTTATTGTTTCTTATAACGATTCGTTTTTGTCTATTCGGTAGTTTTATTATAAAAACCGTGAAAATGAAATATTCTTTGCTGTGTGTTAGGACTGTTTGCTTGCTGTTTTTGAAAATCAACATAACAAGCAAAATGAACAAGCAAACAGTGTATGATCGATATAATTTTGTCCATTGTAACAATGGGAAGCACAATGGCCATCGTTTATTTCGATTTCCATCATCACCAGTGCAACGACACAATGGATTAACAATTCAGGTAAATAATACGCAAGTCTTTTACAAAATTAAGCCTTTTTAATATTGCATGAATTTTCTATTCGTATTTAAAAATTATAAAATATTTTATTAGATAGTTTATTTTTTTTACTTTTAGATGTGTACATTTTTAAATTATTTTAATTTATTTATTTGTTTGAAAATTATTTAAATATAACAATAATGAACATTTTTAATTAATAATTTCATAATAGTAATGGGACCGTAGATAAAGTTTGCTATTACATTATTGTTTTCATTTATGATGTAGTATATAAAGAATCGAGATTAGATACTTTTAGTTTTTACCCGTTGCCATTCGACATTTCGGCATTTTTAACTTTCGACATTTTTATCCATCGGCATTTTTACCCGTCCGAACTTTCTTTTTCGGCACTTTTGTTAATCGATTACTTTACCCATTGGCACATTTCACTTTTCGGCAAATTTATCCTTCGGTAAAATAAATTCGATATTATTATCCGTCTGCAAAATTGCCTTTGGGCACATTTATTCCCACCCGAAATGCTGCTGTAACTTTTTTACGTTTAAAGTGGTGGTCAAGGGACAGTTCTTTCCTTAACAATATCTGCGTTTGTAATACAAAATTTTGATTTTCAATTCTTTTTTCAGTTTATAATAGTATATTACGCAACTAGGGGTGAATATGGGTTTTTCCAAGCGAGGCTAATGATTGAGCACGAGTGGAAGTCGAGGGCACCGAAGGTGTACACGAGTGCGCAAAATCATCATCCGAATCTGAAAAAACCCTTTTGACCCAAGTTGCATACCTATTTTTTATAACAAGTGCATAAAAATAGTCTATTTTCAATGCCTATAAAGTGGAGCGAAAATAGAGTTTTCTGAGCGTCAGAAATAAAGGGTATCGAAAATACTCATTTTCGCCACCGAAATAAATAAATAAATAAATAAATAAATTGGTTATGTATTTTTAGGTTAATATGAATCCTAAATCATATGATACTTATCTTTTTTCAGTAAATTTGAACATTGTGTCAAAACGTAACGCAAAAAATTATTTAGTTTACTTTTCGAAATCATTTGATGCATTTAAATGGCCATAATACAAACTTGTATATTTCTTAACGTACCGCAAGGTTTTGGGAGTCAAAATGATCGAATTGGAGTTTTTGAGATTTTGTTGTGTCCAAAAGGCATGCAATTATAGATTGAGTGTGGGATTTTGAAAAATAAAATTATTGACCTTATTTACAGCCTGATGAAGTCTGCAATAATTCAATTCTGGAGCTGAAAAGGAACAATTCTACTTGATAGAGTTATGTGCTCTAGAAGTTGATAGAAATCAAACTTATGTTTAAGGAGATAAAACGTGCACAGTACCAACAATATGTATTTTTTGTTGGCCCATCGACTGTTGTTAAAAAATCTAGTCGATTTTGCATTTCCCTATGCTTTAATGTGTTATTGAAGTAATATTCAAAAGCATTAACCTATTAATATTTTGGTGACTTTTTAAAGAGAGTATAATTTACTTTCATTTGCTTGTTTTGAAATTATTTTACAATTTCTTCTTTCAAAGTGATAGGTTTTGAAACACAAAATAAAATATATGTATTTAAATTTATTTTATTTTTATTTATTTATTGTACTACCAAATACTTAATGGCTTGAAGAACTTAGTGGAAGAAGACTAATTTACAAGACGGAATTTTAACTATGTAATTTCTATATATGTATGATAATGTGAAGTACTTTGTACCCACTAATGTATCTTGTAATTTCTTCGTTTGCTCAAAGAATAAAACTTTTTCTTATCTTATCTTGTAAATGTAAAAATATTTGGGGGCTCTTAACTTTTGGCCACTACTGTACAATATCAGAAAAGAATAAAATTCACTGTCTATAATACGCAATCTTTTAGTGTCAAACAGGTTGCTAAAGGAATTGCAGGTGCAAAATCAATGACAATGTTTATTTAACTCATTGCGTTGAGCTATTAACTATAGGCACCAGGATCCGAACTCGGGCCTGATGGTGTCGCGGCGCTCGGTTCTTGGCTTATATGCGCAGTTTGTATTTTACCAAATTGTTCCGAGCGTTATTCAGCTTCTCAGGCATTATACAACGACAATTTATTTTCCGCGGTTCTGCTTTGCGGCAAAAAGCGTTGAGAGAGATAGCGACATGCACTTGCAACAGCCACAAGCGTCGCATTGTATTAGCCCAATACTCGACCATTTAATATTCATTTTATGGGAAAAGTTTGCATACAATGCATTGTAGCTTCATTTACGTTCAATTTTTACTCAATTTGCGATGTGTGCTCAAGCATGAAAAAGTGTTAAATTTTCCATCCTTAATTTTTTCTTTGATTTTTTAATGAAAATATATCCCATCTTTTTTTTATTTCATTTAGGGAAGAGTAATGTACGTTGGATATAGTAAAATTCAAAAGGTCCTCGATTCGGTATTTAATATAAAATCTTTACAAATAAAGTTCAATATGGATAGCTAATTACCTGTAGAACATTATATAAATCATAAAAGCTGTAAAGACACCATGAATTACAACAATGAACATTAATAAGAAATGGTACACTATGAACTTTTTGCACTTATCGTCTACACAATGAATCATTGTATCAATCTACTATAAATAATACTTGTATCATAGGTTTTCTCGCTTGTTATTTAAGAAAATAACATAAGGTATTAATTAAAATTGATTTTTCGAAACAATTATTGCAAATTTATCAAATACGGCAGATTGAATTGAAAAGAACGCATTTAGCTCTTTGACTTTGAAAAATATCAATGAGAAATCGTAGCCATACTTACAAGTATTCAAAAAACTTTTTTAAATTTTCAGTGCTACCAACTTAACTCACGCTTTTTGCTTCCTCCTTGAGGAAGCTTTGTAATAGTAAAAAAAAAGTTTGCTTAAAACATGTTAGAAACATGTTTTAAGACATAAGATGTTAAAATACACTTTTTTTATAAAATGTCCGTATGGATGTGTGTATGTGTGTATGTATGTATGTATTCCTTTGTATCTCGAGTAATCCACGATTAAATTACCTGATTCAGGGCTCATTGGATTTCTTTTTTTTTAAGAAAAGCGACTAAAAATTTTTTTTTTGATTTATCGTTGTTTTTTTGTTTTTATAGTGGTTTTTCGATTTTTGAGTTTTAGTTTTTCATTTTTTTTGTATGTTTAAAATAATATTATCTATTCATTTTAAATGAATTTTAAAGAGCATAAAATTGTCTATCTTCTCCGACACGAAATTTAAAAAAAGTCATTTCCCTGTTTACGTTATACACGGAAATGTAGTTTTTTCTTTAAACGGACATATCTGTGAAAAATATGAAGGAAAATATTTGAAAAATTTTGAGGTGATTAGGAATATGACGAAGAATATTCTGTAAAATTTTCAAGTTTTTTATTTTTCTTTTTCTGAGAACAAAATTATTTTGTGAAAAACATTGATCTTTTTGTCGTCCATTTACTTGAGTAAAACGGCTTTAATTTGTCTGAAAATTTCCAGAAAGGTAGTTTTTAGTAATCGCTTGGCCAAGTTCTTTGCCCAGATCATGAGGACTTTTGATATTCATAATATTTAAGGTTATGTCTTTTTTCAAAAAATTTTTGAGTAACTCATATCTCGAGAACGGTGTGGTCATTTTTTGTCAACCAGGGCTCATTTTTTTGTTTCTTAATAAGGATTCGGAATTACAAAGAAATTTTTAAATTTATCGACTCGATTTTGTTTTATAATGATTTTTCTATTTTACGATATTTAGAAATTGATGAGGTTAATTTTTTTGATGTGTAGAAGTAATATGATTGATTCAATGTAAATGCATTTGAAAGAGTATAACATTTTTGGCTATACTATATTTTCTTAAGACTCATCAATTCGTTTTTGCTTTATTATTTATTTTCATTTTTATGATTTTTAAAAAAATTTTAAAATCAATTGTATTTCAGTGAAAGTTGATAATTGGGTATTTTTGGGGTTGGGTTGCTATACATTGGATTGATTATGCAGTTTCTAACAAAAATACTAAATTCAAAATGGTGGATTTAAGTTTTAATATAAATCGGATTTACTTGACGTTTATTAATCTAGAGACTTCGGAGTCGTTAAGTTATTTTTTGGTCCACAATGATGATGATGATGATGATGATGATGATGATGATGATGATGATGATGATGATGATGATGATGATGATGATGATGATGATGATGATGATGATGATGATGATGATGATAATGATAATGATAATGATAATGATAATGATAATGATAATAATAATCAAAATGATAAAATGATTTAAACGGTTATATTTCGGTAAGATATAGCAATTTAAAAATAATTTCTAATAGCAAAGAATTTCACATTGAAACAATTAATTTAGTTGGAGGAAGCTAAGTGCCAATGAATTGGCAGCGGTTTTTTATATTATACATTGTGTACTTTATATGTATAACCACTGTTAACTGAGACTTCATCGTCTTATAATAATTTATAAAGGTTAAGCAGTATGTTATTTAACATAGAATATTACAGAGCGATTCATAAGGATTATTATCTACCAAGTAAACATTCATCAAATACGTATCAACAAACTAATCGAGTTCCCAATATAAGAAGATATTTTGTAGCAAATTAGAAAAACACATTTTTATATATTCTCACGTATTAATATTAAGTTTAGATTTCCAAAATTCGGGCATGGAGTATTATTCGCAATATGATTACTGAAACTCAATGATTAGTACACTTAAAATTTTTCAAAATAAATATAAAACAGAATTTCTATCGTGTATGCTGATTCAATGTGTACTACTCTCCCTACGTATTTAAGAGGACCGATACAGCTTTAAATTTCAATTTAATTGATAATGCAGTTTAAGGTAAAAATGTCTTTTTCATCATATATTACACATCGTTTTTCGGTAAATTTTAATATTTTATCAAAATATATCAGAAATTTTTAAAAAAATGTTTGTTATGGTCCTCACGTCTATTTGATCGGCTATAATGAAGACCTATATATTCCTTCACCTACCGCAAGGTTCTGAGAACCAATAAGATCGAATTGGGGTTTTTGAGGTTTTATTACGTTCATAATACATATAATAATGCATCCAATGTAGGGATTTAAGAATATAAATTATTAACCAAAGTCATAGCCTATTTAAGCCATATTTTATGATAACATTTGTAAATTGATACGTACATATCATATTTGTACTGATATTATGAAGTTATATAAAATTTTTCAGCCATTTACCTCTCTTAGATTTAGAGTTATCCTAGGAAATGTGTTAAATTTGAATAAAAAGAGGGTTACGACGAAAGTCATCTTGACGCACTAATTTTTGAACCTGAATTATATTTTTAGGATATGTTCTTTAAAGTATGTACAAAAAAGTGTGCATTTTGTTATTTTCTAAAATTTATAATGAATTGTTAAAAAATAAATCATTAGTGATTTATGATTTTGCTTAAAAACACTGGTTTTACAATAATTTTACGTGTAATGTCTTTTAATAATAAAGTTTTTCAAAATAATTTCAAAAACAAAATACACACTTTTATTTTAAATACTTTGAAGAATATTCTCCTAAAATTTTAACTAGTTTCATTAATTTGGCGTGCGCCAGGATAAAATTAAAGTTTAAAGAACTAATTAGTGAGAAAACAGAGTTTCTATCAAAATAGTGACTTTATTGAATAAACTCACCATAATTTTAGATAACTATTCATTATAAATATACCTTACATATCAATAACTTTTAGAACATATATGACTGGTATAATCCAGTATTTAACCTCCAGAACATTATTATTCATTTCCTGAAAAACGCAAATTAATGCATAAAAGAGAAAAAATTACGTTAATATCATATGATGTTTTTAACTTCTGAAACTTTGCACGTAGGTTCATTATTGCTCAATGATGGGCTAGTGAGTTTGGGATTTGTCTAAATATAAGTAATTTTATAATTGTAAATAATCATTCACTACTCGGTCGGTAAAAATCAAGGCGGGAAATTTGACTTCTTAATTGACTTTCGGACCCCCTTAAAAAAACACAAAAGAATGTGCCCAGATACATTAATTTTCACCGGGAATATTCGGAGTAATGCTGATCCTCATCCATACACGCACACACGCGCGCGCACACGCCCACGCACACGCCCACGCACACGGACACGCACAAGCACACGCACACACACATACATACACACGTACACACACGCACGCATACATACACACACATCCATACGGACACACACACACGTCCATACGGACACACACACACACACATCCATACAGACATTTTCTAAAAATAGTGTAGTTTGATTCCTTATGTCTCAAAACATGTATCTAACATGTTTTTAGCAAAACTTTTTTTACCATCACAAAGCTTCCTCTATGAAGAAGCTAAAAACATACGCATCGAATATAGAACCTTGGATAACCCACGAGTAGGCGCAATTTTCGGTCCTACGCGAACACGCTCGTGGGCGCCTCTGAGGTGCCAAATTTAGGTAAATGGTGTTAGAAAGGGTTATTAAGATAACTAGAATACTAGAAACGTTTGGAATGATTTATTTATCAATAACAAACATTTGTTTAATATTTTTTCAAATTTGTTAATTTTTTTTTATTAATTTGTTAATAAAAATAAATATTGTTTTTAATTTTTTTTTATTTTATTTGGAGCTAAATAATATTTCTGAAGAAAATATAAAAGTCACAATATGCAAAACAATATTTTTCGCTGAGAAAAACCCGATTGGAAAAAGTGTGGTCAAAGACGTGGGCACGTGCTCGCGGGTTAATAAACATATAAAGCTAGTTGCAGACCAAAAACTACATATAAAAAATGGATACGCTTCGCAGTTTTCTCAAATTCAAAGAATTAGGCTAGTCTTATTAAATACTCCTCGAAACTTGAAAATTTTATTTCATAAATGATGAAAGTTAAGTTGACAAATGCTGAGGATAGAGGGGATTTTTGAGTTACAGCTAGAAATCTCCGAAAATTACTCGAACACATTTTTCATTACTACCCAGATACAAGCTACTATTTCTTCTAGTCATATACTAGTTTTCTGACCATTTTTAATGCTTTCATTTCCACCAAGGGAATACAATTTTCTTATGCCAATGATTTGTAATATCTTATTAGTAATTTATATATATGACATATAAACTAATATAAATGAATATTCCAATGAATGTAACAAAATGACGATATATAAATCACCTGTAACTTTTTATTATATTCATCTGGTAGATAAAAATCAATGTCGAAGCCATTAACTATAAAATTTTTCACGATTTACGCAAATAGAAATATATACCTAAGTTTGATACTTGCAAGAAACCTTTATTTTAATATTTTCTCTAAGTACATAGAGTTTTATCGTTGTCTCATTTATTTATCATCCCATTATATCCTTTTTCTCATCAACTACCTATTTACTTTCTCTGCACTCTTATGTACATGCAGTCTTCCTTACTGTCTCTTCCTCTTTTACTTACTCTCTTCGACTTCTTTATGTTAACTTTGTCCTCTTGCCTCCGCTTTCCACTCTCACACAGGTAATTTTCTCTTTGTATTCGCCTATTCAGTAAGTGCAGACTTTCACCCTTGATCTTTACATATTGTACACCCGAATAAAATATAAACACGCCATCGTGTAAAAAGTTTGCTCTTGATTCTTCTTATACATACTGGTAATTTAGTTTTCATTATATTCACTCTACACATTACACACATATAAAAAAAACGTTAATAAAATTATTATTTGAAAGTGTAGTATACTATAAGTATATATACTATGTTATAATTACGTAGTATTAAATGGGTGACCTGAGCTTTAAGCAGGAGGGTATTCAACTGAGTTCGATTGAAGCTGGACAAAATTCATTAAAGTTTGGCATGAAGTGAGCCACTATTATAAAATAAACTATTACTATAAGACTATTATTATTAGATATTCTTTAGAAAATAAATTGTATAAAAGCAAATTATATTGTATTTTATTCAAAGATATTTTAATGTTCTGCAATTAAAGGCAACAGTTGTCTTATAAATACTTTAAGGCGCAAGATACCTTAAATCTGAAATAATAATCGGCATTTCTAGTACTTGATAAAATAAAATTTAATAAAAATTTATACCCATGTAAAAAATTCACCCTTTTCCTACGTATATAATGTAGGGGTAGATCGGGGTCATACAGTTCACATACGGAAAAAATGTTATAAATAGAAAAATATTAGCATTTCATTGCTTTTTATACATTAAAGAATAAGTTCAACCTTTATCTTTTCAATTTTAATAGTTTCAACTGACAGAAATACATAAACCTCGTACTTTTCTATCAAACTAAAAAAAATCGTTTTTTTAACGTATATCGTACAAGGCGGGTCACTTCCGATCAGTTAGACAAAACGTAAAATAAAGTTAAATTTCCCTTAAATGTATATTTCTCATGCTCGTACTGTTAGATTTTAATGTACAAGACACTATTTTGCACTAGCAAAGTAAAAGAAGAGCATTTAAAAACGTTTTATCACCTTATCAAAATATACGGTAATCATAACCTCTTTTTGCGCTTCCCCCATTTAAATACACACTGATCGAGATGACGCCATTTCACTATAAAATTTCGATATTCATTTCAAAAATAATATATATCACTAGACAAATAGAAAATTTTTCATTTGAAAATTTAAATGCTATATTTTTCTTGTCTCGTACTTAAAACTTCCAATAATTAAATTGATTAATTTTAAAAATGGTTTTAACGCAAACTTTTTTTATAATAAAAGTAGCTAAAACCTATCGATGTGAATATATTTATAGAAATATTTTATATGTTTGGTTTCATTCATTCAGTTGACAGATACATTCTAAAGAATATTTCTCATAATTAAGTGATCGGTTTGACCCACCCGATCGGTTTGACCCCATTCTCCCCTACCATTTCGTTAGAGAAAAATACCCAAACATCCATTACAGGCACAGAAGTCGAGCGTCGAACCTTTCATTTAATTTGTACTCTATTCAGCGAATCAACGTACTAACATCTGTTTTCATATAATTTACATATTTATATAATATTAATAAATTACGTACAGAGACAAAATTTATGTGATAAGGATTAATATTTATCGTTGTATAATTTTAGTAAATACATATCTTTAATCAAACCATCAATGATACAAAAAGCAGACCGTTCTTGAGATATTAATTAGAAAGAGATATAGCAATTTAAAATTAATTTATTAGAATAAAGAATTTCATAAAATAGATCATTATCTTCGTTTGCTGATATTGATATGGTGAGGTTTAATAAATGATTTTTGCAAACCAATCAGACAAAATAACGTCTGGTAAAGTAGGGCCTGCGGCGGCTCAGTCGGTAGAGTGTCGGATTCCCACGCCGGTGACCCGGTTCGAATACTAGTCTCTGCCGATTGATACAAGCACCTCTGTAAAAATTACATGTGCTTTGTTTACAAACACACCGCAGACTCCCGTCGTCGATTAGCACCACATAGGAGCACAAACATGGCGACGTTAAAAAAAAAAAAAAAAAAAGTCTGGTAACCGTCTGTGATAGAAAAGTCTTGTCGTACCTACTGATAGTATTAAATCTTCTGTGATATTTCATTTTTTACTTATTTATAACTTATAACATTTTGTAACTATGGACTTCTTTTATTTATATTTATATTTACAATGTGCTATTTATTGTTTTAATATTATAAGTTTTAAAATAAGGACGATTAAGAAAATGAAAGGTATTTATGGCAACTTAACCCCAACTTCTGTGCAATTAAGAAAATAGTACAAAATCACTAACTTATTATTATATTTTTATATTGTTCATATAGCGAGTAACGTATATATCTTGTACATGTATTGGTCTTCAAAAATATAACATCCGTACCATGTAATTATTGTAAGTATTTATGTTAACAACAAATTTCATATAAAATCACATATAAATATATTTTTTTTTTCAATACTTTTTAATAATGGTGTAATATGAAATATTTAAATAAAGGTATAGCCTGAGTAAAATACTGCCGAAACGTCGCTGACAAATAAAATTGTCTGTTTGGTTTGCAAAAATCATTTATTAAACCTCACCAAAGAATTTCATATTGGAACAGTTCATTTATTTTGAGGAAACTAAGTGCCAATGAATTGCAGCGATTTTATTCTTTTTATCTCATATTATCCATCATTATTAAAAAACGAGATTTGTTAAGCATTTTCATAAGTCAAATAAAAATAGTTTATTTTAAGAAAGAAGAAGACGATTTTTGAAATTCTGACAACAGTTTCTTTTGTTGGACAAATAAGAAAATAACTCAATTTTTTTCAATGCGTTTTCTCAAAAAGCTATGCGCTTAGTGACATTTTGAAAAGTGGTCATTTTCGTTTAAAAATAACCGATTTTTATGAATAATTCTGAAAATAATCGATATCTTCAACTAAAAATTCGTATAGAAACTATTAAGATTAGGCTACATGAGCCTTTCAAATTTTAGCTCATTAGACTGAATAATAAAAGAAGTTTGTCTTTTCAATAACCATAAACTAGAAAGAATGTAAAAAAGCCATACAATGACGACTGGTAAATAAAATATCGCGAAAAGATTAATAATACTGATTCCTTTGTTCCTAACATATGCTAAAACATATATTCTTAATAAAAATACTATTCTCCAAGTTGTAAATATTGTAAATATGTTTTTAGTATGATTATTAATAGTTTAGAGCAGAAATTTCACTAAAAACTGATAGTGGGCGGTACTGGGCAGGACTTTTTTAAAATCTGAATAAAATGGTTTTTCTATTTCTATTTCTATTTCTATTAATAATTAATTCAATCCATTGGAATTGAAACAAAATTATTGATGTAATTAATAAAGGTTTGTTTGCACACACACATACACACACACATGCACACAAAAAATGCGTACATACATACATACATACAGTCATACATACATACATACATACATACATACATACATACATACATACATACATACATGCATACATACATGCATGCATACATACATACACACACACACACACACACACACACATACATACATACATACATACATACATTGATGTAGTCACAATCATTGATCCGGCGAGATTATAGACGCGACGAGCCAAGCGGCAGGGGCAGAGGACAGTGCGACACAGCCGTTAATGACACTGCGCTCGTGTTATGTAAAGTATTAACCAATTGGTACATAATACAGGTCGCGCGCATGCTATCGAGATTCACATAGACATACCTACACGACAAGGGTTCGCCAGCGAGAGATAAGCGTGCTCAGTGTACCACCACGTGGCATGAAATCGCTCGACACCGCGTTATTGCAGGACACGCGTGGACGAATACGACGATTAATTTACGCTCGCGGCCAGTTCCGAACTTTCCCCCTCGACTAATTAATCTTGCGATGCGGACTAAACTCCGTATTTGTTAATTAATAAAAGGCGGCGCGAGCGCACTCGAGAGTGCAGTCAATGTTACGATTTTGATGAAGCTTATTTTATTTGATTTTGGTCTGATTACTTAGTTACATCGAGAGTGTGGCATTTTTGGCAAGCGGATTTTTATGAGGATTTGGAAGATAAAAGATTCGGGAAGAGCTTCAATTTGAGACTTGTAACGTTTGAAAATATCAATTTCTTCCAAAGTTTTTAACCTTCAAAGTTAGCGACAAAAAATGCATGAAAATTTACAAAATCGCAATCATTAAAACAACCACGAAATTTCATGTATTTCTCGTCATTATCTTTATTTTATTACTTTCATTATTTTTTTGGTCATTTTTCTAGTATAAAAACTTGCATTTTTGAAGTTGTAGTTCAAAGATGATTTGATAATACGTTTTAATGACTTACTTATTTTCCACATCTCATAAAATCATTCAAAAATCAAAATTCCCAAGAGAACAAGCCTATAATATTTCTGCCAGTCACTATTCTGCAAAAAGACTTTTCATTGCCTTTCTACAACTAACATCCGGGGAGTTGACTCGAGTCGAGAAGAGCTTCTCTCTTGCAAGCGGACACGCGAAATTCTAACCAATAATTACAAACTTCAAAGCGAAATATACAGCAAATCAGGGTTGGGATCAAAGAGAGAGAGAGAGAGCGAGAGAAGGATATATATATATATATATATATATAGATTCAAAATTAAGATACTTGCCAATTAAGTTTTTGCTTCTGCTAATTAGCGCCTAGATGTCCTCGTCACCGCCGCCGCTTTTCGTGGTATTTCTCCTCTTCTTGTTATATTTAGCCAGCTCTCTCTCTCTCTATCTCGCTTTCTCTCTCTCTCTCTCTCTCTCTCTCTCTCTCTCTCTCTCTCTCTCTCTCTCTCTCTCTCTCTCTTTTTAGTGTTAATTAAGTGTGAATGTATTTATTAGCGTGATTGTTAAAGTGTTATGAATGAGTGTGTTTTAAGTTTGGACGTGATAGTGTACGCAAAGATTTAGCAAAGTATGTGTATGTTTTCTTATTTATATGTTATCTTTATTGTATTTATTTTTATTTTATGTATTATTATTTTTTTTGACGAAGCGTTTTATGTGATATTTGACTGTGACTAGTTCATTGCATTTAGATTTTATAAACTGACGAACTGATAAAGTGAATTATTATTTTAATAAGAAATATGCAATAAGTGAAAGTAAGATAACAATTATATTAAACCGACTGACATTTTTTTAAATTATAAATACAACTACATGTACATGAAATTGTAAGATTTTGTCTTCTGACGAATAAAAAGTATATCTATCTATATCTATCTATCTCTCTCTCTCTCTCTCTCTCTATATATATATATATATATATATATATATATATATATATATATATATATATATATATATATATAGAGAGAGAGAGAGAGAGAGAGAGAGAGAGAGAGAAAGAAGAATATATATATATATATATATAGAGAGAGAGAGAGAGAGAGAGAGAGAGAGAGAGAGAGAGAGAGAGAGAGAGAGAGAGAGAGAGATAGAGAGAGAGAGCTGGCTAAATATAAAAAGAAGAGGAGAAAGACCACGAAAAGCGGCGGCGGTGACGAGGACATCTAGGCGCTAATTAGCAGAAGCAAAAACTTAATTGGCAAGTTGACAAGTCCGGAAGAGAGCGACGGGGACAGCAGCCGACGTAACGTGGCAAATATTCCGCGAGCCCTTGCAGCTTCCGGGGCAAGATTAGAAAGCTTGCACATCGCGCTACTGCATCTACGTCTGCTCTCGACGAGATTCGCATCGACCCACGCAGCTGCACGTACCTACAAATGTCACACCTACACGCAGAGAGCATCGGCTGGTCGTCTGGCTGCAACTCGTTACTCGCTCACTTGGGCATTAGTTTAGGGATCGCGCGCCCGCGGAATTTCGCGTGACGCCAAAGTTTGATCGAAGGGGTCGAGAGATAGATGAAGAAAGAGGGAGAGGGACAGACGAAGAGAGAGAGAGAAAGAGAGAGAGAGAGAGAGAGAGAGAGAGAGAGAGAGAGAGAGAGAGAGAGAACGAAAAGTCAGCAACCGGTTCCTCCAAGTTCCTCCTGCAGCCCGGCAATTTGCATATGATAATGGGCTACGACTAGCGATTCCTCATTGCTTTTTTGCCCTTTGACTTTACCTTAACCACTCACTGCGTGTGCTCTCGCTTTCTCACGATTTTTGGTGGACACGCTTGCGCCACTATATGCCTTATTTGCTTCCGCGTTCTACCACAATTCATATACACCCCTTGCCTCCTTTCTTTTTAGTCGCTCATAGATATGTGTATAAATACATACGTGACTTAGGAGCGCTTCCTTAAAAGCCTTCATGCTAAATTCACAGATGCTCTATTTCATTCTGACACGCGATTTTCTATAAAAGGCAACAACCGCTGACATACGAAATAAACTGTTCCAAGGTCGAGAAGTAGCCAAGCACGCGAGAATCAATGGCGGATCCAGAGGGTGGACAATGGGGGCGATCCCCCAAAAAGTTCAAAAATTTTTTTTATCTTACGTATACCTATAAGAGGTCAACCCACGAACCCTAAACTAAAAATTCCTAAACTTATAAATCCCTAAATCAATGAACCCTAGACCCATAAACTGGAAACACATTATCCCACAAAAACATTAAACCCTTAATCATTAAACCTTTAAACTCTATCATTTACATCCCAAACTCTCAAACCTGTAAACTCTAAACCAATAAATCCTAAAGCAATAAACCCTAAAGCAATAAACGCTAAATCCATAGACCCTAAATCCAGGAGCCATCAATCAATAATCCCATGAACCCAACATTCAACTAACCCAAACTAAGCAATTTGGAATTAAAAATTAATTACTAAAAAAATGTTTATTAAAAGTTTTGAATAAAAAGAACTATAAACCCTAAACCCAACTTACCCAAGTTTAGCCATTTAGAATTAAAAAAAATGTAAATAATAAAACTAAAACTTAAGACAACTATCTTCAGCTAAGAACTAAACCAAGCTGAGCAATTTGAAATTAAATAAAATAAATAAAAAAAGGAGGTAAAAAATCTATCCAAAATTTGCGGTTCTAAAAGATAGGTAATTGTATGCTGTCTTTAATACATTTACACTACATTGATCATAATATTTCAAATATACCAAAAAAAGCGAAAAACTAAAGATCAAAAATCGAAAAATTAGAAAATCATTATAAAGCAAAAACAAGTCGATGAATTTTGAAATATCTTAATTTTGAATCTTCGTTTAGAAAAGAAAGTAATGAGCTATGTTTGTTAAAAAATGAGCGCGCTATTTTCGAGATATAAACGACCAACAAAAAATTCCAAAAATACATAACCTCAATATCCCAGAAAATAAAAGATTTCATGATTTGAAAATACATACAGGTCATGAGATAGTAAAAAACTACCTTTTTGTAAACTTTCAGATAAAATGCTGCCGATTTACTTCAGTTGTGGTCACGGAAAGAAAATCGATTTTTTTACAAAAGTATTTTTTATCTCTACAAAAGAAAAAGGGCAATACTCAAATATTTTACTGAATATTCTTCTCTATTTTCCTAATCATCTAAAATTGTTTAAAAAATTTTCCGTCATATGTTTTCGAGATATAAAAGAAGAGAACCTTTTCGAAACTTTCAGGTCGGAAAAGTTAGGTAATTTTATACTGTTTCAAATTAATTTCTTGATGATATGATTCATGATGTACCAAAAAACCCGAAAAACTAAAACTCAAAAATCGAAAGACCGCTATAAAAACAAAGAAATAAAAAAAAATATTTTTACCGTATATATGCATAGTAATGCTGATCCACGTTCATATATACACACACACACGCACGCACGTACGCACGCACGCATTCAAGCACACACGCACGTACGCGCATACACACGCGCGCGCACACCCATGCACACGCACACATACACACGTGCGCACGCGCTCATCACACGCACACACACCAGCATATATGCGCTAGCGTGCGTCAAGTCAAAATATAGAATAGTTCGATTTATGCAGAACGGACTAGTTCTTTTTGCTTATAACGGCACAAAATACTTTTATCGCGCATCTATGGTATATCATTGGGGCTTGGTTGAGGAACGATGTCGTTTTAATGAAAGACCTCGGCGGTGGCGCGGCTCTCGCCCGCACATACGTAATTTAGTGCAATATGGCCCTGAATCATTATAATCGAGTTTGCGCCCGGCAATATAATAGTAAATCAGAGACATGGCCCGTGGCCCTACTATGCTATTTGGTCTGGATGGCATTCGGGTGAAGCGAGAGAAAGAGAAAAGAGATTGCCCGTATCGAAAAGGGAATAGTTAATACTGTTAGTTTTCTCTCGCTCTCGCAGGGCAACGTCTGTCTAGCGGAAAACGTGGAACGCGCACGCCACGGAAAATCGATTCCGTACCACTGTAGTCGCGTCGCTTGCCTTTCCCTCTTCCGTTTCTCTTTTTTCTCTTCTTTATCTCTATCGAACGAAATCGTTGGTTGCGCCAACAGGGTAGCTAGAGATTGGGAATAATAGTCCAGGCCGTTTTCGCTGAAAACTATCGCTAACATATTGTTGTACTCTTGTATTGACAACGTGATGTAAGAGAGTCTTGACTTTTTGGTTCGCGTACCTACTGCCAGCCACTCGAGCGTTCGACAAATTGGACGGAGAAAATAGACTTTAATGTCTTTTTAAGCGACTGATTTCGTGGTTGACAGCAATTTAAAAGGACTTTGATTATTTTTCAACAACAATTCATTTACAATTAAGGAGACCATCAATCCTGCGGAACTCCGATGCGGAATTTTGATGAGGCTAGGATGGGCCTGGCATGTAGCGAGGGTGGAAAATGATAGGACAGCAGTTAGAGTACTAGTAGGAAAACCAGAAGGCACAAGGCCTGCGGGTAGACCAAGACGAAGGTGGGAAGACAATGTCAGGGCCGACTTGCGAGAAATAGGATACTATGAGGAAAACTGGATTAACCTTGCAAGGAATAGAGAGAAATGGCGTGATTGTGTGAACAAGGCAATGAACTACATAGTCTCATTAACCATGAATGGTGGCTTCGGTAATGATGCTAACAATACCACAGCGGATATAAGAACTGCGGACTTTTAAGCCTTATCACTGCTAAACACTATAATGGATGATCACTGTAATAATAATAATAATAATAATGTTATTTATAGTTACGTTTAAACAGTTATATATGTACACTCGACGTGACAAATAACTTCGAAATTCGCGTCGATTTTTTTGGGTATTGTGCATGTGTAGTACAATTACGTATAGTTAGGTTATGTCAAACATAAAATTTGGCCATTTCCATATCCAAATGTTAGGCCTAACCTAACCATATATAATCGCACTACACACGCACGAAATCCCAACAAACTTCAACGCGAACTTCAAAGTTATTTTTTCCGTCAAGTGTACATATTACATATATTCTATTAAAAGAAATAAAATATCGCATACAATTCATTGCCACTTAGCCTCCTCAAATTTAATCAATAGTAGTATACCTATGCGGGTTCCAGACCAGAGATTTGCAGCACAGATGTGCTGCAACCCACATAGGGTTTCTGGGTCACCTCCCCACCTGAGCCAGAACTCCCATGGGGTTTCCCATCCGGACGCTGGGTGTCACCCGACATCGGACCCGAGACGCCACCAACCACGAGCCCGCACCGCCACCTCGCGCCTTTCCCGCAAGAGGTGTGTGCGTGAGTGCATTCGTGTAAGTCTTCATTGACACAGCCAGTCGAACGTGCTGCAGATACGAGGACTAGTGTAGTGTTGTGAAGATCTCGTTGATGACAAACTCCACTTGATTGCCTAGCGTTAAAACATATATAGACCTGAAATAATAATGTGTATATGTATTCATGGTGGAAAAGAAAAGAGGTGTGTTCGCTAGGAATCTTCCAAGCATCCGCCATTTATAGCTCATGTATTTTCAATGAGCTATAGATGGTGCAAGTTCGGAAGGCTCCTTGATAGCACACGTCTCTTTTTTTCCACCATGTATGTAATACTGTAGATTATTTATACTTGCCTTGAAAGAGAAAGGGTGGAGGCCCAGACCAACGCCTCACCTGTGAGGGTCTCCGCTTAGCATAACCTCCCCATAGATTTCCTCTTCATAGTTTCTATTAATATAGACCCTCAGTGAACGCACTTGACAAATTTTCTTTCGAAAAAAAGGTCGGAGGTATTGACCGATATCTGAAACCGGACCGCCAGCGTAGAAATCTGCATGGTGGAAAAAAATGGAGGTGTGATACCAAGGAGCATTCCGAACTTCCACCATTTATAGCTCACTGAAAATACATGAGCTATAAATGGCGGACGCTCGGAAGGCTCTTAGCGAACACACCTCTCTTATTTTTTCCACCATGGAAGTCTGAACCTAATCCACTGAGCCACTGTGGCTCTGTTTTTCTCTTGCGTAAACACACATTAATATTTCATTTTCTTTTTTTTTATATATTTATATATATATTATATATTATATATAATGTCAAACCAACGGGGAGCAATAAAAATAAAAGGCAAGCGCCAAGCGCGAGCATTGTCGGTCGTGCCTTACATGCAAAAAGCGTAGCATTTTACATGTCTCGCATCACTTGCAATGCGAGGCGTTTGTTCGCTTCTTCGCTCTGAAGCGTCGCTCGGAGCGGAGAGTTACGCGGCCTACACGGGGCGCAGGCCGCAGGCCGCAGACCGCGTGACGAGCTTGTTTCAATTATGAATCTTTATTTAAAATCGAAAAAAATGAGCCCTATTCGATAAATAATGATCGTACCATACTCGAGATATAAGCGATCAAAAAATATTTCATAAAACACATATCCTTAAATATCTCAAAAAATAAAAGATCTTATGAATCATTTGATCTCATGATCTCATTCGATAAATCGATTTTTCGTTGAAAACTATTAAATTTGAGATACGAAAATATTTAAGAAATTGAAAACAGCTTAAAAAAGTTCATTTTTCTTTGGAAACCTTTTTTATTATCAAAAAAAGGATTAATAAATAGTATAAAAAATAATCACTAATTTACCTAATACCTGTATCTTCTTTCTTAAAACCTTACATAAAAATAAATAAAAACATAAGAAAACATAATTAAAAGATTCAACTATTAATATTTATAACAAATGATTATAAACAACATAATTAGGAAAAGAACATGTCTGCAAATGTACACATAATAATTGTTCTTTCATAAACAGAAAAAAAGAAATAGTATTGTTTATAAATTCAGCATCTTATAATTATTTACAATGGAAGGAGAAAAATCCGTAACGAATAAGCGGTAGACATAGAGAGCCGTTTTCCGACTTTCTTCATAAAGAACAAATTTACTTCCTCGCGGTTTTTGAACGTCAATTTGTTCATTTCAGTCTCCTTATTAAGAATATCTCGGAGTTCAACTCGAAATTTTGGTCATTCGGTTGTTATTAACAATAATTAGTACAAAATTGTGGATTTTTGGCAGTATCTCGAAAAATACTGCACATTGAGCAACAGTTATTTTAACAAATTTTTTCATTCAATTAAAACGCACATATTTTCATTCTTATGCTTTTTTGTAAAACCAATATTTTAACTATAAATAATGAAACAAACTATTTCCCTGCGTATTTTATCGCTTACAGGCTTTGTGTATTAAATATTTATGTTTATTTTTCAGTTTCCCCGTGTTTTTTGTATGCAATTTCATTCTCTTATAGTATTATCATACAAATATCCAAGCGTTACGAAAATATCTCCAGTAGATTTATTGTTATAAGCAATATTAATTTTATTAAATATCTCGACAAATATTGCACATAGACAAACATTCATTTTAACAAATTTTTTCATTCTTATAAAGCGCACATATTTTCATTCTCATGCTTTTTTTGTAAAACCAATATTTTAACCATGAATGATGAAGCAAACTAATTCAATTTTTGAAGAAAATTCTAAATCTTGAAAAAAAATTCCAATTTGTAAAAAAACTCAAATTTTGAAAAAAAATTCAAATTTTAAAAAAAATTCAAATATTTAAAAAAAATTCAAATTTTTTAAAAAAATTCAAATTTTTACAAAAAAATTCAAATTTTATACAAAAATTCAAATATTTAAAAAAAAATCAAATTTTTTAAAAAAATTCAAATTTTTTAAAAAATTCAAACTTTTTTAAAAAATTCAATTTTTTGAAAAAAATTCCAATTTGTAAAAAAACTCAAATTTTGAAAAAAAATTCAAATTTAAAAAAAAATTCAAATATTTAAAAAAATTCAAATTTTTAAAAAAAATTCAAATTTTTAAAAAAAATTCAAATTTTTAAAAAAAATACAAAAATGATTTTTGTATAAAATTTGTTTTTTGTGAAAAATTTGTTTTTTGTAAAAAATTCGTTTTTTGAAAAAAAATCAATTTTTGAAGAAAATTCTAAATCTTGAAAAAAAATTCCAATTTTTACAAAAAAATTCAAATTTTTAAAAAAAATTCAAATTTTATAAAAAAATTCAACAATTTAAAAAAAATTCAATTTTTTGAAAAAAATTCAAATTTGTAAAAAAATCAATTTTTATAAAAAATATGATTTTTGTATAAAATTTGTTTTTTGTGAAAAATTTGTTTTTTGTAAAAAATTCGTTTTTTGAAAAAAAATCAATTTTTGAAGAAAATTCTAAATCTTGAAAAAAAATTCCAATTTGTAAAAAAACTCAAATTTTGAAAAAAAATTCAAATTATAAAAAAAATTAAAATTTGTAAAAAAAAATTAAAATTTTTAAAAAAAAATTCAAATTTTAAAAAAAAATTCAAATTTTTAAAAAAAATTAAAATTTTTAAAAAAATTCTAAATCTTGAAAAAAAATTCCAATTTTTACAAAAAAATTCCAATTTTTACAAAAGAATTCCAATTTTTACAAAAAAATTCAAATTTTTAAAAAAAATTCAAATTTTTAAAAAAATTCAAATTAAAAAAAAAATTCAAATATTTAAAAAAAATTCAATTTTTTGAAAAAAATTCAAATTTGTAAAAAAATCAATTTTTGTATAAAATTTGTTTTTTGTATAAAATTAGTTTTTTGTGAAAAATTTGTTTTTTGTAAAAAATTTGTTTTTTGAAAAAAATTCAATTTTTGAAGAAAATTCTAAATCTTGAAAAAAAATTCCAATTTGTAAAAAAACTCAAATTTTGAAAAAAATTCAAATTTTGAAAAAAATACAAATATTTAAAAAAAATCCAAATTTTTCAAAAAAATTCAAATTTTTAAAAATAATTCAAATTTTTAAAAAATTCAAATTTTAAAAAAAAATTCAAATTTTTAAAAAAATCATAAATCTTGAAAAAAAATTCCAATTTGTAAAAAAACTCAAATTTTTAAATACGTTCAAATATTGAAAAAAATTCAACTTTTGAAAAAAATTCAATTGTTGAAATAAATATAATTGTTTAAAAAAATTCAATTTTTAAAAACTGAATTTTTTTTTAAAAACAAATTTTTTTCAAAAAACGAAAATTTACAAAAATCGAAATTTTTAAAAAAATTCAATTTTTGAAATAAATTTAAATATTGAAAAAAATTCAAATATTAAAAAAAAATTATAGTATATTACGATACGAGTGATCTAAGCAGGCCTCGCTCCGCTCGGGCGCTAACTACACGCCGTGAAATAATGAGCTTTTACTTAGAACACGAGTATCGGATACTAATTTATAGCACGTGTGATACAAACCCGCCGATTGAAATCTAATGAATGTAAATGCAATATTTACTTATTCAAACGAACGAAAAGCGTAAACATTTCAAATCCTAACATATGCTCTTTTACACTGCGTATTATTTTTCCCATGCTCAGCGGTGTAATTGTACCGTGAGTAGAATGACGATCTCTTGTCATTTTACCGCTTGACCGGTATATTTACCATGCTCAGCGTAGGTCTCGATTATTGTGCAAGCTCAACGGTGTAATATTCCGCAAAAATTTTGACTGCGTTGTGTATACTACATCTTGTGCTTGATTCGTTTTCCATTCGTGTTTGAATATATACTCTGATTCTCATAGTTTTTTTCAATTTTTTTCATATTTTTCTTCCAGTTTTTTCATCAATTGTAAATTTTTCAAAAGTTTTTTTAAAATTCCTTTGAATTTCATAAGAGTGAAGTGAAAAATAAAGCTGTTCAAACAGATTAGTGAAATGAAAAGTTTTTTATAGTCTATTATTATAGATATTGTGATTATTTAAAATAGTATATTTACAGTTGTAATATTTAATAAATAGTTTATTTGATTTGAAAATTTGAATTATATTGTTTTTGTTTACTATTATTATTATATGTATCCCTTTTAATCCTATCTCTCATCATTTACAATTATTTGTTATACAGAAAAAATTCAACTATATTTACAACGAATATTTACATAAAAAGATAACAAAATTTAATTGAATATTCAAAAAAATGCGCTCTGCCGCTCTAATGTCAAGTGAAACTAACCTCAAATTCAGAAACATATTTTACTCTATCAACATTATTTTCTGGTATATTTCGACGGTATATACAGGGGTTTACTTCTTCTTCTTTCTATTCTTATATGTAACAATACGCTATAGAGTGATTTTTGTCATTAATTATCGATAATTATGAGCCCATGACTTAAGCAAATTCATTATTACACGGTAAAATAATGAGCTACTTTTAGTACTACGTACACGAGTACTCAAAATCATCATCCGAGTCTGGAAATACCCTTTTGCCCCAAGTTGCGTACCCTATTTTTTATAACAAGTGCATAAAGATGGCCATTCTTTGTCGTCTACAAAGTGGATTGAGAATAGAGTTCTTCGAGTCGTCCACTTTATTAAGGAAATGAAGCAAAAATAAATAAAGGGTACCGAAAATACTCATTTTCGCTACCGAAAATAAAAGGTAGCGAAAATGAGTATTTTTACTAATAAAAGGTAGCGAAAATGAGTATTTTCACTACCAATAAAAGGTAGCGAAAATAAAAATTTTCGATACCCTTTATTTGACGCTCGGAAAACTCTATTTTAGCTGCACTTTATAGGCGCCAAAAATGGTCTTTTTTATTCACGTGTTATAAAAAAGGCTTTTTCAGACTCGGATGATGATTTGAGTACTCGTGTACGTCTTGGGCGCCCTCGACTCCCACTCCTCAGTGGTTCTTCTTGACGTGTCAGGGAAGCTTCAGACACGACTTCAACGTTTACAGAATTCATGTGTGAGATACATATGTGGTGTTAGGCGTGATGAGCATATCACCTACTACAGGGAAAGACTGGACTGGTTGGATCTGAAGGTGAGGAGGGAGTATTTTATGGGGCTGTTGCTTTACAAAGCGGTTGTCATGCGGCAGCCACCATATCTTACTGCCTTTTTGAAAAAAACCAGGCCAGGACTTCAGGTAGGGGTGGTACGAAGGAGCTCTCGGTTCCGGGGTCGCGCACCGATAAGGGCCTATTCTCATTTAGAATTCAAGGTACGCAGTAGCTATGCTAGACGGCTACGAGGCCAGGCGGGTACGAAGCCAGGCGGGTACGAGGCCAGGCGGGTACGAGGCCAGGCGGCTACGGGGCCACCCGGCCCCACCCCGCCTGGCTCCTCACCTACCTAAGCCACCTCGCTACACCGCGCCTGACTCTACGCCCACCTAAGCCACCCCACCCCACCTGCCTCCGCACCTACCTAAGCCAACCCGCCCCACCGCGCCTGACTCCGCGACCACCTAAGCCACCCCACCCCGCCTGGATCCGCACCTACCTAAGCCACCCCGCCCCACCCCACCTGGCTCCGCGTCTACCTAAACCACCTGGCCTCATCCCACCAGGGCTCGTAGCTAAGCAAGTTCACAAGATTCTGTATGAGCTCAGGTGATCCCATACTGCCGCCGTAAGCAAGAAGGTCTGTAATTTCAAAATGTCACTTTCGCCGCAATTTTTATATGAAATTTGAAAGCCTGCCGTTTACTATTAAATTAATCATTTTTATCGAAGTGAATTTTTTTGTATATAATTATTAATGATCTAAACAAGAACACATTTAAAAACGAGTACAATTATGATTTCATTAAAAAAATGTTAGTTACGGCTTTTTAGTTATGAAATTAGAGGGCGACCATAAGCAAGAAAGCCGTATAAACCAACATAAAGGATAATTTTTTTACTATACATAAACTAATAACTTTTCGAGCTGCATTCTCGTCCTCGTAGCTCATCCTCGTTGTTCGTCCTCGTACACACACATACACACACGCACATACACACAAATAATTATAAAAATTCGCTGTAAAAACAGCGGGTTAAGAAAGACGACGACACCTGCTTCTCCTTGCGCGAGCAACACGAAACTGACTCTTTCGCGCCGCTAGCGCCGCCGCTTGCTTTTTACGGTCGCTGAAATATTCCCCCTCTCCGCGCTGTCGCGCTGCCCAGCGCCAATGCGCGAATTATCCCGAGAAAAATAGAATTTAAATTAAAGGAGTATGAATACACATGAATGCTAATGAATGTGTACGAATGTGTAAAAAAAAACATTTTAAAATAAAGTAGTTCAATTGAGAATGAAAGTAAATGTCAGTGTATGAATGAGAAAAATAAAATTTAAATTAAAGGTGAATGACTGTAGATGAATGTTAATAAATGTGTATGAATGTGATAAAAAAAACAAAAATTTTAAAAGAAAGTAGTGTATGTGATTGAAAATGAAAGAGAATGTCTGCGTATAAATAAAATTAAATTAATGCAACAAGATTGTGGATTAATATTTCTGTATGAATGTGTAAAAATAATTTAAAATAAAGTATTATGTAATTAATAATGAAAGTCAGAGTGTTTATGTATAGATTGTGAAAAAGATTATTTAAATAAAGTTTTTGTTTTTGAGATCTGAGTTTTTCAATTGAAATGAATTTTCCAAGTTTAATGAATTTTGCCGGTTTTAATAAGAGTTTGCAGGTATATAACGTATGATTAAGTAAAACAATCAATTTATTTCAATCTATAGCATTATAAGTATGGGTAATTGAATATTCAAAGTATTTAGACTCAATAGGAGAAAATTTTGATGAAAGACTTTCAAACTATTTTTTTCATTCTTCTTTATATACTTTAGACGTACAAACCAAATTTCAGATGTCTAGCTCTTTTAGTTTATGAGATCTGAGATTTTATGAATTTCGACCGATGGGACTAATTCAACGGAAAGTAAGATTTGTCAGTTAAAATCAATTCTATAAGTTTTAATAAGTGCATTGAAGTATACAATGATATAACAGAGTAAAACAATCAATTTCTTTCAATTATTACATTGTATAAATCAATCTGAAACATTATAGGTATGAAAAATTCAATATTCAAAGTATTTTGACTCGATAGGAGAAAATTTTGATGAAATACTTTCAAACTATTTGTTTCTATCTTCTTTGTACATGTTGAGGAGTGTTGTCCTCGTGTTTGATGCGCGCGCAACGCGACCTCCCGAGCGGGGGCGCTGTTGGCCGGTAGAGGCTTCGTCGAGAGAGAGTCCATCCGCAGTCGCGAGCGTACAGCCGTGGAGAACACACGCTTTCCGTGTCAAGTCGCGAGATATATCAAAACTGTTCTCTTATTCGAAAAATAAAATACGTTATTCTATCTCTCGAATAAATCATTTATTGTTGGTCTTGAAATCCACCAATCCTTATTCCCATCCTCCAATCTTATTTAAGAGCTAGGGCGCCTCAACAGGTTATGGGCCCAGGAAACGTGTCGAAATAAGATTGGGGAGATCGTGGATCGGTGAGACCGTTTGTTTTTCGAGAGCGCGTGGTGGAAGCGTGGTCGGGTCGGCCATTACGACGTGCGAGCAAGGCACGAGGTACGCGACGGAGAGATTGAATCGGACAATATCACGGGCATCGTGGCTCTGGGTGTCGCGATAAATATATCGGGGAGTTTCGCGGACTCGAAGATATATTTTCTCGATTTTTCGAGTTTATTTTATCGCGCGATCGAGTGAATATTTGAAGCTCGAAGATGCCGGACGATGGGTTAGTGGCGTCAATAAAACGGTTCAACGGATCAAATTATCAAGCCTGGAAATATCGCATCAGCAAAGTGCTAAAAGCTAAGGGAGTTTTCGACGTCGTCGATGGTTCGAGAACGAAACCGGAAAACACGGAAGGTGTGAACGAGGGTCGGACGAAAACGTGGCTTCAGGATGATGCGAAGGCAGCGGCGATAATTACGGCAGCGTTGGAAGACGAACACGTGGACTGTGTATTAGTGTGTGATACATCGACAGATGTGTGGGACACGCTAAGCGCGATGCACGAACAAAAGTCGGCGTCGAATGTCGGGACGCTCGAGGAACGTTTTTACTCTTACAAGATGGGGTCGACGGACACGGTTGTGCAACATGTGAGTGCAGTGCTGAACATGGCCAGTCAGCTCAAAGATCTTGGAGAGGAGAAAACAGAGCGGGCAATAATCGCGAAAATCATGTCGAGTTTAACGACGAAATATGCGATGTTCAAGACCGCGTGAGCGAACGTGGACCTTCCACGGCAGAATGTGTCGTATTTGTTGGAGCGTTTAATCGAGGAAGAATCGAATCTCGCGGGTGACGGTGAGTCAGCGAGCGCGTTGGCGGTGACAATGAGAAGCGGATCGAGAAATAGCGCGAAGACAAACAACGGAAAAGAAAAGAAACAAAAAAAGGACATAAAGTGTTGGAATTGCGGTGAAAAAGGACACTACGCGAACAAGTGTGATAGGCCGAACAAGCCGAAAGACAATCCTTACAAAGGAATCACAGGCCAATCGAGTGCCGGGTGCGCGTTCGTGGTTATGTCGGGTGCAAAGAACGGCGAGGTGTCGGTGACAGGCGCGAAGCGGCAGATACCGTCGGGCGAGCAGATTCGTGAGTTGCAGGATGCGGATAACGCAGATGTCTGGATTACCGACAGCGGGGCATCGAAGCATGTAACCTTACGACGGGACTGGATTGAGGATTTACGATCGGTAAAGGGAGAGACAGTTGTGCTCGGTGACAACGGTGAGTGCGCGGTAGAAGGCGTCGGCAACGTTCGAATCGAAAAATTCGCGAACGGAAAATGGGAGAATAGTGTAATTAAAAATGTTTTACTCGTTCCTCGGGTAAAAAGAAATCTATTATCGGTCGGCGTCTGTATGGACAACGGATTTCGAGTGAATTTCGAGGACGAATTTGTTGAGGTGTCGCGGGACGGTGAGATCAAAGCAACGGGACTGAAACAGTCGAACGGGCTGTGTCGCATGTTTTTCCGAAGGCCGAGGAAGAACAATGAAGCGAACATAACGGTGACAGACCTGAAGACGAGAGACTCGGTCATATTCACAAGCGGGCGCTTGTCGAGTCGGTGCGTCGAGACTTGGTCGAAGGGGTGACTGTGAAGGATGCTACAGAATTCTTCTGTGAAGCATGCCAGTTTGGTAAACTGCACAAACTTCCGTTTGTTTCCGTTGTTCAAGGACGATGCTACGGGCTTCAGGTTCGTTTACTTTATTCGTCACAAGTCTGATGTGTATGATCGTTTCGTAGAATTCGAGCGTCTGCTGAACAACAAGTTCGGACGAACGAAGCAGACGTTTCGTTCCGATAACGGAACAGAGTTCTGCAACACAAGGATGCAAGAATACATGAAGATGAGAGGAATCACGTTCGAGACGACAGCGCCATACACGCCAGAACAAAATGGCAAATCAGAGAGGGACAATCGTACTATTGTCGAAGCGGCGAGAACGATGCTTCAGGCGAAGCGGATGCCGGCTTATCTGTGGGCGGAAGCCATAGCAACGGCGGTCTACATACTCAACAGGACTGGTGAGTCGAGGAACAAAGAGGGTCGTACGCCGTACGAACAGTGGACTGGAAGTAGGCCGGATCTCCGACACGTGAGGGTGTTCGGATCGGACGATTACGCACACGTACCGAAGCAGAGGACAACGAAACTTGATGCTCGAGCCAAGAAGTTTGTCTTGGTGGGTTACGACAGCGGGTCGACGAATTACAGGTTGTACGATCATGTGGCACGAACGGTATTTATCTCCAGAAATGTCGTTTTCAACGAACAAAACACGAGTCAGGAGTCGTCTGATGCGGATATCGAGCTTGTTTTCCCGTTAACGGACGAGAGCGACGATGAAGGTGGCGACGTGAAAGGCAACGGAATTGCTGCAGACGAAGCAGATGCCGAGAACGAGATAGTTGAGAACGCGATGGCAGAGGGCGTCATTGTGATCGAGGACGAGGTTCAGCAGGGTCAGCAACAGGACAGAGGAACACCGAGGACGTTGCGCAATCGAGCGCTTATACATCCACCGGCGAGATACGCATTGTGCTTGGTGGAGCACAATATTCCAACGACATACGAAGAGGCAATGTCGAGTCCGGAGGCTGCTCAATGGGCGGAAGCCATTGACGATGAACTCGAGTCCCTCGAGAAAAACAAGACACGGGAGATCGTTCCAAGGGTTCCTGGAGAAAAAACGATCGACTCGAAGTGGGTATTCAAGGTTCTGCGCGATGAAGATGGCAACGTGGTGAGATTCAAGGCACGTCTATGTGCCAGAGGGTTTATGCAGAGACAGGGCATAGATTACTCTGAAACTTTCTCTCCGGTGGTGAGGTATGATTCACTCCGGGTGCTCTTGGCCGTCATCACACAGTTGGATCTCGAGATTGTGCAGTTCGATGTACGCACTGCCTTCTTGCATGGTATCCTGGACGAGGAAATTCGAATGGAGGTTCCGGTGGGACTTCACGACAACGAGGAAGCGAGACGTCGAGGCGACGTGGTGTGCTTGCTCAGGAAATCGCTCTACGGGCTCAAGCAAGCACCACGTTGTTGGAACTTGAAGTTCGCAGAGTTTCTGCGACGATTCAATCTCGAGGAGACAGACGCAGACAAGTGCGTTTTCTTCGGTGTCCACAACGGACACGATGTCTACGTCGCGTTGTTTGTAGACGATGGGATCGTCGCATCAAAATAAAAAAAAACAATTAATGGTGTAATCGCTGCTTTACGCGAAGCGTTCGAAATAACACTCGGGGATTGCAGCACATTTGTCGGAATGCAAATCCGCCGAGATCGAACAAACAAATCGATGTTCGTACATCAATCGGCGTACGCGAGAAAAGTCATCGAAAGGTTCGGTATGAGTAGGGCAAAAGCATGTTCAATACCGGCGGATCCTCACACGGTGTTGTATCCGGTAGAGAGCGAAGACGAAAAACTAAATGTACCGTATCGCGAGGCAGTCGGGTCATTGATGTTTTTCGCGGTAGTAACTCTCCTGATCTCGCTTATTCGGTCAACGCGGTAAGCAAATTCTTAAATAACCAAAACGAAAGTCACTGGAATGCCGTGAAGCGCATCATATCGTATTTAATCGGGACAGTCGGCATAGGAATCGAGTATCGTGCGAGCGAATCGAAAACGAAGTTAACTGGATATTCGGACGCAGATTTTGCTAGCGATGTTGTGACACGCAGGTCCACGACAGGGTACGCGTTTTGCATTGCGGGTGGAATCGTGACTTGGTCGTCACAACGGCAAAAACTCGTGTATCTAAGTACAACTGAATCAGAGTATGTTGCCGCAGCAACCGCGGCGAAAGAAGCTGTGTGGCTTCGCACACTGTTAAACGGTATACGGCAACAGTGCGAGGAGCCAACTATGTTACACGTCGATAATCAGAGTGCGATACGTCTCGTTCGCAACCCCGAATTCCATAAGCTAACGAAACATATAGACATAAAATATCACTACATACGCGAAAAAGTAGAGAATCGAGAAATCGACGTTGCGTTCATTCCGACTGAGCATCAGTTGGCGGACGTATTTACAAAGGCATTGCCAAAGAATCGTTTTGTTGAATTGTATTCAAAACTCGGGCTATGCATAAAACACTCAAACGGCGGAAGTGTTGAGGAGTGTTGTCCTCGTGTTTGATGCGCGCGCAACGCGAGTTTCCGAGCGGGGGCGCTGTTAGCCGGTAGAGGCTTCGTCGAGAGAGAGTCCGTCCGCAGTCGCGAGCGTACAGCCGTGGAGAACATACGCTTTCCGTGTCAAGTCGCGAGATATATCAAAACTGTTCTCTTATTCGAAAAATAAAATACGTTATTCTATCTCTCGAATAAATCATTTATTGTTGGTCTTGAAATCCACCAATCCTTATTCCCATCCTCCAATCTTATTTAAGAGCTACAACGGGCGCCTCAACAGTACACTTTAGACCTATACACCAAATTTCAAATGTCTAGCTCTTTTAGTTTATGAGATCTGAGATTTGATGGAATTCGACCGATAGAGCTAGTTCAACGGAAAGTGAGATTTTTTCAGTTAAAATAAATTCTATAAGTTTTATTAAGCGTATTGTGGTATACAATGCTATAACTGAGTAAAACAATCAATTATTATAATGTATAAATCAATCTAAAGCATTATAGGTATGAAAAATTCAATATTCAAAGTTTTTATAAATTAAATCTCAGGAAAAGGTTCTCAAAGTCTTTGAAACTTTCACACAAATTTTTTATGAGAATATAACTAATAAATATATATATATATATATATATATATCATAATGGTGCATATAAAACTACGTGTGCACTTCATAACGTCAAGCTTATGAAAAAATTTTTCAATGACTATTTGAAAATTAAATTAAACAATATAAGATGCAATCTTTAGTGGCAACCGTATTTTTTTTTATTTAATTAATAAATTTACAAAAAAACTATTTTTACCATTTCATATTTATTAATAAATTAAAAAAGAATTTTATAATATATTGAAAATTTCTTTTTACATTTTATGTATTCAATATTTAAAAGTTAAAAAAAGAATATTGTAATACTTATATATATATATTAATTAAATAAAAAAAAATACGGTTGCCACTAAAGATTGCATCTTATATTGTTTAATTTAATTTTCAAATAGTCATTGAAAAATTTTTTCATAAGCTTGACGTTATGGAGTGCACACGTAGTTTTATATGCACCATTATGATGTAGACATACCCTGATAAGACAAAACGTTATTAAGACGTCATTAAGACGTCTTAAAAAAGACGACATAACGTCTTTTTTCAATGTCCAAAAGGACGTTATAAAAACGTCTTTTAAACGTCATACAAGCCTTTAAAGACGTTCTTTAAACGTTAAAAAAACGTCTTTAATACGTCTCCATAACAGTGAATAACGTTTTTAAGACGTCTTTAAGACATTTTTATTTCTGAAAGTAACGTTCCAGAAACGTCTTATTAACGTCATTTAAAAGTATTTTATTAATAGAAGCTCTAGGAAACGAATAACTGTAGACGTTATAAAGACGTCTTAAAGACGTTTTTCCAACCTAGTATATTCGTCCATAAAACGTTATAATGACGACAAAAGGACGTTTTTATGACGTCTATATATATATAAAAAAAAAATTTTTAATCAATCATTATACTTTTATTTATTGAATGACTTGGTACACAAGATAAATGATCATTTTTTCAAATATGTAAGAGGATATTTATTAATTTTAAAAGCGATTATACAATAAATCACCTAAAGAATCTTAATCATTAATGCTTAAACTTAAGTTACATTCAATGTTACAAAATATCTGCTTACTAGCTTGCTATTATAATTGAAGGCTCGATAATCAGGACTTGTTCCGTTTTGTTCGACATCCTGATGCCGTCGACTGTTGAGCAGCTTACCTCCGTAGACTGTTCGACGTAACCGTCGCCATATCCGCAGACGTCGCGCGCTCCAACGTCCTCGTCGTCGTCGCTGCTACACTGCTGCCGCTCGCTTCAGTTTTCACACACCGCTTACTTATCTCTCTCTATCTCACTCTCTCTTGCTCTCTGTCTCTTTCTCGCACACCTGACTCGACTCTTTGCGACTCGGGCTCGCGCGAGCACTTCCGGTGGTTCGCACAGTTCGGCACAGTTTGGCATAGTTCGGCACACTTTGGCTAGTGTCGCACATTGTGGCACTTTGTGGCATAGTCACAAATTTTGACAGAAAATACTTGGTCTACCGTTTTTTTAAGATTGGAATGGCTTAGCATGAATCTACACAGTCTGGCATAGATTAGTACAGTACGGTACATATTGGCATAGGGCGACATAGTTTTATACAGTTTGGTATGATTAGGCATAATAGAATTATTAAGAAAATATTTTTATATCTTAAGCATATACAAAAATTTTGCAAATTCGCATGCGTAAATTTCATTAATTTAATTAATTGATGGATATTTCTGTGTGCATTAAATTGAATGTGTATGAGGGGGTTTAATATTTATTATCAAAAATTTGTTACTACAGTAATTGGATAAATAATCTCTCTCTCTCTCTCTCTCTCTCTCTCTCTCTCTCTCTCTCTCTCTCTCTCTCTCTCTCTCTCTCTCTCTCTCCCTCTCCCTCTCCCTCTCTCTCATATACACACATATATATATATATATATATATATATATATATATATATATATATGTGTGTGTAAACTGTATCCATATTTGATGTATACGGAAAAACCTTTGGGCGTGTGGCGACACCGACTGGTGTGGCAGCTGCATTTTAGCACACGTGCAGCGGCGCCACTTGAGGTTAATTCGTCTGCGCTCCCTAAGTGAGCGCGCCGCGTGGTTGTTTTGGTCGTGCTGCGCGCCCGCGATGCGGGCGTCGGGTATACAGGCACGCAGGTCGCAGTGTTTCCAAAAACGAATGCGCCATCGCAAACGTTATTGTTTGACTTGAAAAGATATCGTAAATTGTCATTAACTGTGTAAACTCCATAGTGTAAACGTATAATATAATAATATAAAAAACGTTAATGGTATTAATCACAGCAAGACTATAGACCAAGAAATTTTGTAAAATTCAACAATCGAAAAGCCGTTTGAGGTACTATGCATGTATGGGGTTGACACGATACATATATGTATATATACTGTTTATTTTTGTGCTATAATTTTGTGCAACAAAAAAGTATTCAAATCATTTTTGTCGAGTTTTTGGTATGATTAAATCAAAGACTACTTAACTGACTAAGTCTGATAAAAAATTATTAAGAAAAAAGAAGTATATATAAAAAGCTTATTAATGAAAAAAGGTTATGTTGACCAACGAGTAAATTTATTAATATATTCTATTTTCAAAGTAAGTTAACATTTTTTATAAGTTAATTGTACTTAAAGTTCCTTTGTATTAAAAGATTTTTATGAAAAAATTTGTCGTATTCACAGATATATTCAGCACTATGAGATATCGAACATACTATGATAGGTTTTCTAATAAAACAATTCCTCGCTCTACGATTAATTCCCGTAAAATTAAACTATTAAAATGATGTAGAATTAAATCTACTAATGTTGTACATGTAAGATTTTAATATTTACATTTTTTGGACACTCAATTTATTGATCTAGCTTGCATTTACTTATATTTAAATAATTATTGTAAAGACATAAGTTATTAATTGCGGACGAAGTTGAAAACTATGATAAGTACACAACTTCTAATAATAGTATGAATATATCGGAGCCAATTGATTTTCAAAAAACTACTGAAGACCAGCCTGTCAAGGTAAAGTTTATTATTAAAATATTATATAAAATGTGAATATATCCAATGTCCAATGAATATGTAACTATACAACTACATTATTATAGTATATATATTTATTATAATTTTATTTTGTATTATTATAAAATCTACTAATAATTTATGCAAACTTTTTATCTATTAGGTGAATGATGTATCCAGTCATAATAAACAGCACAACGTCCAACTTTGTAAACCTGCTTGTGCTTGTGGAAATGTTAATGTTGCAGAACTGCTTCTAATGACTCTAAAAATTGCAAGAAAACACGCATTGACGTGGAATACAATACTTGATATCTTTGAAATGCTCAACTGTGCTTTTGACTCAAACGTTCTACCAGTAACAAAGTATATGCTAAAAAAATTATTGGATGTTAACAACGATTTAGTTACTTATCATATGTTATGTACTAAATGCAATAGACGTATTGACAAAACACCAAACTCTATATGCATCTTTTTTCATTGAACTAGACATTCGTAAACAATTAGAAAGTCTCTTTTTAAATGAAAATGTATAGAAAAATATTTTCCACAGATTTCATAGAAAAAAACAAAACTACTAATAAATATTTGCGTTGTCATCGAACAAATAACTCTGTTTTTCAAACGACTAATGAGACATTTGGAATTATTTCAAAAATATGTAAAATTAAGTATGATAATGACTACAAAGTAGTAATTTTTTTTCATGGCCTAAAAATTGCAAATAACTTTTTTGTTGACAATATTGATATTACACATTTGAAAGTTGTCAATGCTGAAGAAAAAGTTAATGTTAATGTTGTAAAATACTCTCAATTACACAGACCATGTATATTATTAAAATGACGTAAGCAATTTATTATTGTTACTATTGTAATAGGTATTTTAGGGCGACACACTAATTAATTTAATATATGTATCACGTATTGTAATAACATTATAACTATTATTATGTAATTTTTTTAATAATAAAATTTATACCTGACTATTTGTAGAAATATGGTTGTTTTAATAATTATATACAAATAATTGATTAAAAAATATACACAAATGCGCATAATTACACCATATCATGACATAACATGGTAAACTATGCCCTTTTATGCCAAGCTATGCTATTTTATGCCAAGCTATGCCATAACATGTCAAGCTATGCCATAAAATGCCAGATTATGTACATTAGGCCAGGTTGGAAGCTACAATTAAAGGATGTGCCAGGTTATGCCCAGATATGCCATATTATGCCACATCGTGCCAAATTGTGCCATTTTGTGACAGACTGTGCCATCTTGTGTCAAAGTGTACTAGCTTTTCTGTAAATAATTCAGAAAAGTAATTTTGTTTAAATACATAATGTGCCAAGTTATGCCAAATCATGCCATACTGTGCCGAATTGTGTCAATCTGTCCCAAACTGTGCCAAACTGTGCCAAACTGTGCGAAATTTCCGAAATGGCACAGCACTAGCATAGTATAGCACAATTTGACACAATTTAGCACACTTTGGCACAGTTTGGCACAGCTGTGCACGGCTTAGCACGATTTGGCACAACAAGTTTTTTCCACCAGGGTACTTGATGGAGAGACGTCGCCAGGCAAATGGTTCTTTAAATAATAGAACCACTGGTTCGGAAATATCAGTGAGAGGTACTATTGCTAGTTCCTTGAGAATAAAATCATCGACTGGCTGCTTGAAACCTTGCATGTCTACAACGTACTCCATCTCGTTGACGAATGATCTTTTTTAATTTCGAGCGGTCTGCTTTATAACACTTCCCCCGCCACTGACGTTTAAGACCAAGTCTATACAAATTTCTTAACATCATCACTTACAGGATTATATTGAACTACTCGATCGTGCAAGATTAAGCAGTAAGGAGATGTTCCAGCAGGAAAATTATCTCTTGCTTCGAATTCTAGACGAACATCCACTGGCGCGCTTTTCAAAGACTCATTTTGTTTTGAACAATCAATTACAATGAGAGGTAAGTATGTAATGTAATTTAATTTTTGTAACATAGGTTCAGCGTTGTTGTCATAGAATACGTTCTGAAAATTTGCGTACATATCGTACAGTATAGCATACTGATTACGAGTTACATCCAGATTTAGATTACCATATGGATAGTATTGTGAATTAAGGAAAAGTTTTACATTGCTTATATTGCAGTGATCAAAGTAACTGGCATTAATATTTTTCTGAGCTTTTCTATTTGTTTGAAATCCTGGAATAACGAAGCGCGATTTTTCCAACTGATTGGACGTTTTGACTGTCCAAACATGTTTCGATGAAGATGGAAGTATCGGATACTTGTATAACTCCCATGTGCGATAACTCATAGCTATTGGTCTATCCTTCCCAATATAATTGAACAAATGGATTTTACGTTTATCCGATACTGCTACGTATGGCATTAACCACTCAATTCTTGTCAACTCAATCTTAAAGTCTTCGTAAACATCTCGTCCGGATACCTGTGTCGCTGTTTGTATAATAGCATTTAAATCATTTCTCTATCTAGTTAGTATTAGTTCATGTTTTACATTAACTACGATTTTTCGATAGTCTTCAGCGAAACCGAGAATCATGCTCAAAGGTATAGATACATCGAAGTAGCCGGCGTCGTTTGTCAACCGTTGAGTTTCTTCACCGTCGAGCCACCCGGCATTTTCAATAATTAGGCTCTGACTAGGATTTAGTGAAATCCATCCCTTCATAAGTGTAGTCAAACCGACAGTCTTACATTTATCGATTTCTACAGCATTGATTTCATATCGAATTTCATCAAACATGTGACAGATGGCATTGTTTACCAACTTGGTTCTCTCCACAGCATTACCATCAGTCTTAGTCAGTCTACCACACATGTGTAGCGAACTGTGGGATGGTAAAAAACACAAGTCTTGATGTTGAATGGAGATACGAAATTCATCGCTGTTGTTATAGGATGATGCTGTATATGGTTGATGAGCGTGTATCTCGTAATGCGCCAAAGACTCATCGAATGTTACTGGCGACTGTATGCTTAGTATCTCTTCCATATTTTTGAAAACAGCAAAAAAATATACAGGTTACTTTCCACCACGGGCGACGACTTTCAAGCCGAGACTTTTTAGAAATTGAATATTTTGCCGTGTTAGCGCTTTGATTGTTCGCTGACGACTGATTGCTGTTCGACATTTTGAACTGCTTTTATTAGTCACTACCGACTCGAACGTTGTAAACGATACCCATTACCTTTGTTTTAAATGTAGCCTGATTGTTATGATTTCTCCTCGAAAATTAATCAAATTACTGTCTTGGTCGACTATACGTACTTGTAAATAATCTATACTTTTGACGACGATTGGGAGATAAATGACATGTGATGGAACTTCAATGAT
>OX424573.1:52079332-52299332 GCA_949152435.1 Gastracanthus pulcherrimus
CTATCATCAGCCTGCTCCGCTGGACTTGATCATTCCTTAAAAGACCAAAATCCATCAAACTGCTTTTCTAGTTGGGACAGGTGGCATGACACCGATGGAATCTTATAAGTGTCAATGCCACCAACGATCACCCAGCCAAGCTGAGTCTTTTGAAGATACAATTCACTTCCCTCCCTAGACAAGTTAACCTGACCTATAGAGCGCATGGACAACGTTGCTCCAGAACCAATTAAAATGTCAACTTGTTGAGGGAGATGGAACTGAGGGTCTGCTAACCTAATATTCTTGGGTAACTTGATCGCTTCGCGAGGAAACGGTTCTTCAGGGGTAACGCTAGTTATCTTGGGAACGGTGAGGAACGTTAGACGTTTGCTAAAGTCCGAGTTCAACGCTTTGAACTGGACATCGACGCAGTGTTTAGTTGTGATTCGCAGGTCGTTAATTGCTCCGATTGGAATCGATGTCGAATAGGGAGACGCAATCGGTTCGCTAGATCAACAGTCATGAAGTACGCGTTTGCATACGTGTCCAGGAGCGCGCGAGCCTCCATGAATGCCCCGTTGGCATCTCTAACTAGAACGATAGCGCTCATCATTAGCTGAGACTGGAGAGCCCTGGACACGGTGCTGAGGACTCCTACGCCTAGTCATGGCTTCTTGGCCGAGGAATCCGCCTTTGGATCCTCGTGCAAGAGCGTATTGTGTTCCTTATCGCATTTCTTGCAATTGCGAGCTTCGCACTTGCCTTCGTGTGATCGCAAACACTTCCGACACAGCTTTTTCGTCCTTACAGCGTCCCAATGCTGCTGAACGGTCAACTTAGTAAACGCTGAACACCGATAAATCGTATGTTCACCGCTGCAATAATAACAAGAAAGAGTGGAACTCGTGACAAGCGCTCGAGCTTGCCCGTTACCCCGTCGATACTTGGTCCCTTTCTCGTTCTGTTATCCTGTTCGCTTCGCTGGCGCCTCGTTGCCCTTGGCCTCTCCTTCCTGAGCGTACAGGTAGTTACTAGTTTCCTGCAGAAACGCGAAAAAAAACTCGAGATCGGGAATCTTATCGATGGACGTCTTCTTGATCCACTGGTCCTTGATTTTAGTTGGCAACGGGCGTTCGAGTGCACGAATCACGAAATAATCAGAAGGAACGACCTTGAGGGATTTCAAATCCGCCAAATGCTGCCGAACGGAATGCTCCATGTCCTTCAGCGCCCGATGTGAAACCTCAGTCAGAACGGGATAAGCGAGAATTGCGTCGATGTGAGCAGCAGCAATAAGCCGGACATGCTCGTACTGCGTACCCAAAAACCGCCATGCTTGCTCGTAGCTATTCTCGCCTGGAGCCAGGATCTGCAACTAATTAGCCGCCGCCCCAACTAACGCCTTCTTCAGGTAGTGGAAAGCGGTGATGTTGTCGATGTCCAATCGCACCATCTCGTTCCTGAAAGTCGTCTTGAAGACGGTCCACTCATCCAGACGACCGCCGAACTTCGGCAAATCAATGGGGGGCAACCCCGCGAAACGAGTTATATCAAGAAGTGTCGAATGCCCCAATGGAACGGTAGTCTCACCACCGGAAGATCTGCTCTGCTTCTCTGTCGCCTGCTTTGCTTCTTTTGTCCAGATGAACGTAGCCAACTTGAAGTAGGTATCCTTCAGCCCCAGGAAGAGTTCCCTTTTAGCTGTTCTGTTTCCAGCATCGAGTCTATAAAATAACTCGCACAAAACGTCATAACGCGTGACGATTTTCTTCAGGCGTAATTGACACTCAGGAAGAATCGCTGCTCCCGATTTAATCAGCGTCGCTAGGTCCATCAACAAGTCCTTGATGTGATCGGCCTGCATGTTTCACTGTTCCACTATAGCGTCCATGTCGCCTAATGGTCAGTGAATGCGCACGCTAGAAAAATCGATGTAATCCTATACGCGGACTAAAGCGTAAGCACGTGTCTCGACGCGCTCGGATTCTTAGAATCCGCTCGACGGTGTGCTACCTTTTTCGCAGCTCAGTACCGCAAAGTAAACAAGTTGCCGCTCGCCGCAACCCGCTACCTCGTGTATTTACTCGCGAGGTCAAACAAACGCCGCTCTGTGTTCGAGATTCACACGCGTAAATCGATTCGAGAAAGATCAACGCTACTTATCTTTCTGGTATGCGATGACCTTGAAGCGGCAGCTGGAGAGGTGACCCCGGGGACGATGTCTATGCGATGACCTGGGGAGCCTTGATGCACCCGTTGTCCTTGGCTGGCTGACCGAAAAGTCTTCGTTTCCACACCTCACAGGAGGCACCATGAAATGTCGCGCGAGAAGCCCCTCAGGCGTGGATTCCCGCTTTCTTTTTTTCTTTGTTTTCGTGTAGGAGATGTGGTTGGAAGGGTTGAAATAAAAGAGATCGATTGAGCGATAAAAGACGAGTTTAATCGCTCAAATCGAGAGGGGAAAGCCATGCGGCATAAAACCCCTCTCGTTGTATATACAAGCTGCGGGATGGAACAATGAACTGTAAGTCGTGTGCGTGTGTGTACGTGTGTGGTGTATTCGAGAGATCCTTCCGAATCTCTGGTCTCGTGTTCGTGAGTGATGGCGATCACTTCTCGAATGGGCTAGACTGTGGCCTTAGTCCCACAGAATAGTCCCTCGTTCGATTCGTGCGCGGACGGGATGGTAAACCGGTCGCGACCCGTACCCAAGTTCCCGTCACCAAGCGTAGAGAAAGATAGAGAGAGAGAGAGATTCACACAAAGAGAGAGAGAGAGAGGGATAGAGCACTACACCCACTACTTATAACGACGATGATGTCTGCAAATTATCGGACGAACGTTCGGTTTTCGTGGCAATGATCTGATGTCAACGTATTCACTCAAGAGCGTGCGTGGCGATGTCGTTCGCTTGGCTGCTCAAAAGCGACTGCCCGCGTGTTCGACTAGCGGCGCGCGACACGAGGCCAGCGGCGCCGCCAGCGCCAACAAGCGAGTCACAACGTTCAATTGCTCTCCATCGAGCGCCGGGAGATGGCACCACGTGCTCTACGTCGATTCTCACGGGCCCGCTCGACACCGTCACCCTTCGGTGAAGCTAAGCCCGGAGTTTCGACGTAACAGTGGGGGTCGTGAGCCGCGGACTTAGACGCAACGCGCGCGCACTGGTAGTCTAGTTTCAAGCACCATTAGATGCACACGAGTCGTTGCACATTTGAGCCAGGCATTTTCGGGACAACTTTTCTTCCGTTTCAATTCGAATCGAATCGTCGGGAATCGCGGACGTGGTCTTCTCCTCACTTTTCTATCCTATTTTCTTTTCTTTTGTGAAAACACCGAGTTCCCGGCGCGCTCGCGCGATTTCATGCGGTGAATCACCGACGAGCGTCTTTCCACCACGATTCCTAGAACCGTCGGAGACTGAATCTCCTTTTGCTGGCACGGCAGCTTCCGTCATTTGCGATCGCCGCATGGTCCATCAGGAGTCGCGATATAGCCTCCTTGTCACACATAGTACACATAATCCACACCTCGTTCATTTTGCGTTTATCTGCAGCTTGTATTTAACATTGAGAGGGGTTTTATGCCGCAATGCTTTCCTCTCTCTGAGCCCAATAAGTTTCATAATTTTGGCTCAAAAATAGAATCTTTTCATTTACTCCTTCTTCCTGTGATTACACGCGAATTCAAATCAGCGAGGCTTTCCCCGTTGGAAAGGCCCTCGCCCAATAATTCATTACATATGAACACATTTAATTAATTCTATGTAATTTGATCACGTATAGACATATATTATGCTATGTATATAAATATGCCCTCATATATATACACCTGTATGATCATATTTAAATCCTCTTTACCCGGGTATATAGAACTTGCCGAGTGCCCAAATACAATATAACTATATCTGAGTATTCATGATTATTAATGTGTAAAAAAAATTTTGTCTTCCTATAACTCTTCATGGGAAGTATGATAAGACCTTAAATTTTGCAGACATATGAGGTAATGCTTAACTTAAAACTGATTAGATTTTAGAGCTGATTGGATAATAAATAGTACATTACAGAAAATAGTAACTTAGAAAATTTTCAAAAATCGTAGAAATGTTTTTTTATTTTTTAAAATGTTAAATATGTTGAAAATACGTATGTTTACATAAAGGACACGTAATTTACTTTAAATTGATATATCTGGTGTTCGATATATCTAGTCTAGGTACATTGTGTTTCTAATTTATTTAACACCCATTTCCAATATCTGGCAATTATTTTAAAGTTTTTTTTTGTAAAAAAAAAAGAGAAATATAAATTTTTCAAAATTTGGTAAAATTAAGACTTTTATGTTTCATTATACGTCAAACATATTGAAAGTATGTACTTTCTCTTTAATAGACGTAATTCTCTTTCAATTAATATATCTAGCAATTACCCGAATGCTATGATTTTCTGTTATAATATCGGTAATATTAGAAAATTTGAAAATAATTTTTTATTCGATGGACCTCAACAATAAAATATACTGTTAAAGATCAGTAGTGTATTATTTTTTAATGAACAATATTAAATAAAAAATGGTTATAAGAAATTTTCGCATAGAGATAGGGTGAAAATTATTTTAATTAAGTTTTAAGATTATCTCATACTAGCAATACTTAAATGTGTCTGTATAATGAGTTAATTTTAGCTTTACTTTATTTAATGCAAATATTTATTATATTCCGTCCAGCTCATCGGTGTCGAGAGTATTTGACCTGTACAAATGACTTACTTCTAATAAAGTCTTATTTATTTTATTATAATTCATATTACCTTATGTATTGTTATTTATTTCACTATAATATTGTACCCATTCGTATTCAAAAACAAGTGATGAAACTTCCATGAAATATTCTTATATAGAACAGTACCTAATACCTAAAAAAAACGATTTATTTTTTATTCCTGTATTTTACATCAAATGTAACAAATAATTTCAATTTTCTAACTAAATCATCGCTTTTTTATAAAACCATTGTATTAGTTAATAAAACTTTCAGGAAATATTCTTCAATTAATAAAGACTATCACCGGATAAGGAAAAAAAATAATAAATTTTAATTTGCAATATTTACGTCAAATATAAAATAAAATTATATTTTTCAAATAAGTGTTTACTCTTTTATAAACATAAGCTTTTATATTTCACGTAAAAAGCACTATAAAAGTTTTACTAACTACTAACTAAACTAACGTTAGTTTTCGAGAAGTGGATTTCCTCTTGCAGGTAACGGAAAAATATTTTGCGGTCTTTTCAAGCAGAATACTTGCGATGAGTAACTGCTTTTAGAGTGTAAATGGACACATAGGATACCAAAATATGGAAGTTATAGCAGTCTCTGTAATGCATCATTTTACTAACATTTAAACGGGATCTCTTATAGTTTGATGAAATATACTTGACGTAATATACGTCATAGGTACTTGTACGCAATTTTGTGTGAAAGCTGACATACAGATCTTTAATTTGCGTTGTCGTAGCACTTCTAAGGATATGTTACCAAAATATTGAAGTTATAGCAGTCTCTGTAATGCATCACTTTACTAACATTTAAACGGGATCTCTTATAGTTTGATGTAATATACTTGACGTAATATACGTCATAGGTACTTGTACGCAATTTTGTGTAAAAGCTGACATACAGATCTTTAATTTGCGTTGTCGTAGCACTTCTAAGGATATTCTCATCAGAAGTTATGCTCAATTGAAATTTATAGAAAAAATGAGGTAGTACTCGTAAATGGGAGACTGCAAAAAAAAGCGCCGATTTTTTTTCAATATTTTGCAATCTCCCATTTACCAGCTAATTTCTTTTATAAATTTCAATTGAGCATAACTTTTGACCAGAATGTCTTTAGGAGTTCTGCAATAACACAAATTAAACGTCTTCATGTCAGCTTCCATACAAAATTGCGTATAAGTACCTATGCCGTATATTACCTGAAGTAAATTACATCAAACTATCAGAGATCTCATTTCAAATGTTTTAAAGCGATGCATTACACAGACTGCTATAACTTCCATATTTTGATATCCTATAGTGTGCCAATTTTTCTGTTGATACTAATTAAAACAAAGATTCAAAATAATTTTGGTTTTTGAATAATCATCGTAGATTGAGGTTATTAAAAATGTCCAAAAATAGTCGGTTTTTAGTAAAAAATTAGACTTATACGACTATTATCTCAAAGAAACTTTTTTTTTGTCCGTTAGAACGCAACTGACTTTCAATTCTAGTAGTATAATCAATTGCCAAAACTTTTTCTAGCATGAATAATTAAGTTTTAGTTTTTTTATTCGCGATTTTACGAAAAAATTGCATAAGTGCTCTTTAAAAAAACCTTAAGTTTCGAGGTAGCCACCTTTAAATGTTAACATTAAGCACTTAGCTTGCAGTAAACTAATTTTTTTGACAAAAAACAACTTTATAGAGGCTTACTTTTAATATTTAAAAACTTTTGGGAATTTTGAAGCACCCTACTGTAGCATGGGTGCATCTGAAAATTCTACTGCCGGGTTATGATTGATGTAGACATATGCACCCACTGCCGAAAGTGTCTGAAACATGTCTATGATAGAGGTGGTAGATGTTCCCCGTAAGAAGGTGTAAAGCCTGTACGGGTCTCCGTAAGGGGATAGAGGAAGTTGATACAATACAATACAATGCTATTATTCAGCGATGAAATTGATTTTAATAGCCAAGAACTATAGTGTTAACGTTAAATAAATATTTATAATTAAATTTATAAAAAGTCTTTAAATAAAAATAGTTTACCTAAAATGTTTCAATTTACTTACCTCTTTGTAAATTAATTATTGATGGTTTATTCATTTATTTATGAATAATCATAAACCAATAATATTAAGAAATACTTTGTTACGGAAAAATGAAATTATTTTGATATGGTATAAGCCTTCGAATAAGAAAATTTTACGTAAGAGGGGGGGGGGATCATCAAAATTTTACGGTTCCTTATGTGGGAGTACAGGGTGTGGTCAACAGTTCGGAAAATAGCCCTTACGTAATTTGTACAAGGCCCCTAAACACTCTAGTATCCTGATTTTTTTAAATAGGCCCTCAAAGTGTTTAGGTCCCTTTAGACATGAGATACCAATGTTGGGTACCAATTATACTAAACAGTATAATAGTCTGACTTTAGATTTATAATCAGCGACCCGAGAACCCGTAAATATATACAAATTTTTGTATATGACTAGGTAACCTTTATGTATGGCTACGAGGATTTGGTCGTTTTCTCAAACTCTGCTATTGTGAAACATTGTAATGCATAACTCTCCCTCTGAAAGCATGCGGAAATGTGTTATTCTTCGACGGGAATTTGAAATGTGCTCTTCTTTGTCGGGAATTTAAATTGTAAGGAGCAGCGATATAGCCATGTTTGACTTAGAAAAAGATTATACCGAAAGAACACGACGAAAGTAGACTTTCTTAAGGAAGTTCTATCGGTAAGAGAAATAACATTCAAATTTTGATGACATTTGGAATATCGCTAGATATAGTTCCTAAAATGACTCAGTTCAATTTTTATGAGTCTAAGGTAACTGAGAAGCGAGATATTAATATTTATATTTTATGATATTTAACGTAGAGTCCTATAAAAAATCATACTTTCATTGTTTACATTTGTATATTTCAAAACATTTGACATTAAGTTTCTGTTAAAAATTTCTGTAACGTTAAACAAATATTTGATGAACATTTATTGTATTTAAAAATACTTATTAGAGTGATCTAGTTGTAAGAATACATTAAATAAGATAGAAATGCGACGTTTCTCATGTGTCGATCGCCGTTATTCACGACATCTGGCAACGCCGTATTACGTGAGTTTATAGTTCTCGTTATTTGAAATAACTCTCACTCGACACATCTTTGTAGAAAAGCATTTCTCATGATCTACAATATTATAATTATAAATAAATTAATAAGTATATAAAGTAAAACTTTATACCTTTAATTTAGTTATTGATACGTTTTAGTTCTATTTCAGTCATTATTATGACTCTACGCCACGCACAGAATGTATATGTATGCGTGTATATACAACACCATATGATCGTCATACGGTGTTGTCATATCAAGCCTTTGTACCGAGTAAGTCAAGCACGAGAGCGCGCGTGTTTTGACTGGCTATGTACCGATAGAACTCCCTTAAGCCATATGTGCGAGTGAGAAACATGGGAATTCCAGTAGTGAAAATGAGACAGTCTGTTCCTTCCTCAATTCCTCTCGCTTCCCTCTCCGTCAGCCGCGTATGATGCTTGTTTTTATCGCTGTAAGACGATCCGCCAAAGTGCAGACTTTTACGACTCTCTTTTTTTAAGAATACCATTATTTTATTTTCGTAAAATTTTTAATAAAAAGGAATAAATTTCAACTCTGAAAAAAAACAGGTTTGGAAGGAATGTGGAATCATAAAAATCGGATAACTTTAAAAAAAAAACATAGATCTAATAAATACTTTGTGGTAGTCATACGTAGGAATAAATCATTCCGAGCTGTACATTTACAACGCTTGTAATATCAAAACTATTAAAAATAAAATTCAATAAACTTTTATTATTTCCAGAAATTTTAATAAGGCATACTAAATTATTTACAATAAATACTCATCAAGATTTTATGAACGATTTTATCTACGATTTCATTAACGATTTTATTTTTCATAGTCAAATTTTACTACAGTAAATATAAGTTTAATTTAAATCGTGTAGATTGCTAAAATTATACAGTTTATAATTAGTAATGTTATGAACTACGTTTAGATCGTTTCAGCTTTTCAATAATATTTACTCAACACCCTTGAAACTATCTTGATATTACAGAACAAATCATTTTTTTAAAAATTGTTTAGTTTATTTTTTCTATGTATGAATTAAAATATATTTAAAATCTCTTTGGATTAAAATACGCAATACATTCTATTTATTACAATTCTCTTTTTTGTTGATTAAAGATGTTTTAAGGGGGGAGTCTGCTTTAGGAGCCGAAAAAAAACGTCTTTCAGCGATTTTTTTGAAAGGGAAGGAAATGATTGCGGTAAACGAAATTTTGAGAACATAATGTACTATATTTTTGCTTTAAAAAACAATTTTTGTTATTAAAAAATATTAAAATTTCTTCAAGTTATGACCATTTTGCCGAAGAGCCTGGAGTCTGCACTTTCTAATCGGTGCCGGTGATGGAGGTCGTACGGTGCGTCTGAAACAGTCGAGACACGACTTTTTTCAATTTTTATAAGTTTCTTTTCTATATGAACTCAAAAAATACTGAAGAAGTTGTCAAATTCCAATTTTTTTCAAAGTTTAAACAAGTATTCATTTTTTTGAAAAAAAAAATCACTTTCTGTTGGAAAAAAAGTAGTTTAAATAATACTTTTGTCCAACTTTTTTAGTTCAAATAGAATATAATTTAATACTGAAGCTAGATCACATTGATTTTTTTCGATCGGACGTATATTCTTTTTGCTATCACTGGCACCGTTTTCTAAAAATCGTAAAAATGAAAACTCGAGAAAACGCGCTTTAAAGTTTTCGGTCCAAAAAAATATGAGTTTTTGGGTACTTACAATAATTATAGGTTAATCAGCTATCCCTGGGCCATACATTAGACCTTCCTCTTCTTAAAAAAACTCGTTTTGGCCGAGGGTTTCCAATCTTCGGTCTGTACGAGCCTTCTTGCTGCAATTTCGACGATTTTATAGCCGGAATTCAAATGTTTCGGACTTAGGCGCCACACAATCGAATTGAACGATTCGTTGGAATTTTGAGTGTGGCCGCCTAAGCACCGCCTCATTAAATCGTCATCGATCAATCTCGTCGGATGATTCGCACCAACTCTCGGCGCCTTATGGACAATTTTCATGCCGACGATTTTCATCCGTGGAACAGTAGTGGTCTAATGTTGCTATAATAGCTTTCTTCATACCTTTCACTAAATCAATATTTCGACGAATTGCCAGACCGTAGTATATCGTCAATTTCTTGATTACACTCTTCGTTAGCCGCGTCTTTCCTCCAAGTTTCTCGATTTTTCTTTTATTACGTAAACGAGTACCCATACGCTTTTGCACGTGTCCAACACACTCATTTTTCGTCACTGTGCACTCGTCCCCGTAAGGATTGTTATATAAGACTCCAGTAAATGTTTTGGAGTCGCCATCGCCGATATAATTAGTGTACATATAAACACTTGTAAAACGATTGCCGTGAAATTTCCGCTTTCGCGGTTCAACAGCACGCTATCTTTTAGATCGATCACCTTTCGGGTAGCTTGAAATTTCGATGTGTACTCGGCAAAATCAAAAGTGGAACTGAAAGCTGACGCTACAAACAGCAGTGTAGAAGCCGATGCCAAGAGCTATAGCATACCGTTATATTGTATACCGTTCTCCCTACTACTACTCAACACAGACCTTCTAAAACCTCCAAATAATGTTTTAAAGGACGGTTGGACCTTTTCAGGTATATACGAGTATAGTCGAATAATAGAATATATCGAGGGGCGGAGCGCGCGCGCTCGGGTCTGCCCGAGCATTCGCACCTGCTCGATGCTTGGCCACTAAAAATGCTCTAGCTTCGAAAATATGTCGAATTGGCCTCTGAAATTTTGTAAATTTTTTAAAGCAGACTCCCCTCTTAATTGGTCTTCTCCATATTATTGAATTTCATAGATTTCTTTTATTATATTGCTTCTTCAAAGAGGAAGCTTTGTGATAGTAAAGAAACCAACAAAGGTAATGTCACTGTCGCGATTGACAAAGACAGCTACGTTGATAAGGTTGAAAAAGCCTTAAGTGAAAAGAAATATTATAAGATTTTAAATAGGGGAAACTGAGGTAAAGTGAACACACGGGTAAAGTGAATCATGCTTATCATTTCTTCAATAAATTATTATTTATGCCTAATTTAAATTTAAGTGAAAGATAATTATGCAAGGATGATAATAAAAAAGTTTAACTACATACAAATTAGTATTCTATGAAAGCAAAATAATTGTATTTTTCGATCTTAAAAGAAAGTTGGTTTGTCAAATTAATTATAACGATTACAGATGTTTATAATCAGTTTTATTGATAGATTTTTTTTATAATTACTAAAAATACGTTTTACTTACTATTGCCAAGAATGTAGAGCTTTAAATAATGTTTTTCTATTTTAAAACAAGTATTTTTAAGAATCGATGTCTTGGGGTAAAGTGAGTCGGGATAAAGTGGTCCGGAAAAATGCGTTTGCGCTAATTTATATGCGGCCAGATGGAGAATTTAACAAAATATTTATCAAGGTGAGTGTTAGTATAATATACAAAGCTTTTGTTGCAGCGCATTTCACATTTATGCCAAAATGGGCCAACATAACCTCCATATTTAACTTTTTCGTATTTTACAGTATTTGAAAGGTTTTAAGATGTCATTTAAGTTTTATTATTATCTAAATTAACGTTTATATCTATTCATGTACAAAAAGTAGTAAAATATTTTCAAAATATTTAATTCTATCCTCTTGTTCACTTTGCCCCGCACTAAAAGGCCCGGGTAAAGTGAACCAGTATTTTTAAAAAATAGCTAAATAATATTCAACTTAATAAATTACCTTTTTAAGTTGCTAGTATATTTATTAATGTAAGAAGTTTCTTGTGCGACTTACAAAGTAATGTTTTAAGTCTGAATGATACATTATTTTCGACTTTTACAGTTACTATGTTCACTTTACCCTGGTCTCCCCTAAATCTCCTCATCCTAAAATGATAGAAACTTTTTCTGCTCTTTTCGGAAGTTGGGACAAAAGGGTAGTTTTTGTTTGTAATGAGGGATTAAATTAAATTTGAAAAATTGTACAATTGCACGAGCATATGCTCTACTGAAGATACACAAGCCGGATATTCCGGGTAGGATTGTCGTATTAGCGGTGGGCAACGCGTTATACGTATTTGATAAGTGTTTGTCTATCCTTTTCAATAAGTATATTCAAAAATACGTCTCTAACTTAAAAAATAGTAGTGTACTTAGAGACAGCCTCAGTAATTTTGTCATTCCGGCAGATTATCAATTTACGTCATTAGATGTAGTTTCGCTTTTCTCCAATTTACCTCAGGACCTTATTTTATAAGCTCTTGAGAAAAAGTGGAAATATCTTATAGCGCTTGCATAGTAGCGAGTTCGCTAGAAAATGTTGAACTCTGAGCTACACACGAAAAAAAGATAAAAATTGTCGAGGATGCCCTCGAGTTATGAAAAACCAATAGCAGGTGTCGTTTTGCCTGTGAGACACGAGCCATGCTCGGCCACTCCGAGTTCGAGGTCTGGAGCAGAAAAAGACAACTTCCTGCACACACGGTGCGAGGGTTTACCTTATAAGTACAGGGGCGTACTTCTTTCCTTGAGCTTCTGTGTGCGTTAAGCGGCTTTTTTAATCGAACGCAGCTCATATTATCTGCCGCAGTAAAATTAATAGCGCCAGCGTTATTTCGGAGCTTGCAAGCGCGAACCACTCCATGACCCAATCTAAGAAATGCACTGAAACACTAACGCACACCTGCTTTCCGCCCGTACACTCGGTCTCATTTCGTGCACTCAGGTACATTAGCTCTAAATGTTAAATGATAGCCTCGCATATGAGTTTACGTTTGAATTGATCACGTGCGCTGATATACCATTTGTTCCGCTTCTTGTACCCTTTGAAGCTAGAGTACGCCCGGCTGTACTTACTAGCACGGGCGGGCGTATTGGCTGCACGCACTCGCGCGGGTCGGTTCCAGCCTCGCGCGCCAGCGTCTACCCTCGTGCACAAGCGGCCCGCTCGTGGGCGAGCTGCTCGCTAGCGAACGAGCGACCCCCTCGCGGGTCGACCCCGTCAGTGCTACTAACGTGCGAAATGTCCCCGCGAACGTAAATTGAACGAACGCACCTGCATTAGCACACACTAACCTACGGGATCGTCTGCTGACGGCTACGCAGTGATATTACTGCTGGAGTAACGCTGCGAAACACGATAACGGCCTTATAATAAGTATGTATTGTAGTTTATAACATGTGCACCATCATGGCTGAAGAACCAAATGTGTTAGTGCTGTTACCTAGACTATTACAAGATAAAAATATTTCTATGGAATTAATTAAAACCAAAATAAAGCGTTTTCAAACTCATGAAATGTACAAAGGAAGACAATGTTTTGGTGCTCGCGCGCAACCGGCCAAAACACAAGGAGCTAATTTTCGGTTTGAAACTTGCCTATAATTGATAGCGGTAATAACATCGTGCGATAGTGCAGCTAAGGGCACTTTACGATAGCCCGGAACACGTGTGGTGGGTGCAGAGATGCGAAGTCGGAGGGAAAATAACTTTAGGATTTTCCCTGATTTTAATGTAAAATATCACAAAATAAAGTGAGCATTTATTGCTCTTAAAAGTAACTATATACAGGTTCTCTTAATGTGTAAATGTTAGTGTATACAAACCTTAACACACAGTCGCGAGAACAGACGTCGCGAGACGCGCACCGAGCTTGCCATAGCAGCGGTCAAGCCGGAAGAGAGTGAGCTCAGCGAGAACCATGAGTTTTGATCTCGCTTCGCCGAAATCAGAAAGGAAGAAAGTGGAAGAAAGCGCGCACCTGTGTCCATTCTCTCGAGAAATCATGCGAGCGAGCACTTCAAATCTTGCGAGAGAGAGAGAAATACAGTGCGCGCGAAAATATGAAATGTAATAGGGCCACTGCAAGTGCAAACGGCCCGAACATTTGGAGAGTATCATCATCTATTTCCAGTATTAAAAAAATATCAAGATAAGTTTAAACAGTATACAAGAACGAATGCTGATACATTTGCTTATCTATTGTCTAAAACAAAGGACTGATCATGCGCAGCCAATTTATGCAGAAGAACGACTCGTCCTCACGTTATGGTAAATTTATTATTTTTAAGTACTTCTAAATTAAGTATGTACTTGTACTTATTTTCAGTTGTCAAATATTTGTTTTTGCTAAGAGTTTCATTGACCAAATTATATATGCAATATGCGATTTTTTGTTAGTCTTGTTTCGTACATTATCTGTTACTTAATTTGAGGCAGTGATAAGTACATTACAAACATTGATACAAAAAATATTGAAATATGTTGTTCTTTTTGCTGAAATTGTAACTAATGCTAATAATGCACTAATGTTTCTGGCTAATTTGTAATTTAATATCCAATCAAGACTTTTGCAAATTTTACTTCTTCAATAAAATCTTTCACTAGCATATTTCTTGAAGAAATACTCTCTAAATTTTTGGAGGGAAATTTTCGCTGTACATGTAGAGTGAACGAGGGTTACTCCAAAGAGTGAATTTTCACTCTATATGAGTGAATTTGGTCACTCCACTCTAATAAGTGAATTTTACCACTCTAAATTAGAGAGTGACTAAGGATTCACTCTAACTTTCACACTAGGTTAGAGTGAAATTTATATTATGAAACCTATAAATTAATCAAAGTTTCGAACTACGACTTTTTAATTTTAAAACATTATTTGCACCAGGAATCTTCAATTAAATTTTCAAGAAATTTCATTATCTATTGTACAAAAAAATGGGTTAAAAAATATACAACTACGTGGTTAATTAATTAATCTAGAGGTGAAAGGTAGCTTTTATTTAAAATCTCTTAAAAATTTAACCAGATATATACAATGTTATAACTGAGTAGAACAATCAATTTCTTTCAATTATTTAATTGTATAAATCAATCTGAACCAATATCGGTATAAAAAATTAAATATTCAAAGTATTTAGACTCGATGGGAGAAAATTTTAATGAAAGACTTTAAAACTATTTTTTTCTTCTTAATCTTCATTATTTAAATTTTAGTAGTTAATACGTAGATTTACTGAATTCCTAATCATCTAAAATTTTGTGAACGATTTATCATCATAGATTTTCGAGATATAATCGTTATAAACTAAATATGACTTTTTTGTGTATAATAAAAGAAGGGAAAGAGTCTATATAAAATTTGCGGTTGTAAAGGATAGGCAATTTTATGCTCTGTTATATACCAAAAAACTCGAAAGTTAAAACTCAAAAATCCAAAAATTGTTTAAATTTGTTTTAAAATTCGAATCTTCATTAAAAAACGAAAACAGTGAGCACTATTTGGTAAAAATAACAGTGTCATTCTCGGGATATACACAATCAAAAAAAATTTTTTGAAATAACACATAACTTCAAATATCTCGAAGTATAAAGGTCGTTGTGATATGGGCTTAGAACTCGTTTAATACATACTAAAGAGCTACCGTTTTGGAAAGTTTCAGATCAAATGATGCTGATTTACTCCAGAATTCGCTACTGAATAAAAAACGATTTTTTACAAAAAGCTTTTTCTCTCTTCAAAAGAAAAAGAAAAAGCCTAAAAACTTTTACGGAATATTCTTCTCCATATTCCTAATCATCTCCATTTTTTTTTCACATATTTTCATTGTTATATTTCACAGATATAACTGATTGAAGAAAATGACGATTTCGTGAATAACAAAATAAGAGAAGTAGCTTATTCAAAATTTCGGGTGAAAGAGATAAGTAATTTTATGCTCTTTCAAATATATTATCTGTCAATCGATGATATTATTTCTACGATATCAAAAACCCCTAAAACTATAATGTCTAAAACTAAAATGAAACTCAAAAATCGAAAAACCACTAAAAAACAAAAACGCATCAAAAACTAAAAAAATCATTTTTGAGCTGCCGTCCTTCAAAATAAACAAAAAAAATTAAGCCTCGAAACATTAATTTTCACCGTGTATACGTCTACACACACACACACCTCACAAACCACACACAAACACACCACACACACACATATCACTCACACAAACACACATACACACACACATACAAACACACACACACACACACACACACACACGCACATCCATAGAGACAGTTTCTAATAATAGTGTATTTTGATTCCCAGTATCTCAAAACATGTTTCCAACATGTTTTTAGTAAAACTTTTGTTTTACCATTACAAAGCTTTCTCTATTATGAAGAAAAAAAAATTTCGAAGAAACATGCTAAAAACATGTTTTGGATCATTTGTAATTAATCCTGGGGCCAGACTTGGATTTCGTGGCTAACTGAGGTCTCCAACTAGAAGTACTTTTTCTGTATGTATTTTGGCCTCCTGAATCCGAATAACGAGGTTAGAATGCTCAGAAATGATTCAGTTAATTGTTAATCCAGTATCAGCCCTATGCCTACCATGGTGCGCGCACTGCAAAATGTCCGACATTTGACGTCTAAGACACATTCATATCGTCAAAAGGATTACATATACTGGTAATGTATAGTTCAAGGAGTAATTTAAGCCCGTGATTGTTAAAAAATATCCAATTGCTTTGCTGCAATAAACAATTGAAAATTTCAAGAATCGCATGTTTCGAAACTTCAACATTTTTTCACTCAAAATTCATGGGTCCTAGAGTAAAACGCTCATAGCTTCCTCAATCTAAATAAATTCTTCCAATATGAAATTCTTTATTCTAATACATTTTTTTTTAATTGGTCTATTTCTATTCTTTCTTATTATCTATTTCTTTCTTATTAATATCTCAAAAAGGTGTGTTTCTTATCATTGATTGTTATCAAAAAATAAATTACAAAAATTATAAGATTATGATCAAAAATTACATTATCGATTTCAATATATCGTAAATAGAAAAATCGTTATAAAATGCATCAAGAAAAAGATAAGAATTCATCAAATTATTATAATTAATAAAACATTTAATTTATTGGAAAGTTAATTTATTATATCACCACAAGAGAAAGTATGGATTATACAAATCGTTATAAGACAAAAATAAATTGACGAAATTTAAAAGATCTTTCTAATTTTGAATCTTTATCAAAAATAAAAAAAAAGTGCTTTGAATAAACAAAAATTACCGCTTAATACCCAAGAAATAAGCGATCAAATTAAAAAAAAGCATAAAAATGAAAAATCATTATAAAACAAAAACGAGTCGATGAATCCAAAAAAATAGTATTTCATTTCACCAAAGAACAAAAAAAAAGAGCGATTCGTAAAAAATTACCGTGTAATACCCAAGAAATAGGCAATCTACACTATATTATCGGAATACCACTGCTGTACATACATTACTTTCTGTTAAGATTATTTTTTTATGTTATAATTTCTGAAAAATAATTTTTTAACACCTTCCGGCCATATTCTACATGTATCTTTGATTCTCCCTCTCTTAAAATATTTCATCTGCATTATATACTATCTACACACCATAATATTATCGGAGGATCCGCTAACGTGTGTCCGTGTATACTTTCGAGTCTTTCCACATCATACAAAGCGTGACTCAGATATATTGGATGCTGCAAATGATTTTTAAAATGATCGCTATTTTTTAAAGTGGGGTAATCCAGATATCCCGGATGCTGTAAATCAATTCGCATTGTTATCAAAATTTTTCAACTATCGATAATTCTTTTCAGTGGGTGTACGTGCACGTGTGCGAGGTGATCATCTCGGGTGTGGTTCAGATGTCTCGGAGGCTGCGTATGATTTTTCACTATTATCTCAAACATGGTCCAGAAGTTCTGGATGATACACACACACACGTATACACTAATGCACGCTCACACACACATACACACACGTGTCATTGATTCAGTGAAAACGCATTCGAAAGAGCATAAAATTACCTATCTTTTACGACCTGAAATTTTGGACAAGATATATCCTGTCTTCTGTTATATAAAGAAACATCATTTTTAATTTAAACCGTGATTTCTTGGATACATGTGATTAAAAGTTTTTAAAGAAATTGAAGCGATTAGGATAATGCATAAGATTATTTTGTAAAATTTTTGAGTCATTTCATATTTCTATACTTAAGGGGGCAGGTGTGGGTAAAACCTAAAAAAAGATTTTTTTATACTAGTCCAGGAAACTTTTTATGTTTAAAAGCAATCATTCTGAAAATATTTGTGCTATATGTACTACGATATCTCCGGTCTCCGAAAATAATAATATAAATTATAATATTTTAACGAAATAGTGCTTCGCTGTTTTTGTAATAATTATTAAAAGGAGTCGAATAACCAGCGAGAAAAATATGTTCGTTCATAATGTCACCTGCAATCGTATGAGGAACACAGCAACTTTAATAAATATGGTATTGAAAATAGTGATTTATTGTGACGTGTAAGATCAAGATTTTAAGGCTGTACAACGGTACAATTTAAGATATTAATAGGTATGTATAGCACACAATTTTTCAGAATGATTGCTTTTAAACATAAACCGTTTCCTGGACTAGCAAAAGAAAATTTTTTTTTGGTTTAACCCAAGCCTGCCCACTTAAGATAAAACCATCGCCAATTCATTTACTATTCAAACTTTATAAATTGTTCCAATATGAAATTATTTATTCTATTTAATACTGTAACGAAAAATAAAAATAACAAGTCCATTGCTTTTTAATATGTCGAGATATATTGATATATTTAAATTTTATAATTTAAACTTATGCAAAACATAGCATATTTTATGAAACAATATTGTTGATAACATTTTTTTTAATGTGTATAATACATACTATTTTTACGAATAAAGGGCATAGCCGGGTAAACATATGAAAATAGCCTTTGAGGCTATTTTAAATATCCATTGGTGAATATATACACATACCAAAAATATAAGTATTCTTAAAATTTTAAGTCCCACAAACTCCAATATATCGATATATACTGGGTGAAGCGTGATTTTCCGATTATTATTTTTAATTCCAACAAATATAAGTCTACCGGTCTGAAAAAATTCATGATAGTGTATTTTTGATCCAAAAACAGGTCCAATTTTTTAAAAAGCCTCATGCCTATTGTTACGCCGTTTAACAAATCAGAGAAATATTAAAATATGTACTATTCAAAAATTTGAAGGAGACACCAACTTCAAAACAAAATTTTATTTTAGTTGTTTTACTATTCTTTTATAAGCCACTTTAAATTATTTTACCAAATAGGTGCGGGAATCATAAAAAAACAAAAAAAAAATATTTTCCTAATCCCTTAAATATTCTTAAAAATGCTCAAAACTAATTTTACTTAACAAATTTCATATCATTTTTACAGAAATATTTTTTTCGTATCTTTATATACCTTGTAACCGCGAAATTGGGGGAGGCGAAATATATTATTTCGCCAATCTCCCCGACTCGTACGCTCCAACACAGGTGGCGAGGTTCCGAGTATCCACTATACTGGCCTTCAGCACTCGCTGGGTTGCTGCTTGGCCCTTGCTCGGCAGCTCGCACTCCGTCAGCTGCTGGCCTGATGCGTCGCGGTCATCCTGCGCCTTGAGAGAGGCGCCGTGTCTATTTCGCTCGCTATCTCGACTTTTCGACGGTTGGGGCAATGAGCCCTGCTGGTAGGCCGGCAGCTGGTGCGGCGTGGGGGGCTTGCTCGGCTGCCGTCGCTCTGAGGCGCATGACAGCGCGGGTCTAACTCTCCTCGCACACGCGTTACTCGAGGCCGTGGCAGAGGCAACAGGGGCAGCTGCGACCTCAGCTACTGTCTCCCGTTGTCGTTTCCCGCTTGGTTTGTGCATTGCGATGTTCGGGTTGCGCATTGCTACGCTCGGTACTCGGGCAATCCGCATACAAAACTTCCCATCTCGGCGACGCTAGCTTCGTCTCGGAGGGCGGCTTCTTCTCGTTTGCAGGTCTCGGACGCTTAGCTTCTCGTCCATTATCCTAGCTACGATCCCGGTTATATCGATGAGACTTGTCTCCTCGGCCTGTACGTCAATCGACGCAACAGCTGTTCTCAAACCTAGGGTCACTTGCGGCGCATGGTATGCCAATTTGGGCAGCAGCGTGGTTTCAGGTGGTGGCGGCGGCCGTCGCGACATTTTCCACTGGAGGCCTGCTTCTACCTCTGTGGCCAATTTGAGTAGTTCCTCGATGGTCGTGACGTCTGCTCGCTGTACTGCTGCTTTTAAAGTGGGTAGCATGTTATGGTGCAGGAGGTCCAGCTATAATTCACGCTAGGCATCGGGTTTTGCTTTCGCATTATTCTCACCAGTTTCGTGATAAAATCTCGTACTGGCTCAAAGTCGCCTTGCGCGAGATTTCTAAGCGAGTGCTCGACGCAATTCCCGCAGCTACGTTGCCCGGCATGACTATTTGTTTAACCAGTCGCGTTAGTTCCATCAATTTCTCTTCAAGCTTATCAGTTCGTCTTCTCGACCCGCTAAAGATGGCCATAAAGTCCAGAGGTACTTGGAGTGGTCGTCCCGCTGGTGAAGTTAGGGTTAAGTTCTCATTGCTACCCCCGGCATCGCCGTCATTGCCTGTGTCACGCGCCATGGCTTGCGCGCTCGTGCGCTCCCGCGGCTCTCTTGTTGTTTCAGTGCGCGCCGCCGAGCTCTCAAACCCGTGTTGATGGCCGAAAGTCGCCGATGCGAGCGCACTGCCAGGCGGTGTCATCTGCTGCTGTTGAAGCAGTGACGGCTCGAACTGCTGCTGTGGGAATTGCTGGTGTTGGTACTGGGTTTGTAGCTGTGGCCACTGCTGCTGTTGCTGTGGCTGCGACTGCTGCTGTTGCCGTTGCTGCAACTGCTACTGTTGCTGCTGCTCTTGTACATGCTGTTGTTGCAACTGCTGCTGCTGCAATTGCTACTCTTGCAGTTGATGCTGCGCCATAGCTTCGTCCGGCCTTATCGTCGGTGGGTCATTCCCTGCCTGACCTACGTCCGAATCGGTTGCGAATGCCTGTTGCTGTGGCCTTATCGCAAGGTCTCTCACTCGGACTGTTTGGTCTGCGCGCAGTATAGATATTCGGTGCACGCTCAGTGGGTCGACATTTTCGTCCAAAATCGTCGATCCCGTGCGCTCTCCGTGCACCATTTCTATGAATGCTTCGCACAGTTCCTGTCGCCTCTCGCGTGCAGCATCAGCTGTTAGCTCCAATGACTGCTGGAAGTCTTCTTCCTCATATTCCCCGAAGAGCCACTTCTGCAGTCTACTCATTTGTTGCAGTCTGAAGCCGCCGCGCTTCAGCTGCAACTCATGTAGTGTCTCGTCGAGCTCCTGTGGCTCAAGAGAGAAGCACCAATTGTCGAGAGCGTCGACGGTTGGGGCAGACATTGTAGCGATTTCTCTCGCCTATACTGTACACTGTACGTGCATGTATACTTGTACATGTATACTCTGTTGCATATACGTCGCGTGCAGTTTGTTATACGTGCGCGCTTTTACATTATTCACTCACGTTGAGATTACTGTAGCGCGATTTTGGAATTTCACCTTACATTCCAGTAGCACGCCTTGGCTGTTGCGTGTGCTATATTTTTCACTCTAGCCACCGGACAGAATGTATGACAAAAAAACAGGCATACGTTGCACGATTTGTGCTTCTTTCACTCTTAGCACCGTTCATGCTTCGCTTTACTCGCTCATATTCATCATATACACATACTCGGCACACTTGGTGATATACGCACACTCTCACGCAGCTGAAAACGTGCCAAAATAAAGAAAGATCCTAAGGGCGCTGCTCGCGTTTCATTCATATACACTTGCTAACACATGTGAGCGCGCGCTATATTGTAGCGCGCGGCTGTGTGTTTTTATGCCTTCTTGTACAGACTTGTTGCGCGCACGTATGGCTGTATATATACTGACTGCCAAAGCACAACAACTGCTTAGCACGGGGGAATGCGCGCTCGCGATTGAACCTCTGCGCATCGAAGGGCACTATACTACTACCTTCAGTAGGCTTTACAAGCCTCTTCGATTCGCTTTTCGTGCGCGGGGTGTATCAGCAGCTACGACGAAAATTATTTCGTGGCTTCGAAATGATTCTCGTGTTTATTAAACTGCTACCGATATCGAGCCTCTGGCACTGGCAGTTATGTACGTAGTCAGAGCTCTTGTTGCTATGACTTTGTCGCCAGCAAAGTTGACCTTGCCTTTGCCCATGACGACGCTCGCACATTCTCTAGCTCCTAAGCGCTTGGAAATTCGACGCTCGAATTTTGCGCTGCGGCTAACGGAACGTGATTTTACGCTTACGAATGTGCTGTGCTAATCGCGTGATTTTAATTCGCGATTCCTTCCCGTAAGTCTAACACGTTCAGAGCGCCATGTAACCGCGAGATTGGGCGAGGCGAAATATATTATTTCGCCAATCTCCTCGACTCGTAGGCTCCAGTACAGGTGACGAGGTTCCGAGTATCCACTCGGTAGCCTCGCTTCGTGCCGCGCGCGTCGCACGAGCTCCTCGTTGGCCACTGCAGGATCCTTTCCTGCTTCTCGTACTCAGCTTGCTCTCGTCTGAAAGGCTGCATCAGCGGGGGTATGCGGTAAGGAAGAGGATATTTGACTCAACTGAATACACGAAAAATATATGATAAAGCGTATATTCAACATTACTTTCATTACATTAAAGATGGGAGCACGAGTCCCTCCTGTACGCTCGCTTGCCTAACTTCCGCGATCGCGGTCGCGCCAGAGAACGATGTCCCGACCGCGTGGCCGGGGTTTTCCGTCAGCAGCACCGTGCTGACGTTGCCGGTAAAGCAATAGGGTCTCGCCCTTTTACTTATGGTTCGCCGCTGTATACGCTTCACTCTCACTTTACACACTCAAGCGGCGGACGTGCTATGCGCGCGGGGAAGATGGCCAGTACTCGGCGATGGTGCGGATGGCCAGCAGTCCCTGGCCGCTGGTCGTTGAACGTCCTTCCTCACGTACAGGCGAGCTCAGCACCGCTTCCGTTCCACACACTCGAGACACACACACGTACACCTCTCACCAGAGTTCCCTGAACACACTGGAGGGTCGCAGCCGCTGATTGCGTCGCACCACGAGGACCGGTTCCTTTCAACGTTCTCACAAATGTTTCCGATCCACACGCCTGGACAGCCACCGGTAATCTGTTGCGCGCTTCCTTTTCGGTCGCACGCTTCTCTGTCCGAACCCCCGCTGGGACAGTATCGTACCATAATGTTTGCGCGCGCGGTTTTGCTGGTCTAATTCCTATTCCGACTATTATCAATTGCCCAGCATTATTACTCATATCAAATTTATATTCAGCGACCGAAAAACTCCATATACTATACGTAAAATGTATAAAATATACTTTACTTAAGTCAGCAGCAAAATTGACAGCATTTTTGACAGCTGTCAAGTATCAAAAACTGTCACAGAAGTCAAATTCGTACTTAGTGATCCCCAAAAGCCCATAAAGCACATAAAATACTCGTAAAATGCATAAAATGTGCTTTGCTTAGGTCAGCAGTGATATTGACAGCTTTTTTGACAGCTGTCAAGTGTCAAAAACTGTCACCGAAGTCAACTTCGTATTCAGCGATCTTTACTTAAGTGGTTCTATAGTAAATTTTTTTAAATTTGCTAGTTACACGATAAAATTTTTTTAAATTCGTGGTTATATTGGTCATCTAAAAAGAAATTTTTTTGTAAATTTTCATACATCTTTAGACAGTATATCCAGAGTTGTGTAGATAAAACTGCAATTTCCAATGAAAATTAATGTTTTTTCAAAACTGTCCTTGCGCATAGGAATGCAAGTTAGCATTTGAAAAAAAATATTTAGCTCCCAACACCTGTACCATACATACTGTGGACTCCAAATTTTTAAAAAAATAATTATAACGAAAAATAAAATTATATTTAATTTTCATGTAAAAATAATCGAAAGATACCACATTTTTAACTCTATTCATGGGCTACACTTTCTTAATAAATTTTTTTTGAAAAATCGGAGTTCATGGTTATAATGCGAATAAGTTAAATAATATATCCTTAAAGTTTCAGATTGATTCATTGTAATCCTATGCGCATAAAACTTGCTGTTCATTGGAAAACTATAAATGGAGAAAACCGAACATTTGTAAAAATAAGAAATAATTTTCTGATGATTTTAAAACAATTCTTCTATCGCAAAATATCCATCAAAAATTTTTTTCAATAACTTGTTTGTTTTCTGAAGTTTGCTTGTAAAATATAGGATAGATTTATGCACTGATGATGATTCGGTTAATTTCGAAACAGGCTGGATTGTGCGCAATAAAGGTCGGAGGAAAAATACGTATAAATAACTATTAAGTTCATTACAATGACTTCTATAGCCAATATTGCCAATATATAATCATTTTCTGTTATAAATATGTACAAAGTATCAGAAAATGAAATAAAAAGAAAATCGACTTTTTCGTCAAATTTGACTATAGGACCACCTCAAGTCAGGAGCAATATTGACAGCTTCTTTGATAGTTGTCAAGTGTCAAAAACTGTCACTGAAGTCAAATTCATACTCAGCGAGCTCCAAAACCCCATAAAGCACACGTATAATACATACAATCGATGGGTCCTAAGAGAAAAGAATTATCTTACTCGTTACGATTAGAAAAGACCTATCTTGCGCGTTAAGATTAGAAACAGACTATCTCTTTTGAGGTTATTTCTTACACTAACTTTGAGGTCATATAATTATTATAAGATAATTTCAATTATAACTTTTATTAACGTTTTAATACTACAATCATTTTATAACAAATTTTCAGCATTGAATAGGACCTACAAAACAACCTCAAAAGAGATAGTCCGTTTCTAATCACAACGCGCAAGATAGGTCTTTTCTAATCGTAACGCATGAGATAGGTCTTTTCTAATCGTAACGCGTAAGATAAGTCTTTTTTCTTAGGACCCGTCGAAATGTACTTTACGTAGGTCAGCAGCGATATTGACACCTTCTTTGACAGCTGTGAAGTGTCATAAACTGTCACTGAAGTCAAAGTCGTACTCAGCGACCCCAAAAACCTCATATACCATACGTAAAATGTATAAAATATACTTTACTTAAGTCAGCAGAAATATTGACAGCTGTCAAGTATCAAAAACTATCATTGATGTCAAATTTGTACTCAGCGACCTCCAAACCCCCATAGACCCCACGAAAAATACAAAAAATATACTTTTGATCATCCGTAGCAATATTGGCAACTATTCTGACGTCGGTAGTAGTCTATATTTTTCTTGACGTATTCCGTAGTACGGGATCCACGGGTGCCCACTTTCTTGAAAAAGAAGAGTTACGAAATGTTCCGAATGTATGTGTGATCTGTTCCGAAATACTCTCAACCTCTTACAGATATTGTGCAATTCGCGTGCAGTCCAATGAAAAACTGCTTCTAAGACAAATAGAAGCTTTTCATTGGCACGTTATAGAATAGGTACGATTCGGTACGTCAGCGTGCGCGCCAACCAATGGAGGATGTTCTCGTGGAGAAAGAGAAGCCTCTCATTAGACTGTGAGTGCACCTCCGTGCCAAGTCTTAGCGCTGTACAATGCACCATTGAACGGCGCACGAGTCGCATGCGTTGACTCGTGCGATATCGCAGCTCATCCGCGTAATGTACAACAATCATAGGACACATACTAATTGCTAAATTCACAGTTTCAAAACGTTCCGAAACTCAACGCAATTCAAGCGCATTTCGGAACACCCCCAGAATTGGGCGCCTGTATTACGGAATACGCCCCTTGTCAATTGTATTTGTTATTGTGTATAATCCTTCTTCTTTGTCTGTGTAATGGCCTTAAATTTCTTTTCTGGCCACGTGCAAGTTTTTAGGAGTGAATTTACTCTCATTATCTGCCTGATGGTGGTAGAAAGAGGCAAGGTATGCTAATGGCGGGATGGGACAAGTGGGTAGTCATTTTTATTTCCATGTATTTTTACGAGCTAGAAATGGATATGTACTTGTTCTACCTCGTCATGAGCACACCTGGGACATATCGGGTGCTTTCGAGTGAGCGACCGGTGGGTCGATCATTCTCATTTAAGCTAATATTTGAGAAACAGTATATTAAACGACATACGGCGATTATTTAATTCCTTAAACATTAGCTCAAATGGAAACGACCATTCGACCAGTCCATGCACTGGTCGCTCACTCGACAGTGTCCATCATTCTTTCCCCGTGTTCTGGGATCTGACTGTTCTCCTACCTGCACCTATCTTCGGTTTCTGCTTTCCGCTTTTTCTCTTTCCGCATTTCTCTTCCTGCTTTCTGCATCCAGCTGAGAGTACCTTAAGTCAGAACTTACACAAGTATATGTATACGTCAACTGACCCGTTGTCAACTTCAATTGTATTGATGTTATTCTAATAAGTATTATTATTTCATTATAATATAGACACAACCAATAAGCGTTTGCGAAATGAATTGTTAAGTGCGAATTCGATTTTGTAATTATGTTTGATCCTTGATAGCTACTACAATAGCTGGCGATATAATTACTGATTTCGTGAAAATACATTTTTCTCTTTTGACAAATTATATCCCTAGTAGAAAATAATTAAGGTTCCTGTCTATTATGTTGGGAACATCGAATATAAGAAGGAAATCTAGACAAAACTAGATAAATTTCTACTAGAGAATATTTATATTTTATGGGATTGCTGAATACGAATTTGACTTCAGTGACAGTTTTGAACTCTCGCCATCTATTAAAGCAGCTGCCAATATCGATGCTGACTGAGTTAAGCTACATTTTATGCATTTTACGTATGCTTTATGAAGTTTCGGGGGTCGCTAAGTACAAACTTGACTTCACTAACAGTTTTTTGACACTTTACAGCTGTTAAAAATGCTGTCAATATCGCTGCTGACTTATGTAAAGTATATTTTATGCATGTTACGTATGCGTTATGGGATTTTAGGGGTCGCTGAGAACAAATTTGACTTCAGTGACAGTTTTTAACACTAGACTGATGTGAGAAAACTGTCAACATCAGTAACTGTTTTAGACACTTGACAGATGTCAAGCTGACTTAAGTGAAGTATATTTAATACATTTCACATGTGGTTTATGTGATTTTTGGGGTTGCTGAGTACAACTTTGATTTAAGTGACAGTTTTGACACTTGACTGATGTCAGAAAACTGTCAACATCGCTGATGACTTAAGTAAAGTACATTTTATAGTATATGAAGTTTCTCGGGTCGCTGAATGTAAAATTGATATGAGTAATAATGTTGGGCAATTGATAGTAGTCAGAATAGGTATATAAAGATTCGGACAAAATTTGTCTGTATAAATGATATTACAATTTGTTGAATAAAATTTGTTTTGAGCATTTTTAAGAATATTTAAGGGATTAGAAAAATGAGAAAAGAAGTTTTTGATGTTTCCTGACTCCCGCACCATTTAGATAAAATAATTCAAAGTGGCTTATGAAAGAATAGTGAAAAATCAAAAATAAAATTTTTTTTGAAGTTTGTGTCTCCTTCAATCTTTTGAGGTGTACATATTTTAATATTTCTCTGATTTTTTAAACGTCTTAAGAAAAGGCATGAGGCTACTAAAAAAATACTCTTTTTTTACTATCGCAAAGCTTCCTCTTTGAGGAAGCAAAAATCATTTTGTAAAAAAAAAACTTTTTTCTAGGACCAACGATAACTAGAGTAAATCTACACCATTGTATCTGAAACTTTTCAAAGAGGTAGCTTATAAGTATCTCTTGTCTGAATTATTTTCTTAGATCATAATAACCTTTATATTCCGAGATATTTGAAGTTATGTATTTTTGAAACGCTAATGATAAATGTTTTCATTAAATTTGTCAAATTTTTATTATTCAATATTCATTGAAATTCTTCTTGTTTGCAGAATGATAATTCATTTACTTACACTAAACATTTATCGAAAATAAAAAAATTGCATATTCAAAAATAATAGTTATGAGAATATAAATCTGCCGTTCTACTACACGCACGTATTGTTATGATATTAGAAGTCAGTGCATATGCGTGTATGGGGGGGGGGGGAGGCGGGGGGTTTGTGTGTGTGTGTGTGTGCATGTGTGTTGACCGATATTCGAACCTGCACCATCAACGTGGAAGTCTGAACCTTATTTCATTGAGCCACTGGGGTTCTGTCATCCCCTATGTGTAAAAGGGGGTATATGCACACGTGTTTGTGTATGTAAGTTTTTACATAAGAAGAACCCTAACCTAAAAACATTTTTTTCGAAGAATAAGAGACTCATTGGTAAACAAACAATCTACTATATCGACCTGAGGTATTATCAGTCAACAATGGGTGGTAAGCAAAAAATGTTATAATTGCAATTTGTTAATAGAGAATACATTCAAATTATACACCCCTACAGCGGGCGCTGCGAAATGGTGGTAAATTCAAATTACTGTCACGTTCAGAGGGCACTCCATAATGGCAGTAAATTCAATTTTGACTTACCGACCGATAACAGCAGTTGTCCGGTGAATATAGGAGTCAATATTGGAATTTTTTTTAATTCTACAAGTACATCAGTATACGTAATATGCATCACGTAATTCGCTAACGATAAAGTTAATCTCGACATTATGAACCCCACGGAGAATTTTAGCCATGATTACTCGTAGAAGATCGACAAACACATTAGGATTATCCCAATCATCAAATCCATATTTTCGGTCTCTCTTTCTTTTCCAATTCTCGTAGGTATCATCAATACATGATTGTCCAAGGAATCTGGAACCAAAATTAGATTATAATTTTGGTGAACTAGTAGCAATCACATGATTACTATCATAAGTGGATAGGATAGATTCATGTGACTCTGGGACATGAAGTGTGACTGTGTAACATAAAATGTGATTCCGTGACATAAAGTGTCGACTCTGTAACAGACTTAACAGTAGTATCCATTTATATTTCTGCTTTATCAATCCAACTGTTGTGGGAACTATCGAATCCTAACCATTTAACTTATATTTAGTTTTCACGTTTCTTGAGAACTTTCAAGCATATTTGGAAAATACATATATGATGGTAAGCATGTATCTGTAACCTTTGTTCTCTCGATCATAAGATTGCGTCTTAACCAAATCTGGTTGCCAAGTTTGATCCAAACCTTGTACATCATACTTTCGGTGTGGATAATTGCGTCGAGCAGGTTTATGAAGCTGTTTCACCACTCTCTGATGTTCTATTCTTTGATGTTATAACTTTGAACAGCTCTTCTTTTATAGGGTTGGTGGAGGCTTTGAGATCATACAATTTCCTATCTAGCTAATTTCTATCTGCTTCTACGATTTCATCTAAATTATTGACATCAGTTCTCAATCCAGATGTAATACCAAGAACTTTTTAAATTTCTGCTTGATCTATACGATGCAGTGTGATTAGATCAACTGCTTCGTTCAGCTAGTTAGATGATACAAAGTTGCACCGTCTCTTGTTTTCCACGTCTTACTGACCATCGGCTGCGATTTTGTACCCGACTCCAGAAGGGCTTTAACCCCCCTCGCTTTGTTTAAGATTTCGTCCGAACCCGTCAACGATCGTATTAATAATAAGTTAAGTATTCGCAACAGCTAAAAATATATACACTGCTTCGCGGAGCTCCTACATGATCCTGTGCATTTTATTCGCGTGATTCGGATTACCGTCTAATTATTCAGTTATGAGTAATTGAAGACAATCGATAAGTTCATTGGGATCGTATGAGTACACGTAATCCATTAGTGTGTCTCTTCTAGCACTTTTGTATCACGGTAATCCCTAACCTACTTTCTTGGAGGACTCAGAGAATAGAGGAGCGATAATATTATTGAATTTATTGCTATTGTGAGAACGTATAGTCTCATCACCTTTGTAATGTTTCTCGTAAGATTAGTTGCTTCGAGAATATTGCGATAGTTTTGCGATTTGAATACAATTCCTTGAGATGTACAAAAGGTACGTCGGAATTGACGTGATATTTGTATAAATGTTTTAGATTCATATCATCATCTCGGAAAATTACCAGATTGACGTTATCTCTAACGAGATGATTCGGAATGTATGCATAAGACTGACAGAGATAGAAGTAGTCAATGTTTTTGTGTCTTCCCATATAAAAGTATGCTCTGATATTGTTGTGTTTTTCAGAAGCTACATCGTCGAATATCATTACTGAGTTAGGAAGCGCCTTATCGAGAGCTACGACTTCTTTATTTTCTCTGAAGGAAAAGTACTATATTCCATCCATGGGCTCCAAGAGATCCTTCAGGAATTTGTACTTTGACTGATTGAGTGACTTGGAGTATACGTAGACCATTAGGATGCGTTATAAGTGCTAATAGGCTGTTTGGTTTACTACAACTCGATTGTTCACAAAATACGGCTCGTATTCTGTCTGGAAGTAAGTCTCCGTGACGTTTTACTTTTTTGTCTTGTTCCTCGACAGAGTAAAAAATTTCTATTGGAGGCTTGACAGAATGTTTCTTGAAACTCATGTTCAGAGTAGAAGGTGTTATTTCAAGTGACCGTTGGGATATAAATAGGAGTAAATATATATTTGCAGGGTTGAGTGTAGCTGGAGCAGTGGCAGGTGGGACTACTAAAATAGCTAAAGCTATCAACGATACAAGTGCCGCCAAGAAACAATTAGAGAAGAGTCAAAGGCATAATAGAAAGATGGAGGACATAGCTGTAGGTAAAGGTCTATATCTGAAATCACATACAACGGAGCTTGATCTTTATCTGAAGCCGTACGGTGTTAATGAATTAAGAAAAAAGAATTCCTCCAAGTAAAATTACCTTAAAGAACCCTTTCCGATGCAGATCTCATAAAATATGCTGAAATTCTAAGAGTTATAAATTTTCGAAGTCTTTTCATGCGAAACACAATGCCAGCAAGTGGGCCTCATTACTTCGAATCTGCTATCGTGAATCTCGATGACGAGAGTGGACCTGGAACGCACTGGGTAGCTTATCATAAACGAGATAACAACGTAGTTTATTTCGATAGTTTAGGTGATCTTCATCCATCCATAGACTTGATGTTGTATTTAGAGGTTGATGAGATTAAATATAATCCTGAGAAATATCAAGACTTTGATATATTCAATTGTTGTCGTCTCTGCTTAAAGTTCTTGAGCAGTAAGTTGGACCATCACCTGGCTATATAAGGACGTCCATGAACATGAGTCTAGTCATTAAGAGTTGTACAGTCATGCATAATTCATTAACACTGAGTCTTTCTGGTACTTTATCTATTCTCGAAGCTTAATATTTTCTGCCTATAGAATGTTCACCGTATAAGAACTATGTTCTCGTACCGTATCGTATCGTTAATATCAATACTGGGAACAACAAGTTTTACGTTGGCAAATAGATCATTTCTATACATACAGGTAGTTGCGAGATTGCAGATATAGAGACCTATCTGAGTGAAACTCTAACTTCAAAGGGTATATCTATCAGTTTGAAGCCCAATAACAATACTCTTCGTAGTGTAATAAAGTGCAGTCATACAATTGATTTTCAACCTCAAGATTTCATCGGACAACTTCTCGGATTTACTCAACGTCTTCTGTTGATCCAATGTATCTTCAGTTGTCGGTAACCAGTTTTGCGATACGGAAATTTTGTTGAAAAAAATTGTTGCCATCACTTGAACTGTCCTATATTTATATTATATTTATTTCTTATATTATAATATACGAATAAATTATTAGATACTAGCGAAATAATCATAACATTTAGCGATTTAATAAAATGAAAATTAACAATTATTCACGCTTGCTAGAACCCTTATGTATGTCCTATTGCCTTTTTTGTAAATCCCATAAATCCATAAACCCCATAAAACCCATTAAAATCATAAACCCCATAAAAGTCATACAGCCCATTAAAAACACAAACTCCATAAAATCCATTAGAAATCATACGTCCCATAAAATCCATAAAACCCGTTAATAGCGTAAACCCCATAAGCTCCATCATGAAAGTCATAAAGATCATAAACCCAATAAACCATATTAAACCCATAAAAATCATAAACATCTATAAAACCCATAAAAACGTAAAAGACGTTAATCACCCTAAAACTCATAAACCGTGATTACGCATGAATCTCATAAAACCCATAAACCGCAATTACACATGAATCTCATAAAACCCATAATCCGCAATTACGCATGAATCTCATAAAACCCTTAAAAATCGTAAACTCCATTACCGCCATAAAACCCATAAACATCGTAAACCTCATAAACTGATAGACCCAATAAGCCCATAAACCCATAAAAATCGAAAACCCCATAAAGCTTATATACCGCAAAAATACCCATATACATCGTAAACCCCATAAACCTAATAAACACAAAAAATCCACGAACATCGTCAAATCCATAAGCTTATAAAATCCACAAAGTAGGAAGCTGCATTATCCAATAAAAATCGTTAACCCCATCAAATTCATAAAACCCAATAAGACTGATAAAAATAATAAACACCATAAAACACATAAAAAACGTCAAACTAATAAACCGTCAAACTAATGAACAATCATAAACCCCTTAAACCCCATAAAATATATAATACACATAAGAAAAGTCAAACTAATAAACCCAATAAAACTCATGAATATCGTGAGTCCCATAAGCCCCATTAAACCAAAAATATCGTGAATCCCATAAATCTAGTTAACCCCATAAATTCATAAGCCCATAAACTCATATTATTAGTATACTAGAATATAAGTATTGTCATATTAGTAACAAATTATCTAATAATATTCTATGCGGTGCGCCAAGCGTGTCTATGGCTCAAGATGTTAAACGTAGAACCATTTTTAAATATAAATAGATGATGATAAGCTATTATATATTTTCAATCATTACGGAGAATAATCGGCTCGGGTGCTTAGTTGCACGCCTGTGGGGGTCTGAGAGTGAATCTAATAGATATTTAGTTTAAATTTATTATTTTTTGTTTGAAAATGAAATGACTTTATTAAGATGATTCATGAATGTTGATGTTTGAATTTATTTGAATATATTTTGGTTTTATAGTTGACATATATAGTTTACACTTAGTTGACCATCAAATGAACTATCTATGATTATACATATGTCATAATTTTAAGTTGTAACATTTTTAAACATTTCAGTTTAAGGGACCCATATTTTTAAATTATAAATCATAATACTGTAACACGAATTTTAACTTAATTATTACATTTTAACATTTTAATTTAAAAGTAGTTGTTAAAAAAATGAAAACAATAATAAATAAAATAAATTAATAAAATAAAATATAAAAATAATAATATTTTAATTATATAAAATATGTGTATATGGACTGTGTAGTGATTGTCATATTTTTAAACTCTTGATTAAAGAGCGCTTTATTTTAGAATTGTAATAGACAAGTAAAAGTGTGTAATTTACATTTCCAAGAGGCCACGTCATTGGTATCTGTAATGTCGACTAAGACTGGAGATTAGGCATTAAAATTAAAGGATATTAAATAAAAAGAAGATAATAAATCTGTAATTGAATCTCAGAAGTAATCTAAGGCATTTTAAAAAAGAGTATTTTACTGCATATTGATTAACTTCTGATTTAAATTGTTTAATTTGCACTTCATCAACATTATTACATTCATTTTGTTAAAAATCAATATTTTTATCATAAAGGAGTCGTATTGTTTATCATGAAAAATATTCAAAACGGTATTTTGGTTATAAATAAGAATCGAATTTTATGAAATTCGAACCAGACAATGCTTGTACAAATTTGAAGTGTATACTATGTGGTTTTTCTTCCGAAAAACTTATTTCTCTTCGAGTAATTATTTAAAATACAGACGTCGATATACAGATTCCAGTAAAAAATTTGAATTCTTGAAAAAAAATCGACTTACTATGCCTTTCGATTTTATATAAATATTATATGATTTTCAAAAGATTCCGTTATTATTTGGATTCGGAAAACGCGCTTTATAAGTAACGTTCACTTACGTATAAGTATATACGTACTAGCAAATATATATCAATTTGATGTATAATCCTGCAAAAAGACCAATAATTAAATTATTTAATTATTTTATATTTTTTATATATAATCAATGAATGACAGCCTCAACTCTGAAAAATGCAGGGAGAAATTTTGTAGATCTATTTATGTTTGAATTACGTTGACTATTGATTAGTTAGATTTATTATTATTCTTATTATCTTTAATCCAAGAAATAAAATACATTTTAAATTTATTTTATGTCTGTAATTCACGTTGAATCTTTCCGATTTTCGTAAATAACCAGATATACGAAATGAAAAATTAACATAAAAAGCATATTAAAAACATAATATTTTGTTGAATATTAACTTTCATGATTTAATATTATCAATATTGTATGAAAACCAAAAAAAGAAATACATTTAGCTTTCTGGCACCAAACTGGGATTTGACCTCTAAATGATCTCTAAGAGTCACTTTGACCCCTAACATAGACACATACCTGGAAGTAGAATTTCGTACTCTTTTAAAATCCGGAGTCAGAAATGGAGATTCCAATTTAAAGAACACAAGTTGACCTTCAAATCACCTTGAAAATAGAAGTCAAGGTCAAGGTCAAGGCCAACAACTCAAGGCTCCCAATAATCCAAACAACTCTAATTTGGGTCATTTTATATAAAATTTTTTTTAAAAATGAAATAAAAAAGTTGACTTTCAAATCACCTTAAAAACAAAGGTCAATCTTATGGTTAAGGTCAGCAACTTATGGCCCCCAATACCCGAAACCACTTTTAAGGGGACAAGCCTGGGTTAATCCCAAAAAAAGATTCTCTTTCTTATGAGTCCAGATAACTTTTTCTATTTAAAAACAATCATTCCGAAAATTTGTATGCTATCCATACTTAGTACTATCTTAAATGTTGTCGTTGCAAACCCCGAAAATCTTGATCGTACGTTCACAATAAATCACTATTTTCAACACCATATTTATTAAAGGAACTTTGTTCCTCACACGCTTCTAGGTGACATGATACACGAAAAAATTTTTTTCAGCGGTTATTGGACTCCTATTGATGTGCATTACAAAAATAACAAAGCACTTTTTCTTTAATTTTTTTTATTATTATTTCGAAGATCCAATCAATTTTTTGAAATTTTTTTTTAAATATTTTTAAAGAAATTGATTGGATCTACGAAAAAGAATAATATAAAAAATTTTAACGAAAAAGTGCTTTGTTATTTTTGTAATGCACATCAAAAGGAGTCCAATAACTGCTGAAAAAAGAATTTTCATGTATCATGTCACCTAGAATCGTGTGAGGAGCAAAGTTCTTCAATAAATATGGCATTGAAAATAAGATATTATTGTTTACTGATAAAAATTTTCAGAATGATTGTTTTTAAACATAAGAAGTTTTCTGGACTCGAAAAAATTCTTTATTTGAGTTTAACCCAGGCCTGACCCTTTAATTGGATCATTTGAAATAATACGATGAAAAAAATTAAAGAAAAAGCACAAGTTGACCTTTAAATCACCTTGAAAATGGAGGTCAAACTCTAGGTCAAGGTCAGCAACTTATGAGCCCCTTAAAACAACTTTTAATTTGATAATTATTGAAAAACCCACGATTTACCAACTTTCCGGCACCAAACAGGGATTTGATCTGAAAATGACCGCTAGGAGTCGCGTCAACTCCTAACATGGATTCATACCTAAGCGTAGAATTTCGTGCTCTTAATTCATTTAATATTTAATAATTTTGTCTTTAATTTTTGCAGGAACTTTCCAATTTTCGTAAATAACCAGGTATACTAAATGATAAACCAACAGAAAAAGCATATTCAAAATATAATGTTATGTTTAATATTAATTAGTTAGATTTATTATTATCATTATTATCTTTAATACGATAAATAAAATACATTCAACGTTTATTTTATAAGTTGAATTCACGTTAGACTCATTTGATTTCCGTAAATTTCCAAACATAGGAAATACTCTGACAACATATAAAAACATATTAAAAACATAATATTACTTTATTTACTAATTCATATGATTAATTAATATTATTTTTACCTGCAATGCAGGAAATAAAATATATTTTACAAGTGAATTAAAGACATAATATAAGTATTTTATGTCTTTAATTCACGTTAAATATTTCCAATTTTCGTAATTAACCTATATTCGAAATGCTAAATCAACATGAAAAATATGTATTAAACATATACAATCTATGCTAGCTGAATATTTTCTTTTATGACGAAAAAGAATGACCACAAAAAGGAACAATATGAAACACAAAAAACAATAAAAATTTTTAATCATGATAAATAATAAAGAAATACTTGAAAAAACTGTGGGATAGACAACAAAAACCACAATCAGACAACATAAGAAACGCATTAAAAACATTAAAATATGCTAGAAGGACATCTTTTATTTTGTAAGATAAAAAATACTACAAAATAATCTAAATGAAATGAAAAAAATCATTAAAAATTTTACCCATGCCGAAATGATAAAGAAATACTACAATAGAAAATGTAAAAAGAACATTAGAAACCACAATAAGACATGAGAAAACATAATTAGATAAAATGAAAAACGTAATAAAACCATAAAATATGATAGCAGAATATTTGTTTTTGCAGGAAATGAATGACCACAAAAAGGAACAAAATAAAACATGAAAGTCAAAAAAAGATTATAACCCCTTCGAAATAATTAAGATATATTACAAAAAATGGGAGAAAAACATCAGAACCCACAAAACGGAGAGACAAACAGAGTTTAAAACCATAAAAACGTAATATATATGTTAGTTAAATACATTTATTTGTAATAGATTAATACAACATGATAAAAGAAAATAAAGTGCAACACAAGAACGATTCAAAATTACTTATGCGCTAAAAAATTGATGAAACACTGAATTTCATGATTATTTTGAATATTAATATCGATGTTAACTTACTATATCAATAATTTTATAATAATATGTTTATATTTAACAAATTTTGCAATTTCGCATATCTCTAGAAGCGATACGTACCCGTACGTGCATGCGGTGCCAAACTTCCTCACTCTTTGGATCATTTAAAGCTATAACAGCCTTCTGGACAACTTTTTCGGGTAATGCATAAATTTCTTGATGTCGAACTAAAGCCCAAATTCCTACACCAGCCTCCGTCAATCCAACCATTGCTATCAAAGCAGCAAGCTAAAAAAATAATATGAGAAAATCCATCAAAAATAAAAATGAGCTCCATAATATTATCTGAGCCAATGTGCTGTATATATATATATATGGGTGATTTAGCCATAACTTGCCCGAAATAAGCATAAAAACGACGGATGAATGAAAACTATTGATTTTTACTCGCAGTTTGCATTTAATCCTCTGAATTCACAAGAGATAACTCCAGGGTAAAAATGAGTCATATATAATTATGCATATACGCGTCCCCGTCTCCGTGCGCAGGACTGAGTAATAAATCTCGACAGTAGGTAAGTGACTTACTCTAAGAGTACTATGTTTTTATGAATAGAATATTCTTCATACTAATTTTTTGATAATGAAAATTAAGTGCAAAACCATAATAGAAAATATGGTAAATAATAGTACGTACTTATTAATAAAATGGCTTATTTGTCATTGAAATAATGATTATTTACACTTTCATAATAATAATAAATTTCATTTTAAAATTATTATTTTCACAACTTTTAATGTTACGTTTAAAAGTTTGTTAAAGCTACGTATTATATACCTGTACGTAATGTTAAAAACTGAAAATAATAATCATTAAAATTGAAATTATCACTACTGATTAATGTGAAAATAATTTTTACTTTTTTATTGTAATTTTAGATTTAAATTTTATTATTAAAGATTAGTGTAGGACAACTCACTAATTTTTCACTCAATTCCCTCTAAATTTTTAATAATATGTATAATTTATAAATAACTTGATTTATTAAATATCTTTCATTTATACACTTTGAACTCATAATTAATTTAATTAAATTACTATCTGGAAAAATACTTTTAACAAAAATTTTACATCTTAATTAAATTAATTTTTTATAACTGAACTTATAAATAATTCGATTTTATGTATTTTTATAACACTTATATAATAATTTTATAACACTATTTTAAAACACAGTTAATACACGGATAATTAAGGGGTTATATCCCCCTTATGCTCTAAAAAACCAGGCTTTGTTAATTATTTTTTTTAAAGGACATTTGAGATTAAAGGTATACAAATAATATAACATTGGATTAAGCAACTCTTGAAGAAGAGAAAAAAATTTTTTATTGATATTTTTTTACAAAATGGCGGCTGTGCAGTGATTACCGTGAACCGCTTTTTCAAAAAAATCTTCCGCGGCGAGCAGTACAAGTCTCGTCCAACTCCACCTATAACAAAAAATTTTTTTTCTATTATCTACATGAGTTTTGCTAGTGAAGTACACATGATTATATTTTTAGAATTTTTTTTCGCGAAATGGCGATTGTTTTAACAAAAAATCGTGTTTTCGACGAAAAAAATCGACTTAAATTGTTTATAACTTTTTTTCTTGTTAATTAATCGCTAAAATCGTGTGTACTTTACTAGATAATCATACAATGAAGCTACTGTTAAAATTTTAAGTCAATCGGATGTAAACTTTTTGAGTTCTACTGCTTGCCGATTTTGAAAACATGGTTTCGAGAAAAACGCGTTTGAAGTTTCAAAATGCTATAAATCTTAAGAATCGCAAAAATATAGTCCATAATAATTTTTTTACCTTCAGTCTGCTATCCCTGCGCCATATAATTGTCCTTCCAGGGCCTTCATTTCCTCTTCGTCTTTTTTTTTGACTGATGTAATGCTGCGCCTGGCCTCTTTCGCGATATCAGACATACGAGGGTAGTTCAATAAGTCTTTAGAATAAAGTATAAAAACAATTTTTTTTGGGTAAATTTTTTTTTATTTTTCAACATTATCTCCTTGGAGCTCTATACACTTGGTCAATCGCTTTTTAAGTTTTTTAATCCTTCAGAAAAGTGCGTTTTCGGAAGTTCCTCAAAATAAGCACTTACAGAGGCAATGACGTCTTCGTTGTCCGTAAATCTCTGTCCACCGAGCCATTTTTTCAAGTTTGGAAATAAGAAAAAGTCACTGGGGGCTAAATCTGGTGAATACGGTGGGTGTTCGACCAATTCGAATTTTAGTTCTTCAATTTTAGCCATTGAAACGAAGCATGTGTGAACTCGGGCGTTGTCGTGATGAAAGAGAATTTTTTTTCTCGCCAAATGTGGTCGTTTTTTTTTAATTTCTTCTTTCAGCTGCTCTAATAATGATGCATAATACTCACCAGTAATTGTTTTACCCTTTTCCAAGTAGTCAATAAGTATAATTCCACGTGCATCCCAAAAAACTGTAGCCATAACCTTACCAGCTGACTTTACGGTCTTTGCCTTCTTTGGAGCTGGTTCGCCTGTGGAAATCCACTGTTTGGATTGTTTCTTTGTCTCAGGAATGTAGTGGTGTATCCATGTTTCATCCACAGTCACAAATCGACGAAAAAATTCCTCAGGATTCCGACTTATGCGCGCCAAAAAAGCCTCAGAGGCGACCACTCTATTGCGTTTATTCTCAGCTGAGAGCAAACGCGGCACCCATCTTGCCGATAGCTTTTTCATGCCTAATTTTTCATGTAGAATTGAAACAACTGCACCTATAGATATCCTTGTGGCCTCAGCTAACTCACGCACTTTTAATCTTCTATCCTTCAACACCATATCGTGGATTTTATTGATGATTTCGGGAGTTGTTGATTCTACGGGCCTTCCTGAACGTGGTTCGTCACTTATTGATGTACGACCACGCTTAAATTCATTTACTCAGTTATAAACCGTTGCTAAGGCAGGGGCAGATGTGCCATGAACTGAGTCCAATTCATTTTTTATCTCATATGGAGTTAAACCCTTTAAATGAAAATGTTTAATTACCGCTCTGAACTCGTTTTTTTCCATTTTTCTTAACAAGCAATTTTTTTTTTTCAATTGGTTATAAAAACACGTAAACTCAGAAGATGTGGACTGTGACTGCACCATATATCTAGTCGGGAGTGGTGCTGACTGAAAACAGATGATATGGAGCGATTCGCGCGCCATCTGTTGGTCATTCTAAAGACTTATTGAACTACCCTCGTACGATGCTCAGCGGTTTTGACGCGATTGGCGTCCGTTTCCACGCAAAACTCGTACATGTTTGGTCCAACAGTCAACCCAAGAGCATCGTAAACGGCAAACAGACCCGAGAAACCGTCATTGAAGATAATAACGGCTATGTCAGTCGCAATGTCAACTATAGTCTTACCGCTTGACACCGTATTTGGAGCAATTGACCACACTACAGCATTAAACGACTCGTTATTGTTCTGAGTATACGCACCCAAGCAGCGTGACAGAAGGTTGTCGGAGCTGAGTTTATTATAAATGGGTTTTATTCCGTTAAAAACATCCTCATGCATTGGACTCTTGTGCTCGTACGTTGCAAGTGTACCAAGCGCTGTACTGCGCTGCCAAGAACACCAAGAGTCTACTCCGACGGGACACTTCTCGTGCTGTGTATTCTCCTTCGTCGATATTTTATAAAGTAACGTTGTCCAAATTTCATTCCGCATTTTTTCGACTGAATCGTAGTTTCTCCTAATAGCAACTCCGTAATAAATAGAAAGTTCATCAATTAACTTTCCGGTCAACTTTCCTCGGCCGCCAAGACCTTTCGTTGTTTTTTTCAAATTGCGCAGACGCGTTTCCATGCGCTTCTGAACGTGTCCGACACATTCTTTTTTTTCGACGATGAAATCTTTATAAGGTTTTGAGTCGACTATACCTTTATATGTTTTTGAATTGCCGTCGCCGATATATTTCAAATATTTGATATTATGAATTTTTTCTGAGTGTTTGAACATTTCTATAACTGCGTCGATCTCCATTTTCCCGGCACTACCTTCATGGTTGGCATCACCGTTTTGTTTGTGTGAAGGGTATACCTCTTCGTATTCAGCAGTACCTTCTTTTTTTTTCCAATATTCACACACTTTACAGTACTTAGATTTTACACACACATCCAATACCTTGCCAGTGTACCAACCAATCAAAGTCACCAATCCGAACAAAGCCGTAAACCCTCTCTTTCGCCAAGATCCATCGCCTGACACCGTGAGACCTTCTTTTTCACCTCGTTCGATAGAAATCTCTTTTTCTTTAATCGCTGATTTTTTCATAGATATAATTCGAACAGATGAAGTAGCAGTGGCGATATTAGATATAATCTTACTGTAAGTTGTTTGACAAACAGGCTTTGCAAGATCCATCATAGAGCAGAACTTTTTTATACCGTTGATGCCTATGCCTATGATGCGCATAGCTAACATAATACGGCAGTTGATCTCATAAGCACGACCATTTATTACAGGACAGCTGTTAATATCAGCATCACCACAGTTCGAACAAGACACAATAATTTTGAAGCCTAGTCCACGCTTGTTCGACTCTAAAAACCGCACGTCACCATTACATTTTTTGCATACTACTAATTCAGAAAGAGCAGTAATTACAGCGAAAAAATTGATGAAACAGTAGCCGAAATTATTATCAACATCGCGGTCACGGTCTAAATCAGTAGTTTTCAATTTCTTAGCCGAGGTACTAAGTGCTCCGAATCGCCTTCGAACGAATGGCGGTTAGGCGGGCGTCGATTACTAATTTTACTCCGTTTTGTACTTGTACTTCTTGTTTTACTGCCTTTGCGGCCACTGTACACCTTTTCACTCATAATTAAGTACTTGTAAATATAATTCACAGTTAAAAAGTAAAGCAAAACTCAAAATAACAACGTAAACAACGAGAACGGCTGATCGACTAAACACAGGGCAAGTGTGAGTAAACACGTGCTGTAAAAACGCTGTAACCGTCGTAATGTCATGTAGCGACCTCTATAATTCAAATTTAAAACACGATATCGATCGTAAGTAACTTCTACTAATTTCCAAAGCCACAAAATTCAAAAAAGCGAGCATCGCTAAAATAAGCGAAAATTGTGATTTTGGAGCATCAAAGCTGTTTGGAAAAAATTGATTAAAATTTTGAGTTTAAATCGGTACTTGGGCGTTGTAGATTTTGATTCTAGAATTGTTTTGGCAAGATTTAAGCCAATAAAATAAAATGGAAAAAAACAAAAAATTGGGGGATATAACCGCTTAAACAATTTTAAATAAAATCACAAAACTAAATTTTCAAGGTCTTGGTTTATGTTCGAAGTGACCACCTTCTGCTGCAATACACATTTCTGCTCTTCTATTTACAGATTGCGTTGCTTTACGTATCATGTCTTCTGTGACGCTAGCAAAAGCAACTTCAAGCCTTACCAGCAATTCTTCTACCGTTCTTATTTTTGTTGTGTAGACTTGTTCTTTGATATAACTCCATAAGGAAAAGTTTAAAGGCGTAATATCTGGTGATCTCGCCAGCCATGCGATTGGCCCTCCCTGTCCAATTCACCTTCCTGGAAATGAGTTATGCAAATAACGGTGAACAACATCTATAAAATAAAAATATTTAAATACTATACATATTTGTTTGATAATAAACACGTAATAGTAATCATAATATCAATAAAAGAAAATAAAATAAAATGTCATCATTGTAGTTGGTATAGTATATATATACCTGCATAGTGTGCTGGTGCTCCATCTTGTTGGAAAATTGTGTTTCATCTTATAACAAGGGTACCTCATCCTGATCAATATTACTTAACAATTCAGGCAACTCATTTTGTATAAGATTCAAATAGCTATGGCGATTTAGTCTTGCAGGCAAAATTATTGGACCAATCTGAAACTTAATGAGTTATAATATTACGAATTGAGACACTTTTATGCACTTTTTTATACACTTTTTTTATACATTTTTTTACGTTTTTTAACACTTTAATTACTTTTATACTACAATTTATTTTTATACTGTGTATCACTTTTTTACCATTTTCACACAGTCTTACACTTGAGAAATTCTTTTTACAAAAATCACCATCATGCTAATGAATTAGTATTTGTTTCAAGTAAAAAAAGTTAGTAAAAGTACTTACTAATTGATTGTCTAGTAATTTAGCCTATACATGAACTGAAAAACGATTTTGGAACGCAGTTTCCGTTGTCGCATTTGGGTGTTCATGTTCCCATATGTGACTGTTATGGCAGTTGAAAAATCCCCCTCTTGTAAAAATGCATTCATCAGACCACAAAATTCTTCTTAAAAATGTTGGATCAGCATTCTCTCGGTCAAGGATTGACCGGAAAAAGTTGACACGCCGTTCGTGATCACCTGGTTTTAATTCCTGTACTTTTATCAAGTGGTATGGATGCTGCTTGTCACCTTTCAGAGTTCGATACACACTTGAATGCGATATTCCGAGCTGATGTGCGATAGATCTGCAGCTTGTTGTATTATCTTGATGAACCGCATTTAATATTTGTCTATCTACTCGCGGATTCCGCACTCTCCATACTTGAACGCCTGCACCCTCTCTAGTAGGGATAATATTTCCCGTATTTCAGAGTCGCTGAATTGGTGCCTTGATAGTATTCCGATCGGGATAATCTCCATTTGAATATTCTTCTTCGTACGCTCTAGCTGCAGCCATGGCATTTTCTCCATGTTGATAGTACAATCGCACCATATTGCAGTAATATCTAGAATCGTACACCATTATAGCACTAACACTTTCTTTTTAATATGAATTTATAAATTTAACAAATTTTATAAGTTTATAAATTAAACAAATTTGATAAATTCGTAAATTTAACAAATTTTATACATTTTTAAACTTAACAATTTTTTTTTTTAATTTGTAAATCTAACAAAAAATTTTATTTTGTATGCGTTATTATACTAACGTGCACAGAAAAACACGAAATTTGCAATTTAATATAAATTGTTTGTTTTGAAATATGTAATATATAAATATGAGCTAGAAAACTTTGCAGTGTGAAATATCGAATAAGACTAACGCGGAAAGTCATGTCCGAAGAAGAGGAAAGCATTTCTTTTATTGTTTTTGAAAATTGGTACGAGAAGGGGTAAAAGGTATGAAAAAACTAAGAACCATCGGGTTGAGACATAAAGTCGTAGAACATAAGTTGCAAAAAAATTCAGCCGCAGTCGACGGGTGTATTTTCCCCAAACGTGCCACTACAGAGGGAAACACGCTGTACCCACCATTCGACTGCCACATGTTTGATGCAATTATAAGAAGTGTCGGTCACAAAATAATAATATCAGTTTAAAAAGAAAATAGGTAGATGTTCGGTAGCGGTCTCTAACGGATAGGACTATAAGAGACATACGGTACTCACACCTGAAAAACACATGCTGCACATGGAGCATGAGTTCACGCAGTGTCTGCGCGCTCGATACATTCTCCTTTTCTCATTCGCACTGCGTGTTTACCTGCGTGCCTCCTGAGTCGGACCCCGCTCATCCCTTTTTATTACGGTCACTTTTCATAATATAGAAATCTGTTGTTTTTTATAAATACATAAATATTACTTTTAAATAATAGATTAAGATTCAGTATTTAGAATGGACGAAAATTAATTTTTAACAGGAAAAATCAGACGATTTTCAGATTCTAAATTTATTAATAAAAAATAAGATTAAATTCGTTGACTATTAAAAGTAATTTAAAAGCATCATTCCAATTTTTACTCTAATAATTTTGCTATAAAGCGGATATAAGCTTTACCTACTTATGTTATACTGCACTATTTTCATTCGTTTTAAATTTAAAAAGTGTACAAATTTTAATTAAATATCAAGCTATTATGGAACATAAAATTGGAATATACGTGCTGTATTCTTAGATATTTAAACTTTAAATGGCTTAAATAATTTACCAAAAATAATAAATGTTACATGAAGCAAACTTTAAATTAAAAATCTTGAATTATTATCGGATTTTTTTATTCAAAATTTATGTTTATCGATTCTTAATGCCGAATTTCAAAATATTATTAATAAATATTATTAATGCATAATTTACGAATTCATCAAATTTGTTTATTTTATAAACTTATATAATTTGTTACATTTATAAATTTATAAAAGTAACAAAAAATGTTAGTGCTATAATGGTGTACGATACTAGAAATTACTGCAATATGGTGCGATTGTACTATCAATATGGAGAAAATGCCGCCGCTGCAGCTAGAGCGTACGCGGAAAAATATCAAAATGAAGATTATCCCAATCGGAATACTATTTTCATTATCAAAAAATTAGTGTGAAGAATATTCTATTCATAAAAACATGGTACTCTTAGAGCAAACCACTGACCTACTGTCGAGATTTTTTACTCAGTCCGGCGCACGGAGACGGGGACGCGTATACAGCAGAGCCCATTTGAAGGCTTTGACTATGTAAAAAAAAGGGACCGTAGAAGAGGAAGAGAAACACTCTTATGCGTTTTTCCACATGAAAAACTCTCTCTCAACGTGCTTTCTTGCACTCATACAATTTCATATCTTCTTACTCCCACTGCTGGAACTCCGCCTTGAAGGGACGAACTATTTATTTCTAGACATGTCATTGGTGCATCTTTAATGGTTAATTGTGACTTTATTATCAATTTGCGAACGTTTTGTCATTAAGATTTTCGATTCGTCTTTGATCCGTCTATAACGTAGTATGAATCAAACGAGTTAAGTCAGATACACCCTGTATAATATAGGCACTGTCTAGGTGCACCCAACTGTGGATTTATTCGATACACGGGACACGGTACATGGTAAGTGATAAGTGACAGAAGTTCATACCATGGACCGAATACACTCACGGTGCACCGTGTACGTGTTCACTGAGTACTATGTACGCGTTGCAAACACAACTTCGAAGCCGAGAGATGCACGGTACACGGTACTGCAGTGGATGCAAGGTGCACGGGACGTGGTACGAGGTACACGGGGCTGTCTGTCCTGACAAACTACAGGTATTTTTGGATACACGATGCACGGTACACGAAGTACGCTGTACATGGTATGCGGTGCGCTAACTCGAAAAACTATCGTATGTAATTTTTGCAAAAGAAATACTTAATTATCTTACTGCCCTATATTTTTGGTGAGTACTCTTGTAAATCTCCATGCCTGTAATTTGGACAATATGTAAAAAGATAGATAATTAAAAAAAATCTCGATGCCTGTATTTTGGACAATATGTAAAAAGACAGAGAATTAAAAAAGATCTTTTAAGTGTTCAAAGTATAACCATATTAAAAAAATCGCTGTCAATTCATTGGCTCTTAAATTCCTCAAACTTTATAAATTGTTCCAGCATGAAATTATTTATTCTACTTAATATTGTGGTGAAAAATCAATATGATTTTCGAAAAATTACACTAATTTGATTATAATATTTTTAACATAAAAAAAAATGAAAACTAAAACTCAAAAGTCGAAAAAACGAAAAATTGAAAAATAGCTAAAACAACACTATGCTATACACTATATTTACTATACTAATATAGCAGATTATCCTACACTCTCTAGTACATATTAATAGATAAATAGCAATAACTGATATTAATGTAGCTTTTACTACTAAAGTAAAAGTAATTATTGCGATTGTGCAAGTAAGTCCCACCATTACGATACAAATAGTAAATTTTATCAGACCATTTGTATTTAGGAGAAAGAAAAGAGCCTATCCAAAGTTGATAATTGTAAAAGATAGGTAATTTTATGCTCTTTTTAATGAAATTACAATAGATTCATCATAATATGTCTAATACACCAAAAAGACAGAAAATCGAAAACTCAAAAATCGAAAAATCTAAATATTGTTATAAAACAAAAACAAGTAGTTGAATCTTTAAATTCAAGAAATTTCAAAAGCACATAACCTCGACATCTCATAAAATAAATTATCTAACGATCCCAAAAAGCATACAGGACATGAAATAGCAAAACGCTACCTTTTAGTAAAGTTTCAGATAAAATCTGCCGATTTACCTAAGTTATCGTCGGAGAAAGAAAATAGATTTTTTTTATCTAAATTATTTTTTTCTCGACAAAAGAAAGAGGTAAAAACTCAAAGAATTACTGAAAATTCTTCTCTATATTCCTAATCATCTCAAATTTTTTCAAAAATTTTCCGACATATCTTACCAAGATATAACCGTTTAGACAAGAAATTACATTTTCGTGTATAACAAAAAAAGCGAATAACCTTATCCAAACTTTCAGGTCGGAAAAGTTAGGTAGTTTTATGCCCTTTCAAATGACTTTTCGCTGAATCGATGATATTATTTCTAAGGTATTAAAAAATCCGATAAACTAAAACTAAAAGATTAAAAAACCGCTAAAAAACAAAAACTAATCGAAAAAGAAAAAATAGTACATTATGTAACGAGGGAATAAAGTCGAAGATTACTCCTGTGTTGCATATAGAACTTTATTCCCGATTTAACTGTGGCCACTTTATTGACTTAAAAAGAGGAACTTCCGGTAAGAACTAGAATTTATTAAAAATGTATATTAATATAGAGAGAAATAATTTACAAAAAGATGCATTTGCGGGAAAAAGTAGATTTGCGGGCATCATGTGCTACTTTTGTCCCGCTTTTAAGGTCAATAAAGTGGCCATTACGGTTATTAAAAAAGAAAATTTAAATATTTTGTACCGCCTTTCTTTAAGAAAAACAAAAAATATTGAGCCCTGAAACATTAAGTTTCACCATGTATTTGCAGAATAATGCTGATCCACGTCCATACACACACGCGCACGCATACACACACACACACACACACACACACACACGCACACACACACACACACACACACACACACACACACACACACACATACATATCCATACAGACAATTTCTAAAAATAGTGTATTCTAGAGAAGGAGAGAGAGTGTAGAATCCGAACGCAATAGCCGCGACGCGACACATAAGGCTAGATCAAGACCGGCCCTCGCGTGCATGATTAATGCCGCTTTGCTCTTCGAACTCACGAGACGACCCGCGCTACTCACGTACGAAACGCGCGCGACGGTCGATATCCGCGAAGCTACAGAACGACGATGCGCGGAATGAGAGCAGGCCTGCGACTCCGACCGATATACACAACGGGGGCAAGCGCACACCGGAGATCCAACCACTAGCGGCCACAACGAGGCCAGGCGAGGGTACACTTGGATGTAAGTCCACCTGTCTGATTCTCTCTTACGCGACGCGGGCGAGTACGCCTCCTGCTCTCTTACCTCCACCCCCGCCGCTTTGTATCACACAACACAGCGGGTATTGTGTTAACTGTATTTGTGCTGCCGTGAATAAACACTCGTTCCAGTTCGACTGCAACTAATGTGTGTGTTCTTTGAAACTCTCCTTCCCATTTGACTGCCGCCGCAAACACGGGCGCGCATATTGCGTGCATTATCAGTGGCTAGCCGGGCCCCAACATAAAATAAAGCATGACCTTCAGTCATGCATGCTCATCGGATACGTATTGTTGCAAAACCATCAAAGTATGTATGTATGTATGTATGTGACACAAAATTTGTAGAACGATAACTTTTCAAGGGAATCATTTTGTGAGCTCAAATTTTGAAGACATATGCTCAACTTAGAACTAATTAGATAATAAAAAGTACATTATTAAAAAAGAATAGTACATTAAAAAATTTTTCAAAAATCGACAAGAATATTTTCTCCTTTTTATACGTTTTTTTTTAAGATTTAAAAAATTAAGAATAATTATCTTTTTCTTTAGAATAAATATATTTTGATAATATATATGTTTTAATAAAGTATACGTGATTTCCTTTTGATTGATATATCTTGCAATTATAAAGAAATAAAAATATAAACAAGATTATTATTATCGTTATTTTGAAAATATATATAATGAAAATGATGTTAAGTTGAATAAATTCTTATTTATAACTTAATTTTTATTTATTTATTACCAGAGTATAATACAATATATACATGTATTACATCATGACTTACATAACCTACTACCTGTACATAGGTCCGGTTTGAACTTATAGCTATAAATTACTTAGAAACTACGAACGTAAAGCTAAGGTACTAGTAATGTAATCCATACATTTTTTTAATTTCAAAAGTAAGTGATTTTTATACTTGAGAAAGAAATCACTTCTAAATTGCACTAGAATTTTTATAATTTTGTACTAAACAATAGTCAACAACTCATATATACTTTATTCTATAAAAATATTTAAATATTCATTAGTTTATTATTTACATGCTTAAGTTTAGTCGAATCAATTTTTTAAATTTCTTTTTAATGGTATCTTTATTACATATAAAATTGTTGAGATCATTATCCAAAATATTAAACAATTTTATAGCCACTATATTACTGTTCTTTTTGTCAATTGTTTTTGTAATTTTAGGTAATGGTATACTCTTATTTCTGGTTTTAATGCTTGACATAGTATACTGGTTTCTAAGGAAATTATAATTATTGTGCAAATACTCAAACAAGAAAGATTGTTGGAAATTTAGCGTATAGTTGTATCTATAAAAAATACCTTTCTAAAAAGTAAAATCTTGGCAAGTATATGTTTCATTATTATCCACAATATAAATTAAAAGAAATATATTATTACCAAAATAAGACGTTCAATTATGAATTTTATTCATAAACTTAAATTAAAATAGTAAAATTAAACTAATATTATATTTAAAAAATAATATAGTTCAAAATATTTCCATTTTTACTAATTCTTATAATCTCAAATGAACGCTAAAGAAATTAATGAATTCGATTAATATATTGGCAAGTATTGTATTTTTATTTGTATATCAATTTCCTTCTTTTATTAATTAGTATGAAGTATACAAACTATTTAAGAAATATTATAGTTTAAAATATTTCTATTTTATACTAATTCAGATAATCTGAAATAAACGCTAAAGAAGTTAATTAAATCGATTAATAAATTGGCAAGTATTATATTTTTATTTGTAAATCAATGTCATTTTTTTATGAATTAGTATGAAGTATACAAATTAATAATACCTTTCAAATTTAATATTGTAAGACATTAAATTTGACATAAATACATGTTGATAAGAAATAGGTCAAAAAGTCGAACCTCAAACACTGATCTATATAATACTCTCGCTACATTACACTCGCGTTATATGTAGTGTTCATATGGCAATTCATGTCTATTATAGGTAAGCTAACTGATACTTTTTGAAAACAAGCCAATATAATATTACGGACAAACAGTTATACGGACATAGTTATGTCGAAATTAAAGAGACCGTCAATGCACTATATTTTATATTGAACTACAGTTAAACCTGGAACATTGCTCGAGTTTGAGAAAAATAACGTCGAACAGTGCCCGAGTTACCTAAGATTCGTAGCAATTAACGACGGCAGCTAGTCAGAGCCCTAGATAAGGTATAAACTGTTTGTCCGTAATATTATATTGGCTTGTTTTCAAAAAGTATCAGTTAGCTTACCTATAATAGACATGAATTGCCATATGAGCACTACATATAACGCGAGTGTAATGTAGCGAGAGTATTATATAGATCAGTGTTTGAGGTTCGACTTTTTGACCTATTTCTTATCAACATGTATTTATGTCAAATTTAATGTCTTACAATATTAAATTTGAAAGGTATTATTAATTTTTATACTTCATACTAATTCATACAAAAATGACATTGATTTACAAATAAAAATATAATACTTGCCAATTTATTAATCGATATAATTAACTTCTTTAGCGTTTATTTCAGATTATCTGAATTAGTATAAAATAGAAATATTTTAAACTATAATATTTTTTAAATAGTTTGTATACTTTATACTAATTAATAAAAGAAGGAAATTGATATACAAATAAAAATACAATACTTGCCAATATATTAATCGAATTCATTAATTTCTTTAGCGTTCATTTGAGATTATAAGAATTAGTAAAAAATGGAAATATTTTGACCTATATTATTTTTTAAATATAATAGTAGATAGGCTATAGGCATACTGGCTCACGCGGGTTCTGTATCACTCCCCTACCCTCTCAAAGTGATCCAGAACCCGTTCGGATTCTAAATCACCCAGAATGATCCAGAATCCGAAATCGAGAGAGTGGGAGAGCTTCCCTTTCTCTCACGTGAACCAGAATGCCTATAGTGTTTTCTACTTTTTTTCTTTATTTTCTTTGCAAATGTTTACAGGAGTGATAGAATAATTTTATGAGTTTGACGGTGTGAAGTGCGCAGGCAGTCTTGTACTTTTAAAACATAATCATCTCTCATTAGCTTGAAACCAACCATGTCTACTGCATACTCCATCTTGGAATGAGTGTTGAAACGAAAGTGTGTTAGATAATATGCTGTTTAGATAAGCTTCTTGATATCCCCACTGATGGGATTGTACTGAACGATGCGATCGTGTAAGATCATGCAATAAGCTGAAGTGTTAGCTGGAAAGTCTTTTTTAGACTCAAACTCTAGACGTACATCGACAGGAGCGCTCTTTATAGATTCGTTTTGCCGTGAACAGTCAATAACTATGAGTGGTTCAAGGTTGATAAATTCAGACTTTGTCAGCAGTGGCTGTGGATCTCTTCCATAGTAGGTGATTTGAAAATTGGCATACATATCATAGAGAACAGCGAACTGATTCTTAGATATGTCGAGATTCATATTGTTATATGGATAATATTGAGAATTCAAGAAAAGTCTCACATTACTAATCTCACAATGGTCAAATCGACTGGCATTTTCAGTTTTCAAAATTTTTTTCTTGGTTTGTAGTCCGAGAATGACAAAACGAGGTTTTTCTAACTGATTTGAAGTTTTCACTGTCCAGGCATGTTTATTCGTGCTCGGAAGTAGAGGATATTCAAATAACTCCCAAGATCGATAGCACATAGAGATAGGATTATCTTTGCCAATGAAATTCAGCAGCTGGATCTTTTGTTTATCAGATGCAATAACATATGGCATTAACCACTCTATCTTCGTTATTTTTACCTGGTAGTCTTCATATGTAGTTACACTATTTGCTATAGTACCTTCTTGAATTATTGCATTCAAGTCATTTCTTGATCTTGTGAGAATGAGTTCATGCTTCACATTAACTATAATTTTTTTATAGTCTTCTGCAAAGCCCAAGATCATACTCAGAGGAATGGAAACGTCAAAGTTGCCGTGTGCATCTACCAAAGTTTTGCTTTCTTCTCTAACGTCAAGCCAGCCTGCATTTTCTAACATGAGAGTCTGATTCGGATTGAATGATGTCCATCCTTTCATGAGACTGCTTAAACCAACATTTTTACTTTTATCTATCTCCACAGCATTAATTTCGTAACGAATTTCATCAAACAAATGGCAAATGCCATTGTTCACGAATTTAGTTTTATTTAGTGCTGTTCCATCTGGTTTTTGCAGTTTTCCACATACATGGATAGAACTGCGCGATGGTAAGAGACATAGATCTTGATGTTGGATAGAAATACGAATTTCATCACTATTATCAAAGCTTAGTGTTGAGTAAGGTTGATGTGCGTGAACCTCGTAATGAGCAATAGATTCATCGAATACGACACCTGATTGAATGCTTAGAATTTCGTCCATTTTTCTGGAAGCAGCAGAGAATTATACACGTGAATTTTCTCCACGAACTTTTAGACCTAGGCTTCTGAGGAACTGAATGCTCTTCCGTGTTAACGGTTTGAGTTTCTTCGGTCGACTGATGACCGATTGACATGTTGGTTGACTTATATGCACTCTAGAATTGTAAACGATGCCCATTATACAGATTTGATGTGGAGTCTAATAGTAATTTCTTCTCCACGGAAATTCACTAAATTTCCATCTTGATCTACGATTTGAATTTGAAGATGATCTATGCACTTGACACTGAGTGGTAGATATATGACATGAGATGGAACTTCCAAGATTTTATATCCTGGTGGAACTCTGGGAAAGAACTCATGGATTGTATGAACTTTTTTGTTGTTGATGTAAGCACCTGCGGTAATATTGCACTCCACTCTGAGTGCGTTGATTTTCAATATTTTCACAGGTAAATCAGAACTGTGATGAGTTTTTTCCTTGAGAATGCGAGGAGTAAAGCCAAGAAGACGACCTATTGAATCGTGAGGAGTGAGATCTAACGAATGACTGCAATTAATTTCACTTCTGAGAGTATTGTTGTTAGCTCTCAAAGAAAATTCAATTCCTTTAGATTTCAAAGTTTCTTGTAAAAATTTATTAATAGCATTAATCTCGTAACTGCCAGTAGGGATAGTAATAATATTTCCATTCACATGAAGTTTATTATTCGAATAGTCCACATTGGGAATCGAGTTGAATGTTAAAAGTTCAACTAAACCCAAAACAAAATTTTTATGCTGAGGTAGTTCAATTGAAGGAAAATATTGTGCCTCTAGAACAGAAGATTTTCCTGAAAGACTCAAAGTGAAACTGTCTTCCATGACTGATTGGAAGAGAATGATTCCCATTCGTTTGCAATCTTCTCTTTTATAGTCTTCCGGTTAAAAATTGAAGACAAAGATGACCACAAATGAATGAGTCAAAATTTTGATATCTTTTATAGTTATATTTTACTTCTTTCACGTTGAAATATAACATGAGCTCTATGGGAGGTTTCAGATCACCAAAACTGTCAAAGTAAATTACTTTGGAACCATGTTTTCGATAACACACCCAGTGAGTGCCTTTATTTTTCATGTCATCCAAGTTAACAATAGCAGATTCATTACTCCATGGACCATCGGAAGGCAGATTATTTCTCATAAAAACACCTCGGAAATGTGGAATTTGCAACATACGAGCATATTTTAGAAGATCATAGTCAGTCAGTGGACGATTTGGCAAAGTTAAATCGAAGTTTTTTTTTTTAGTAAGTTGACCATGACCAACATGAGGTTTCACACATAATCCCATTCCAGTTTTATATGGTTTAAGATAGAGATCTTCGCCTAAAGCAATATCTTCCATTGCCTTATTATGTCTCTTACTTTCTTCATGGTTTTTCTGTGCAGCTTTAGCATCATTTACTGCTTTAGCTATTCCTGCAGCTCCCCCTGCCAGAGCACCGGTCGCACTTAGTCCTGCGGACAACGGTATGAGAAACGGAAGAACTCCACCAATTTTTGATGGAATTGGAAGAACACGTGGAATGATAACTTTCCTCTTACCACCAACTTTCTTAACAGCTTGACGTGCACCTTTCAAGGCGGATTGAATAACCTTGCGGGAACATTTACTTGGTATCATTGATTTTTTAGCAGCCGTCACTAACTTACTAAATTTTAGACCCATTCCAGTTATTCCTTTTAATTTCATAGCATTTGTAACAGCAAAAGCATATGCTTTTTCACCAAGACTGGCATCCTTGGCTTTAACACGTTGCCAAGCTTTATCAGCGAGCTTCATGTCAGCTGCTTTACGGTCTCCATTTTTATCAGAGTACACTATGTCATGTTCTTTGCATGCCTGATCAAGCGGATTAATTCCAGGATCACCTCTTTTCAATCGTTTTTTCAATTTAGTTCCGGGACCACAGTATTGATATCCAGGAAGATGCATTTCAATCGGCAAGTTATTGATCACTTTATCAAGCAATCCATAACCTTTCGGTTGTTTCCGAGATTTATGTACGATCATCTCTCTTCGAGTGTTGTTTTAAAACTAAAGATCAAAATATAAAACATGCGTTTATATTTCCACAGTTCAATATCAAACTAGACTTTGACACGTGAACATGGATTTTAGCGAGCAGAACGTCAAACTCCCCGTCACAAACTTTGATTTCGGAAAACAGAAGAGAAGGAAGCGTCATGGAGAATTACTACCTGATACTATACGAGCAGTATTCTGCGGGCCATCTAACTGTGGAAAAACAAATAGTTTATTGGCTCTAATTACACATCCCAATGGTCTTAGATTTGAAAATTTGTATGTATACACTAAATCCTTGAATCAGCCAAAGTATCAATTTCTCGAAAAAGTTTTGGAACCGATAAAAGGTGTATCATATCTACCTTTTAGTGAGCATGAATCTGTAGTATCTCCAGATGAAGCCCGACCAAATTCAATTATGATTTTTGATGATGTGGCTTGTGAGAAGCAGGACAACGTCAGAGCATTTTTCTGTATGGGAAGACATAAAAGTGTAGACAGCTTTTATCTATGTCAGTCGTACGCTCATATACCGAAACACCTCGTAAGGGACAATATTAATATGTTAGTAATTTATCGTCAAGACGATGTTAATTTAAAACATATCTATGAAGATCATGTCAATACTGATTTAACTTTCAATGAATTTCGAAATCTTTGTTCTGAATGCTGGAAGAATGATAAGTATGGATTTGTTGTTATCGACAAAGATAGAGTGATGGATGATGGTAGATACAGAAAAGGATTTGACTGTTTTGCAATAAAAAAGAAGTTATGAATCCGAAACTTACAGTTCAATTGTAGACAGCATCTCGTTAGCATGTCAGACTTCAAGAAAGAAAAGAATATTCTCAGCGAGCTCTTGCGAGCAAGTGAGGCTATTAAACAAAAATACTCTTTATTGAAAAAGGAGAGAGAAGATTTTGAAAAAGTTATTGGTGATACATTGAAACCAGTCATTACACCACTCGAGAAGCTCGTCGATTCGAAAGTCGAAAGCTTGCCACCTTCTAATCACATTTTGAATATAGACAGCAACAGGAAACCGAGGAAGAAATTGAGATTCGATCGATCAAGTTATATAGTAAATGATATAAATGAGTCGGGTTCCGCATATGATGATGATGATGATGCAGATTTTTCTTCGATGGATGGCACAATGATGAATTCAACATTCAAATCTGCGCTTGAAGAAAATGAATCAAGTGACTTTTTATCATTGTTAAATGAAAGCCGCAGCAAAATCGATAACATATACGGAGTACGGAAGGTCAATGGAGTGTATATGATTGGCGATTCAGAAATTCAATTTCATGATAAAATGGTAAAAGTGAGAGATAAAAGTTATCCTAAAAGTGGGGGTCTAATGGAATTACTCTTCAAGAAACAACCAGATGACAATCAATATAAGTTCAACAGATCGAAAAAATTATCGCAGCATCCTGGAAGCATCAAATGCTCATCGGAAAAGATACAGCAAAGATGAGAGTATACACACTTCGAAGAGTAGAAAATATATGAATATCATAGGACCCATGTTCCGCAGCGATCGTAAAAATAAATCCACCACCGGAAGAGGCCTCATACCTAAATATAAAATAGCAAAGAAAAATTCTTCTATAGATCTAGTCTACTGGGATGATCCAAACGAGCTTATCGAGCGACTGCGATTATTAGTTGCGGAACGATCTGCTGGAAATAACAATCACGACAATGAAATACAATCGATCATTGAGGAACTACGTGAAGCTGGACATATATATTGAAATGCATGTTTTCTTATAAGATCAGTAGCATCATGAGTCTCGACGTGTTCGGAAGAAAACTTGAGGGCACGCAAGAAGCGAGTCGTGGTCCACCAGACATTGGTTATAATCTTACATTAGATGGTAATTTTGATTTACAAAATAAAAGGTTATGTAACCTTGCTTATCCAACCTAATGATGCAGTCACCTTGGAAGTGCTTCTGACAACTATAAGTAAAGAAGTTAGAAATCTAACTAACATAATCGCTGTAACGAAAGTTGACTTAGAGATTCCCATAAACACTGAATTAAATACAATCAATAATGTTCTTTCCCATCTTAAAATTCGATTAGATAATCTTGAGACAAAATTAAAAGAATGCTTTGAAAAAAAAAAAAATTCTGACTCAATAAAAGTTTTTCTTAAACCTTAAACATATTATCAAAAAAAAAAAAAAAAAATGGAGCGACAAAAAATACCTGAAGAGTTGCACAAACCAGCTCGCCGCATCTACAAGCGAAGAAAATATGATATACGTGGAATAGATGAGACTTGGCAAGCTGATCTTGTAGAAATGATTCCATACGCCAACGAAAACAAAGGTTTTCGCTACTTACTTACTGTCATAGATACATTTTAAAAGTATACATGGGCCATACCAATCAAGTCAAAGAGTAGTAATGATGTTACTCTAGCTATGGAGTCAATACTGAAACAAAAACGCGTACCGACAAATCTACAAACTGACCAAGGAAAAGAATTTTACAATTCAAACTTTCAGAAACTCATGAAGAAGTACAAGATAAACCTATACTCTTCACATAGTAATCTTCATGCAAGCATATGTGAGCGTTTTAATAGAACGTTAAAAAATGAAATGTGGATAGAGTTCAGCAATCAAGGGAGCTATAAATGGTGGGATATCCTGCCTGAGTTGGTGAAAGCTTACAATTCAAGAAAACATCGGACAATAGGAATTGAGCCTAAAAATATTGCGCAGGCAAATGAAAGAGAGGTCAAGAAGCATTTTCCAAATGAAAAGTTACCTTTGAAAAAACCGAAATTTAAAGTAGGAGATAAAGTGCGGATAAGTAAGATAAAACATGTTTTTGAAAAAGGTTATATACCAAATTGGTCTACTGAAATTTTCACAATATCACGAGTTGTAAAAACCAATCCGGTAACTTATAATGTCAAAGATTATTATGATAAACCCATCTCTGGCGGCTTTTATGAAACGGAAATTCAGAAAACTATGTATCCAGAAATTTATCTAGCAGAAAAAGTTTTAAAGAAAAGTGGAAACCGTGCATATGTTAAATGGTTAGGCTTTAGTAATGAGCATAATAGTTGGATAGATAAAAAAAAATTATTTGATTTAGCCAAGATTTAACCAAAAATATTAATGTAAAAGCAATAATGTAGGTACTAGTAAATAAGAAAGCAATCATATTATGTTATTGTATTTATTTATGTATTATTATGTACAAGTTTTAATCTGAATAAAATATAAGTAAAAATAAGTATTATAATCAAAGCCAGCTGCGAATTTCATTCAAACTTAAAGGAAGATCCACCCTGATATGTCACAAATAAATTCATTTTATTTGCAGTATTGGAGAGTCTGTCAAAAAACTCTTGATCTCTTAGGATGGCTGATGAAATCTTCTCTGGTAAAAAGATTTGAAAACTTTTGTCGAGTTCGGCTACGACCTTCGTACCGAATCTCGTCTTCACCTCCTTAAGTGCTGTCACCATGTACTGATGATCTTTTTCCAAGTCTGTTACTTTCTTCCTCGGCAAGAAGTCGCGTTCAGCAATCTTATTAAGCGTAGATAGATCCATTCTGGAAAAAGTAAAAAAATAAGAACTTCTAATAGAGAAAAGATTTGTTAGAGCAAAAAAAAAAAGAAAATTGGTGAAAATTAACTGTGAACTTACTTAGAAATTTAGTTGAGTCTTGGTTTCTTCCCGCAAGGATGATAATTCTCGAACTCTTCGATTGCTCGAATGTGCTCCTCGTCGTGATCTGTCTGTTGATATAGTTCATTCCCCACCACAATTTCTGTCCCTTCCATTGCCTCCTGTAATATATCCCTTCTCTCTCCTCCCTCAGAGCGTATCCCCTCCATTGATGGATCCCAGTCATGCATAAACTCCTCTAACACACCATATTCAATTCTGATTTGTTCACCTTCATTGTCATAAAGTGTCATCCCCTCTCGCCTTTCACCATATTCATTGGCTGCATCACCCCCACCTCGTATTTCCCCCTCTCTTTCATCTTCTGCAACATCCATCTCCACTCGCGTTGCTCCACTTTCATTGGATACTTCATACCCGCTCTCCACTTCCATCCCTACCACTATTTCTTGTTTTTCAGCATCCTCCTCTATTCGAAGTGCAGCTTGCCCCATCTGCTCATCCATGATTTGAAAATGACCCCAAGGTAAAGTGTCTGTACTCTGAGGCAATAAGAATCTCTTATCATCGTGAGGACTAAGAGCAATTTTATTCTGTCTTTCAGTATGCACTATGTGCAATTTTGAACGAATGTTGCATTGATCACGTTTTACAATAATAAGATCCTGAAGACATCTTCTATAATCCTCGAAAGTTATTGTCTTCTTCACAACGCTGGATTTTATACCTTTGGCTTTTTTCACTGTCTCTCCTCCATCAACTAAAATACTGTACATTTTGCTTCGTAAACCTATAAATTCCATCATGATCTTGCCACAGCATTCGTCTTTCATTAATCCTGGGACTTTTTTATTGATACGTGGAACGTTAAACTGACTATTATCATCATAATCAGAAGTATCAAACGTGTGAATGTCTTCTTTCATTATTTTATACATATTAATGTCCTCAACTTCATATATCAAACTATCAGTATCTGTAGAAAGAAGTTTACATTTTTCTCCTACTCGCTGTTTCATATACGAGTAATGGAAATCATAAACTAATGTTTTGGACAAATCAAGGATACAAAGACCAACGTATATCGGTTTCTTGATTGTGATACTTGTTCTCTTTACTTGTGGTTGAGCTATGCGTGCTTCTGCCCCATATCTGCCTGTGAATTTATTTACTAATCGTACATCAACACGAGACCGCTCTCGCTCGATACACTTTCCATAGACAGCGTTAATTAATAATTTATAGAAGAGTTTTTCAAGCTCATTCTTCGCTTGCTTTCTCTTCTCAGTATTTAATTCGACATAAGGTTTAAGCCAGGCCTTCTGCTCGAAACTCAGAATTCTATGCACCTTTTTCAAACGAAGTCCATTATCCAGCGCCTGTTTAAGTGTTCGATAGTGAATCACATACTTTTTCTTATCGTTTAGAGTAGTGCGAAGTTTGTTCTGCTTTGAGCTAGGTGGTGCACGGTGCTCTGCGCAGAAAGGGAAGTCTCGATGTTCATCATGTATTTCCTCAGCATACTCCAAGTCTACTTCAGCAATGTAACCTATATCTGAATCTGGTGGTGTATTGAAGAAGCTTGGATTCGCCTCAAAGTCAATCCATTTGAATTTTCCAATCGGTAAATGCTGTACCATTGCCCACCCATACAGATTATTTATATCAAAATATAAGAGTGTCTTCGTTTTCTGTTTCTCATCGTATGAAGAACCCATGTATGGATTCTTTGCCTTAGCATATCGATTACAACACTGGCTTATTCCTCCCCGAATGCCTGCTTTAATAAACATTAGCATGTCAATATCTGTAAGAAGCTCTAATTCTACCTTTGTCATTTTAAGCGCTGCTGAAAATGTTAACCCTGGAGTCGTATAAAAGTGAGCAGGACATAAATCATAAGCTTTAAGAGATGTCTCTCGAAAACTTTCGAAAACGTCAGCCAATAGTAGAACATCTGTTTTTAAGTAAAGATCTGAATACTCTCCCAATGTTTTTATATTGAACTTATCCCAGACTCGAACAGCATGTTTGTAGTCTTCTTCAGCAATATGGGAATCTGTTAGTTTATTATAAAACTCATTCTTTTCTAGCAATTTTGTAGACGATAGCTTATCAAATGCGTCTACATAATCATATGGAAATATACCTTTCCATAGCGATACCTTTCGTAGCGATCTCTTTCAAAATGAAGTGAGTATCATAATTAAGGTTATGAAAAACAACGGGAATGAATCTTGAGTTCTTATAATTCAAATTACATGAATTGTGAGCTGCACCTCTGAAACTGAAGAGAAAAAAGAATTCATTTTTTTTTTTCTTTGGGAATCACCAAAAATTAATTTTAAATATAACTAAACTAATAACATACCGTCCTGTAAAATGACAATGGTCTCGCACTGCAAGTTCTTCATCACGGATTGATTTTCGACATATATGACAAACGGTTGACCTGTGGAAAGATAATTCTTTTAGAGCTGTGAGTTTCATTGGTTTAGGATTCTTGTAGAGATGATCTATCTTCTCACTTATTGATTTTAGTTCTCGAACAAACCATTTTGCAGGTGTCTCTTGATCTCCAAATTTTTGTCTGTAAGATTTATAGACAGATAATCTGTCATCAAAGCTGCATTTTGTGTAGTAACCTATGCTGTATACTTCATGTAGTTGAAAAGCATTCTCATTCTCAGTAGGCTTCAATAAACATTCAAAATCAGCATAAATAACGAAAGGAACTTTTTCTCTCTTTTTGTAATCTTCGAATTTGAGAATGTTGTTCTTTGAGTCTGGCAGATTGATTCGGCAATTATTCATATTTTTACAATGATTTTCATGAATTTCCAATCTTTTTTCATTATAGAAAACTTGTAAACACCTTTGACAGTGGTATGATTTTCTATTAGCTTTAGACAGTTGAGAACCCAGAAGACGAGACATGCTTTTGATCCAAACGTAATGGTATTTAGGCATACTTTCATCACCATCAGCAAAATTATTTTCTTCATGCTCATCAACGTAAAAATCTTTAATGATAAGTAGATTTACATGTCTACCCTTCTTTTCTGGTTGATTATTATTTTCTGGTAGATTTACACGTTGATCTTCCTCTTCTGGTAGATTTACATGTTGATCTTCCTCTTCTGCTTGATTTTCTTGTTCAGTCTTCTTTTCTGACGTAACGTGACAAGGCGATACTTCAAATTTTGAACCATACTTTCTGAGCATGTATACATTTACTGAAATCATATTCAATTTTTCGAATTTTGAAATATCTTTCAGTTTTACTGGGAACTGTATATCACTAAAGATCAATTCGTTCTCATGTACACGATATTGATTAACTCTGATGGAATTATATTTGCTGGGATATAATGCTGAAAGAATAGCATATTTGAAACACTGATTGTCATTGTTATGAACATTAACACATGCTTTTTTGTTTTCTATAAACTTTGGGAGAGGAATATAAGAACTGCCCTTGAATGGAGAATATTTTTTCATATTTATACACAAACTTTTAATACTCTTCAATGTCCAGCCAGAATCCTTTTCCTGTAATTCTTCTAGTTGTGTAAGAATGGGCACTTTGATAGAGTTTTTAAACCATTCCTCTAAATTTTTTAACATGTATACTGTAGCACTTTCACTCGTAAAATATTTAATATCGGTCGTTTCCTCTCCATTTTTCTGCATAGAAAAATCCGAGATAAAATCTGAATTTATTTTCACAGCATTGTATTCTTCTAATCATTCTTGTGCCTTAACTTTGAAGAGCTTTTGTGCATCACTTAAGAAACTCAGAATGTCCATGTGTTTTATATTTACAACTACGCCCGTCTTGATTCGATTTTGGAATGCCGACTGCACGTCTCGCCACTCTACACTAGCTTCTGTTTTCTCAGATTGTAGATTACCTCCTCGTTGAAGATGTTGTTCAAATTCAACTTGCACACACCAAAAATGAGTCATGCAAGTTTGACATTTCTGTTTCTCTCCTCTTGTAAGTTTAGATTTTGCAATTTTTTCATTTAATTCTTTTATGGTTGAATTACACATGTTCAACCAATAATGAATATCGTTATTACTTAAATCATTTATACTTTATAAAGTATCACGAAGAAGCTGAACAAGGCGTTCAAAAAGATCGATGGATGTTATATTTGCTTTTTTCTCACTGTAATAGCACTAGAATAGCACTGGAATAGGACTTCACAAATGTGCACGATAGTCAAGACTAAAACTCGTTGACCGCGATAGATGAACTGTGCTTATCCAAGAAACTGCTTCCCTTTTTGTATGTAATGTCGACGTAAGTTGAGGTAGAAAATTCAAATAACTGACCAAGGATAAAATGAAGAAGAGGGAGATTTTCTTAGGTAAGGGATGAATTTTCTTTCATTTGAACCAACTAAAATAGTTCTTTTTGTGAAGAGTAAGGAGATTTTTTAAGGGAGGGATGAATTTTCTTCCGTTTGAACCAACCAAAAAGCGGCTTTTCATCCCTCCAATCAAGAATATACTTTCTTTTTTGAACGACCAATCCTAAAAGAGCATGAGGCGGAGTTTCTTGTTATAAAATCAGGATGAGAGAATTTTCCTATTCATTCTCCGAGTTCACTTCGTACTGAACTATCAACTACAGAGCTGTAAGATGGCTAGAACACGTGACTACGACTTGATGTTCAGAAATGCCATACTGCAATTTCAAGAAGAGAATGTTTATATTTGTGACATTCAAGGATTCCAAAGAATAGCAGAGGATTCTTTCATTTTCAAAGAAGTATGTTTTCTCAATTTATAGAAAACTGCTTTACCGACTGCATACGTCTTTAAACCTCCTATGACAGTGGGAGAACTGACAGCAGAAGAAAAATGTATGACTCACTGGGTGAAGAAGTACCATCATGGAATTGCATGGGACGCTGGAGTTATTCCTTATCATCGTCTTTAACGAATTTTCCAAATTTGCTCGCAAGGGATTGAGAAATTATACGTTAAGGGAGAGCAGAAAGTGCAATGGCTAAGAAATCTCATACCAAATGTGTAAGTGATATATAATATGACTCTACTTTCATACTTTTTTCATACATTTCATACTTTTTCATACTATTTTTATACTTTTTTCATACTTTTTCATACTTTTTCATACTTTTATCATACTTTTTTCATACTTTTTCATACTTTTTCATTACTTTTTCATACTTTTTCATACTTTTTCATAATTTTTCATACTTTTCCTTTTCCTATGCTCGTATTTCTTACGTTTTTGTTATTATTTACAGATTAATTTCAAACGTTGAAGACTTTGGATGTCCATCACTAGAAACGTTATCGAGCGATAAGCATTACGTATGTTTTAATCACATTCTGTGCATTAGAAGGAAACCTATATGCGCTGTACATAACGTTATCTCAATACGAGCATGGCTACTAGATTATTTGGATGCTAAATTTGGCCAAGATGAAGTAGATATCATTTCTAAAAGGAATACATACTCATGTGTATATTGGAAATAAATTTTTATTAAATATTCTGTAAAAAAAAGAGAAGCTTGATGATTGAATAAAAAAAATTAAAAGAAAAATCATTGTACGATATTATTCTTTCACAAATATCAAATTAAAATATAATAGATAAAATCTATAGCAAACATAGGGTACATGTGGGTGTTACTGCGGATATTTTACATTAATTAGAATAAAACATTGTTCATCATATAGACAATATCAATGTGCAAAACACTATTTTTCATTAAAAAAAGAAAAAAAGAACATTTGTTGTATTTATAAAGATTTACATTGCTTTGAAATTTACTTACTTATAAGGAAAATGAAGGAAAATGGAGGAAATGATAGGAAATGAAAAATGACAAGGGGAATAAACGAAAACAAGTTGAAAAAATATTTTTTCATTATATTAAAAAAAAAACACTTATTACATTAAAATTAATATATAATGAAATAATTAATATATAATATATATGTATATAATAAACATATATATATTATTACATAATAACTAATCGATGAATGTCACATCTTCTACGATGCGAGGTTTTACTATTGATGGTCGCGGTGGTGGTGGTGGAGGTGATGGTAGTGATGGTGGTGATGGTGCTACAGCTGCTGCTATCTTCGGTTGAGTTTTATCCTGCACTCGGCTGTGCATTCGCAGCCAATCTCGTTTCGCTTGCTTACTTTGAAGCGAAGTTTTGTCGTCGTTTACTTGATCTGAAAAAATTGCAAAAAAAAGTTTTAAAATATAATATAATATAAATATTAAAATATAATGAATTTTTAAATTTTTGTTTTCTTACCAATCTTTGTCGACCTGGAAGGTGGCTTCATCGTACGCAAATGGGGTGACGTGGAAGGCGTTTTCGGCCTCGGCTGGTTTTCAGCTTCATCTATAAAAGAAAAGAAAAAAAAAACAAATTATTAGATTATTATTTATTATTTAATTTTAACATAAAAAAATGAATAAAAAAATAGTTACCTTCAGCTTTCCTCTTTCGCTCGTTGTTGCTGTTGCCGCTGCTGCTGCTCGGCGATGAAATTTTTGCCCACGACACATGGTCAAGCATCATGAGCAATGTGGGCCCGTTAGAAATGAGCCACCGGATACGATCCCGCATCATTTGCAAATTTGTCTTGCTATTTGAAGCCATCTCAAATTTTTCTTTCTAATTTCAAGTTGATATATTTTTTGAAATTTGAAAATTTACTGACTGACCCTAGTTTGCGCCCTAGAATTTATATCGTCAGAAGAGCGTACCCCTTCTTTCACTTATTCAAGCAATTCTGCGATTGGTTAAAAATGCTCCTCCCTTAATTAGAAAAACGCCTGCCTTGCAGAAATTTTCCTCCCAGAATTTTTTAAGAACCACCTCCCTGTCTGTCACATCCACGCCTACACATTTTTTTCGTGAAAGTTTCTACAATCTTGATGTCGAGAAAGTGTATCTCTAGAAACTGGCGTCAAAGTTGTTGGAAAAAGTGCGACCTGCGCGAAGTCCTTCAACGTGTACCAAGCCTTGCTGTAATAAATCGTTTCTCGCCGAAAAACTGGCAGCGTATAGGCCTAAAAAAAAGCAAGCGTGCGCGCAGTAAGCCTTTCTCTAAGGGTCGTGTATTGTTGGGGACAATTTACTACTACCTGCACAAGGACCTTCAACATGCGCTATGCCTTACTGTAATAAATCGTTTCTCGCCGAAAAACTGTCAGTGTTTTAGCTCGAAAATTGACTTTTCGAATCCATGCGCGCAGTATGCCTTTCTCAAAAGGTTGTTTATTGCTGGGAAAAGTGCCACCTGCGCGAAGTCCTTCAACCTGTACCAAGCCTTGCTGTAATAAATCTTTTCTCGCCGAAAAGCTGACAGCATATAGGCCTAAAAAAAGCAAGCGTGCGCGCAGTAAGCCTTTCTCTAAGGGTCGTGTATTGTTTGGGACAATTTACGAGTACTACTACCTGGACAAGGACCTTTAACACGCGCTATGCCTTACTGTAGTATAGCGTATATTGCGGAGAAAAACTGACAGTGTTTTGGCTCGAAAATGGACTTTTCGAATGTATGCGCGCAGTATGCCTTTCTCAAAAGGTTATTTATTGCTGGAAATTAATTTACTACTACCTGCGCGAGGACCTTCAAACTTGCGCCATGCCTTACTGTAATAAATTCGTTTCTAGCGGAAAAAAAATTGCAGCGTATCAGCCTGAAGAAAAATAAATTTCCGAATGCCTCCGCACAGTAAGTTCTCGAAGGCCGTTTACTGATGCAATCTTCCTGCTATCTGCGCGCATCTACAGCGCATACCTGCGACGAAGACGTGTATTCCTAGCAAAGTCAGTGAGCAACGTTCTATCTATTTTTAAAAGCAGAGGAAAGAAAGGCTGACCCTTTCTTTTCATTCATTTTCGGCTACTTTCCATTTCCTACGCATGCCATCTGTTTCTTCGTAAAGAGGAGCAAAGAGGCTGCTCTTTTCCCTCTCTTCGGGTGGGAGTAAAACGCTTACGTATTCGGGCCTACAGAGTGGGGATAGAAAAAATCAAATACGAATTCTAGATCACTTTAAGAGGGGACAGTTCAGAGGCGGGGCTTAAAACACACACAATACGAATCCGGTAAAAATTGGAGAAGGGACCAGGCATAGGCCTTATACACACAAAAGATTCTGTATCACTTTGAGAGGGGGTAAATCCATTGGAGGGGCTTAAAACAAACAATACGAATGCTCAAAAATTGGAGAAGGGACCAGGCATAGGCCTTATACGCACAACAGATTCTGTATCACTTTGAGAGGGGGTAAATCCATGGGAGGGGCTTAAAACATACAATACGAATGCTCAAAAATTGGAGAAGGGGACAAACAGGGATAGGGCTTATACACACGATGAATACTGGATCACTTTGGCAGGGCAGGGGGTGATACAGAACCCGCGTGAGCCAGTATGCCTACAGCCTATCTACTTATAATATTAGTTTAATTTTACTATTTTAATTTGAGTTTATGAATAAAATTCATAATTGAACGTCTTATTTTGATAATAATATATTTGTTTTAATTTATATTGTGGGTAATAATGAAACTTATACTTGCCAAGATTTTACTTTTTAGAAAGGTATTTTTTATAGATTTCACAACTTTTCCAGAGACGGAAATTTATTCTTACTATTCTCGAAAAAATAGAAATATTTTAAAAATAGAATATTAGTTTATGTTTACTATTTTAATTGTAGCGTATTTCTTTTAATTTATATTGTAGGTAATAACGAAACTTATACTTGCCAAGATTTTACTTTTTAGAAAGTTATGTGTTACTTTCAAATAAATAAATGTTTGCGTATGGGTAACTTGAAAGTTTCATTGACTCCATTCTCTTTTAAAGTACTTGAAGTAATCTTTTGCAATTTTACCTAACCCATTACGTAACCCTACCCTGGTAGAAACGTTGACTAACTATTCGCCATATAATGCCTAATTTTATGGTGTGTGGTCAATTTATGGCCTATATTATGGTCAATAACCCAACTTATGGCCGACGGTTTATGGCCAAAAGGTGGTGTAATTTATAGAATTATTTATAAATAAAATTTAATGATCCTAAAATAATTCAATACGAATTAGATATTTAAAAGAGAACAAATAGTTAAAAAATTATACTCGTATGTTGCACACTGAGCCTATATGCTGAAAATATTCAAACCTAATCTACAAATATTTTTTCTTATATTTCTTTTAAGATATGTACGGTAAATTTTAGTTTAATTTAATCGTCTGCATTAATAAATATATATTAATTAACAAATAAATACATAAATTGGAACAAATACTGCTTATTTATTTGCGTTGAATTTGTCGAACTGCTCTAGGTCAACGACTTAAGTAAAAATTTATTTAGTGGTTAAGTAACATTTACTTGATTCTATTGGGCACCTTTTACTCAGCAATCCTGCTCAACTTTTTAAGCAAAATCTGCTAAACTGCTCACAACGCAAAACTAAGTTTTTCTTTATATGTTTCAAACAGATAAGGGTCTGCTCTCTCCCTAGACTCCAAGCTGTCAACACACCGTGAATGTATGCATGTCTGCATGTGTGTTGGGACACATAAGCATATATATATATATATATATATATATATATATATATATATATATATATATATATATATATATATATATATATATATATATATATATATATATATATACCAAACAATGTTATTCTAATGTTTATGTTTATTGTATATACGATAAATAAGATGAATACAAACTTATTTCTCTTGTATCTGTATGTTTCTGGTGTACCTATATATATATACTAATCAATGTTATTCTTGCGTCTTATGTTCTTATATGCTCTTAGCGAACAAACAACCTATAAGCGCCCGACGCCGTTCGCGTGCACATGGACTTATACTATACTATACTGAGCATCATGGGTATATATTTTACGTATACAATCAGAGTTAAAATTTGTAGAATGTATGAATACTGCAACTTCGCTTATATATCTCCTCGCATCAGTAAACTAAATTTTATATTGTAAATTCGTTTAAACCAAAAAACATTGTGCGAATTTAAACTTTTATACATGTATTTGAGGTTATAGTACACTTATCCTTACTCATATTATGGTCAACTTATGGTGTAAATGTCGGCTACAAATTGACCACGGAAGTTGGTCAATAGATAGCGAACAGGCCATAAATGATGGTCAAGTTTTTACCAGGGTATTTGATTATGAAAGTTCACTTAAAATAAATTTAAATAAAATTCCTTCGAAAAAACCTTATAGTATTCTCATGTTTTATTCAGATATCAAGTCAACGCTGGGTGAAAATAGTCTTTTTAATGTAATAAAAACCTGAGCTTGTAAACATTTGATTAATTGAAATTTTATAATTTCATTAAAATGACCCTTCTGAGCCAGCGTTGACTTTATATCTGGATAGAACATGAGTATACTATGTGTTACTTTCAAATAAATAAATGTTTGCGTATGGGTAACTTGAAAGTTTCATTGACTCCATTTTCTTTTAAAGTACTTGAAGTAATCTTTTGCAATTTTACCTAACCCATTACGTAGCCCTATTTGATTATGAAAGTTCACTTAAAATAAATTTAAATAAAATTCCTTCGAAAAAACCTTATAGTATTCTCATGTTTTATTCAGATATCAAGTCAACGCTGGGTGAAAATAGTCTTTTTAACGTAATAAAAACCTGAGCTTGTAAACATTTGATTAATTGAAATTTTATAATTTCATTAAAATGACCCTTCTGAGCCAGCGTTGACTTTATATCTGGATAGAACATGAGTATACTATGTGTTACTTTCAAATAAATAAATGTTTGCGTATGGGTAACTTGAAAGTTTCATTGACTCCATTTTCTTTTAAAGTACTTGAAGTAATCTTTTGCAATTTTACCTAACCCATTACGTAGCCCTATTTGATTATGAAAGTTCACTTAAAATAAATTTAAATAAAATTCCTTCGAAAAAACCTTATAGTATTCTCATGTTTTATTCAGATATCAAGTCAACGCTGGGTGAAAATAGTCTTTTTAATGTAATAAAAACCTGAGCTTGTAAACATTTGATTAATTGAAATTTTATAATTTCATTAAAATGACCCTTCTGAGCCAGCGTTGACTTTATATCTGGATAGAACATGAGTATACTATGTGTTACTTTCAAATAAATAAATGTTTGCGTATGGGTAACTTGAAAGTTTCATTGACTCCATTTTCTTTTAAAGTACTTGAAGTAATCTTTTGCAATTTTACCTAACCCATTACGTAGCCCTATTTGATTATGAAAGTTCACTTAAAATAAATTTAAATAAAATTCCTTCGAAAAAACCTTATAGTATTCTCATGTTTTATTCAGATATCAAGTCAACGCTGGGTGAAAATAGTCTTTTTAATGTAATAAAAACCTGAGCTTGTAAACATTTGATTAATTGAAATTTTATAATTTCATTAAAATGACCCTTCTGAGCCAGCGTTGACTTTATATCTGGATAGAACATGAGTATACTATGTGTTACTTTCAAATAAATAAATGTTTGCGTATGGGTAACTTGAAAGTTTCATTGACTCCATTTTCTTTTAAAGTACTTGAAGTAATCTTTTGCAATTTTACCTAACCCATTACGTAGCCCTATTTGATTATGAAAGTTCACTTAAAATAAATTTAAATAAAATTCCTTCGAAAAAACCTTATAGTATTCTCATGTTTTATTCAGATATCAAGTCAACGCTGGGTGAAAATAGTCTTTTTAATGTAATAAAAACCTGAGCTTGTAAACATTTGATTAATTATAATTTTATAATTTCATTAAAATGACCCTTCTGAGCCAGCGTTGACTTTATATCTGGATAGAACATGAGTATACTATGTGTTACTTTCAAATAAATAAATGTTTGTGTATGTGTAACTTGATAGTTCATTGACTCCATTTTCTTTTAAACTACTTGAAGTAATCTTTTGCAATTTTACCTAAACCATTATGTAGCCCTATTTGATTATAAAAATTCACTTGAAATAAATTGAAATAAAATTCCTTCGAAGGAACCTTATAGTATTCTCATGTTTTATTCAGATATCAAGTTAACGCTGGGTGAAGTGTCTTTTTAATGTAATTATAAACCTGAGCTTGCAAACATTTGATTAATTATAGTTTTATAACTACATTAAAATGACCCTTCTGAGCCAGCGTTGACTTTATATCTGGATAGAACATGAGTATACTATGTGTTACTTTCAAATAAATAAATGTTTGTGTATGTGTAACTTGATAGTTCATTGACTCCATTTTCTTTTAAACTACTTGAAGTAATCTTTTGCAATTTTACCTAAACCATTATGTAGCCCTATTTGATTATAAAAATTCACTTGAAATAAATTGAAATAAAATTCCTTCGAAGGAACCTTATAGTATTCTCATGTTTTATTCAGATATCAAGTTAACGCTGGGTGAAGTGTCTTTTTAATGTAATTATAAACCTGAGCTTGCAAACATTTGATTAATTATAGTTTTATAACTACATTAAAATGACCCTTCTGAGCCAGCGTTGACTTTATATCTGGATAGAACATGAGTATATTATATGTCACTTTCAAATAATCCTTTAAACACAAGAAGCACTTACACGAGTACAAAGATTCACAAAGACCCTCGTCAATAACAAAAATTTGGGTTAAAAACAGTACATCTATGGGAGTATTAAATATTTAACAGATGCTTCTGCGACGCACCAACGTGATTGGAGAACTTGATTTGTATTATATTTACATCATGACAACATCAGAGCGGATATTCAATTACTGCATCCCCATGATTGTGTGGTATTTTTCTGGTGCATAGTGGCTTATGCCCTGTATGCTTATAATCAATCAGCAGATGACTTTGTATATCCCCGATGATGATTACGCACGGGCACATAACTACTTGTTACTAAGAAGTAGCACACCACAATTATAACAAATTTATTGAACAACCTAGAAATCGTTGTCGATATAGCTACAAAAAACTAATTGCTTTATTGTTTTATCTAATAATTCTTCGTTGAATGCAATTATCACAGCTAATTGCTGTATATGCATCTTAACAATGTATTTACCTATAAGCGTGGCACCAAAGAAATTCCAACCATATTTCTGAGCAAAACAACTTTACTTGATGACTTCATTATTTCAGTAATGCTCGTTTCATCTTGTTTATTCCTTGTGAGTTTCAAGGGGGCAACATACTCAATGGCAGAGAAGACGTCCTTAATTGTTCCTTTTTGTGTACTATACTATTCTACCTCTTCTTTTACTAGTCTTCTTTACTTACAATACTAGACATTCCCTGCTCTTTCTTTCCAAGTTCCTGACACTCTTTAAATCCATACTTTGCCACGATTTTTGCTGCATCAGAAGACGTTGTGTATCCTTGATGATTTAGATTCTGTCAAAGAAGTGGTCTGGGTACAACTTCTGGTGTAGCCTCCGACAGAAAGGCAATGGATCGATGTGGGTAACACCTTGTCCATTACTCCTGAATGTTGTGTGTTCTTCATCTCTTTCGACAGAATTCATTGTTAGTCTTTTTCTTGAAAAAAGCTGCTATTTTACATGGTAAGAGAGTTAACTACACTTGGGATTGCAATAATTTTATTGCAGATGACCGTCTTGCCACTTTTTCGGATGTACGATATTTTTCGAAATCGTCGTACAGAGATTTCATCACGTAATGAAAACAAATCACGTAAAAACAACCCGTTTTATTTTAATAATACAAATGACACAAACGCATCCTTCATCCTTCAACATTTGATTTAAATAATAGGTTAGATTTTGTGGTTGTCGACTACACTGTCTGCAGGCACTATATATATATGGTCTGTATGTGTGTATATGTGTATTATACATATGAGTAGAGAAAACGGAAGTCATATATATATATATATATATATATATGACTTCCGTTTTCTTCCGTTTTCAAATATATATATATATATATATATATATATATATATATATATATATATATATATATATATATGGGTCAATCCATGCCAAAACGCACACGGCTCTGCCCAAAAATGGTAAAGACTTAGAAAAACTTGTATAGGGTCAAAATTTAGGGTTTTTTTATGTAGAATCAATAGCTATGTGGTGCTTTTCAAAATTTTCAAAATGGCGGTCCCAAAGACCCGATTTTCTGACCAGTTTTCCGAAAATTTTCCGATTAATTGTTCATAAAAATATAGATAAAAGACGAACATTGTGAGTAAAGGTCATTTTATATGTTTTCGGGTACGCTGAATCCGAATCCACTGACCGTTTAACCTTATATCTCCAGGATTTGCTCTAACCTCAAAAAATACCTCAAAAACGCTCAAACAGGCATGATTATGGCTAGATAAAGGTTCGTGACGATGCATTTGTTCGTTTCAAGGGTCGCGTATTTCAAATCCAAGGTCTGTTCAGCTCGTTCAGTCCAAAATTTGCCCCCAGCCTCAAAATATTTTTCAAAAACGCTCAAATAGGCATGATTACGGCCAGATTAAGGATCGTGACCATAAATTTATACGTTTTCGAGATCACTAATTTTAAGTCTAAGGTCCGTTTCTTTTCGAACAGAGCGCTGTTGCAATCCGTTCAAATTGGTAGCTCACATAGGCAAATCATTACGACCACTACCAGCTAGGCTTTGCAGACATTTCGGGCTTGCTTCTGCAGAGAATATGATTTGCAGTGGATGTAGGAAAATATCATATACTAGTAATGATACTCATAATGAAGACGTGAACCACAATTCCAACAATGATGATACTCATGATGAAAACGTGAATGACAATTTGAACAATACTTCTGTATCTAACAGTGCAAATGAAGATAGCCGAGAGAAGAATGTGCAATTAGATCTTGACAGTTCGACTTCTTCAAATGCTGAGGAAAACCTCCATGAAATCATCGAAGGTTTAAGAGAAAAATTTTCATCGTTGTCAGAGCACGATCCCTACAGGATAGCTATTCTAACCATACTGCCATCAAAATGGTCAATAGAGAAGATTTCTTCTCTATTCAATACTACGACTTACTCCATTAGAAAAGCTAAAGAATTAAAAGCCACGAATGGCTCTTTTTCTAGACCACCCCCAAAAATAGGTAAATCGCTGCCACAAACTACGGTTAATAGAGTAAAACAATTCTATGAATGTGATTCTAACAGCAGAATTCTCCCAGGATATAGAAATAAAAAATCTGTTGAGATTGATGGAGAAAAAGTCCTCAAACAGAAGAGACTGACATTGTTTAGCTTAAAAGAATTATATTTCTAATTCTGTGGAGAGCATCCAGATACTACTATAGGTCTTTCAAAGTTTTGCCAATTACAACCTCAAAATTGTGTTTTACCCGGAAGTAATGGTACTCATATTGTTTGCGTATGTGTGATTCATGAGAATGTCAAGCTTTTGCTCGATGCCATCAATTTATCTGACCTGATGCCTAAATCGGAATTCCCATTAAAAAACTATACCGATTGTCTTAATCTCATGGTATGTCGTAACTCAAATAGAGAATGTTTTCTTAACGAATGCAAAAACTGCCGTAATTACGATAAACTCAGATCTCACCTTGAATCAGGTTTGGAAAAAGCAGACGTAAAAGATATAACTTTTAGCTCTTGGCATTCGACAGATAGAACAACTATGATTACATCAAACACAACTACTGAAAATTTCCTCGAACTTCTTGGTCATCGGTTAAAATCATTAAAACCTCATGATTATATTAACAAACAACAATCAGAATATTTTAAGCAATTGAAGGGAAGCTTAAAGCCAGGATAATTTTTTGTGCTACCAGATTATTCAGAGAATTTTGCTTTCGTTGTTCAAAAAGCAGCTCAAGCTTTTCACTATAATAATAATCAAGCCACAGTATATACTGTAGTTTATTATTATCGAGATGAAGGTGAATTAAAACATGGAAATATAATCGTGATTTCTGAATCAAATACTCATGACTCTGCAGCGGCGTATGTGTGTAATTCGATGATAATTGATTACCTAAAGAAACAACACAAAGTTACAAAGATTATCTACTTTTCTGATAGAGCAAAACAACATTTTAAAAATCGATTTAATATCCAAAATTTATGTAATCATGAAAATGATTTTGGTATCAAATCAGAATGGCATTTTTGCGCGACGGCTCACGGAAAATGCCCACATGATGGCCTTGGTGCAACTCTTAAAATAGGAGCTATGAACGCAAGCCTCCAAGCATCAGCAATCAACAGCATTTTACCAGCTAAGCAGCTTTATGAGTGGGCATGCCATTCAATAAAAATATAAAGTTCTTTTATTATTCAAAAGTAACACATAGCAACACTCAAAGAAGATTAAAAAGACGATTTGACGAGGCTCCTTCTGTCCCACAAATTTCAAGCAATAATTGTTTTATTCTACTACGAAACAAGAGTATTATTATCAGAAAATTTTCAATTGATAAAAAGGAAGTTGTTTAGAGATTTAAAGTATAACCGTCCATTTCTGGCCATGAACCTGCCCATTTGAGCGTTTTTCAGGTATTTTTTGAGGTTAAAACCAAATTTTTAGCTGATGGAGCTAAACGGACTTCGGATTTTAAATCAGTGACCCCAAAAACATATAAATATATGGTCACGATTCTTCATCTGGCCGTCATCATGCCCGCTGAGCATTTTTGAAGTACTTTTTGAGGTTAGCGACAAATTTTGGGCTTGTCGGGCTAAACGGACCTTAGACTTAAAATCAGCGATCTCGAAAACGTATAAATTTATGGTCACGATCCTTAATTTGGCCGTAATCATGCCTATTTGAGCGTTTATGAAAAATATTTTGAGGCTAGGGGCAAATTTTGGACTGAACGAGCTGAACGGACCTTGGATTTGAAATACGCGACCCTTGAAATGAACAAATGCATCGTCACGAACCTTTATCTAGCCATAATCATGCCTGTTTGAACGTTTTTGAGGTATTTTTTGAGGTTAGAGCAAATCCTGGAGTGATAAGGTTAAACGGTCAGCGGATGCGGATTCAGCGTACCCGAAAACATATAAAATGACCTTTACTCACAATTTTCGTCTTTTATCTATATTTTTATGAACGATTAATCGGAAAATTTTCGGAAAACTGGTCAGAAAATCGGGTCTTTGGGACCGCCATTTTGAAAATTTTGAAAAGCGCCACATAGCTATTGATTCTACATAAAAAACCCTAAATTTTGACCCTATACAAGTTTTTCTAAGTCTTTACCATTTTTGGGCAGAGCCGTGTGCGTTTTGGCATGGATTGACGCATATATATATATATATATATATATATATATATATATATATACAATTATACATATGATTAGAGAAAACGGAAATGCGAAGAACAAAATGAAAAGAAAAAATTTTAGCTAATATTTATGCTTTATATTTTTAATTAGATGAATCTTTTTTAACAGAAACTTTTATTACGTGATAAACTAAATTATTATCTCTTAAAACAGTGTCAATAGACTTCACATAAGTCAATCAGTGTTTAGATATTGATATTTAAAGATTTTGAAGAGGTTAAAAAGGCACAATTAGACGTATAAAAGGCGACGGTGCACCCTTCGGCTTCGTATCGAACCGTGAGTACTTATACGTGCAAGCGGGCTCTACCGCGCCCCTTGATAATATAAATCTGCTCTTACATACTATTTTTAAAATTCTATTCTGCAGTCTTTGTAATAAGTTTAGGTTATTGTTGTATGTTGCTCCCCAGGCTATTACGCCATAATTCACAATACTGACTAAAATTTGCATCACTTTAGAGATTTTAGTAAATATAAATGTTAGGTAATTATTTCTATTTATCACATAATCTATATGCTTATCCCATTTCATGTTATAATTAAATACTAATCCTAGATATTTTCAATGTTTAACTCTATTTATTTTCTGATTACCTATTTGTAAACTCAAGGTACTGGGCACACTGTCACAATAATTACCAAATGTCATATAAATGTTTTTTTCGATGTTCAGAGATAGTTTGTATAAATCTAGCCATGTAGATATTTGTTTTAGTTAATTGTCTTTAGTTAATACTATCAAATATGAGGGCATGGCACTTACGTGTGAATAGTTCCTTGAGGAACGTCAGTAGCAATATCTCTGTATTCAAATAAATTATCTTTTATTCTTCTTTTCTGTCTTGACGAATCCACGTTATTGTTTATTTAGTAGTTTATTTTTGCTTATAAATTCATATAATCTATTATATATTATTTTTTCAAATACTTATGCTAAATTTGAAATTAGTGAGATTGGCCTAAAGTTAGACATTTCACATCTATTCCTACTTTTGAAAATAGGAACTTCCTCAGCATTTTTGAGAGCTGTAGGCCATATAGTTTTTTCGATGCATAGATTAAATACGTGGACCAATGGTAGTAAAATACTGTTTGAGATCGTTTTTAAAATTTTAACATTCATGCGATTAACTCCGCCTGATTTTTCTTTCATGATTTCTATTATATTTCTTATTTCCAGGTGGTTCGTAGGAGTAAGGAATATTGTTGTACATTGGTGGAAGTTTTAATTTAAAATTTTTCGGTGTTGTAATCTTTTGGCTCAGTCTTGTACCAATATTGCAGAAATATTTGTTTATAGAGTTTGCTATTTCTTTTGAATTGTTAATTTTCATATCGTTATCATATAAGTAATTTCATTATCTGTGCTCCGTGTTTTACCTATTTTACTTTTAATAATTTCCCATAACTATTTAGAATTACTACTATTAGTCTTTATTCGCTAAATATTTATATCACTATCATATTTAAATCTGACATCTTTGACTACTTTATTTAATGTTTTTTTATATTTATTGTACACTTCTTTTAATTGCATATTTGCAGGTTCTTTCTTCCACTTATTGTACAGTTTTTTTTGGTTTTATATGATATCATAATCGCACTTGTGATTCATGTGTTTCTGGGCCTTGTATTTGTTTTATTCCTATTTGATATTTTAGTACTTGTTGCCTTTTCTATGCATTTTTTTATTTCTAGTATAAAAGAATCTGTTGCAGGATTAGGATCATGCATTGACATTAGTGAGTTTCAGTCTATTTTATTAACTATACTTTTTAATTTTTTGTAGTTTATAATGTTATTGTATTTATTATTCTGTTTCTCCAGTATTGTTGTGTCTAGTGTAATGAATAGTGGATAATGGTCAGTAAATGTGCTGGTTACTTTAAATGCATTTACTTTAATTCAGTTCATTTTTACAAAAATGTTGTCAATACAAGTTCCATTTGAAGTGCTATCTGAAGATCTTGTGATACTTAGAAAGCATGGTCTATATCCCAATTCCTGAGTTATGTAGAAATTCCTGACTAATATTATTTATATCTAATAGATCAATATTGTAATCTCCTATCACATAATGATTTTTATAATTTTTGGTTTTATTCAGGAATGTTTTTACCACTCCGTCAGATCTGTTAATTTTGCTGTTGTTGTAGTATATTTTATAACCAGGTAGTTCATAATATGTATAGTGTTTTATATTCCATGTTTCCGAGCATACGATTATGTATAGCTTTTTTCCATTCTTTCAATAAATAATTCAATCTCATTACTAAGTGATTGAATATTTTCGATAATATTTTCATGATGTACTAATTCTTGAATGTCTGTATTTTGATCAATTTTTGCTAAGATTGAGTATATCTATTCCCTTGTATTGAAGATGGGCTGTTATTTTGTGTTGATGTAGTTGCAAGTGAAGTAATAGATGGACTATTTACCACGCCTTTTTTTGTAAATTGTCTGTCTTACCACTTTGTGTTGGCAATGTAGATATACTACTTACTATTTGATTTCTTCGAAAGTTGTCTACCTTACGGTAGATTGTCTACTTTTCCTTACTTTTGCCATTAATATTGCACAATTGTTAACATCAGTTACAGTGTGATTTATGTTATAATTTGTCTTATACTTATTATTGCTGAATGTGCAGTTAACTCATTTGATGTTATTTCCACTAACACATTTCTCCGTCTTGTGTGGTCCAGCACATCTTAGACATGTGGGATAATTTTTGCAGTTTATGCCCTTATGTCCAAATCTTCGACAATTGTAGCATGGTTTGATATTTATTATATCATATGCTCTACAACTTTGATAGCCTATAGATATTCTGCAGTTATTATCTCTTATGTATTTATATATTTCAGGTGTCACTTCTAAGAGGACACTCTGTGTATTACTTTTAATATTACTGTATGAATGCAGCACAGTGCATTTGGATATATATTTTTTTAAATTTCTGTTATATATATATATATAGGGTGGGCCATTTTAATCTCCGCACCTAAATTTCTCCGTTCCTAAGGGTGGTATCGAAAAAAAGTTGAGACAAAAGTTGACAAGGGCAAAGGGGGTCAAACATTAGTGACCTTGAACTTAATCTTGAACTTGATCTTCGAGGTTATTTCAAGGTAAACTTGATTTTTTTAAATGGAAACCCCTAATTTGTATTCCGGAATTGAAAAGAGCGGAGAATTTTACAACGAAAATGTCTTTGAGAAAATTTTGTTTTGTGACCTTAGAGAGGTCAAAAATCAAGATCAAACGTCTGAAAAACGATAATATGCTTTTTCATCAATAACGATAAAAATGGCAATTATGAGGTTAAGCTACACAAGTTTTTACCATTCTGACCTTGAAATGACCTTCGTTTGAGGTAGAGAGGTTATTTGCTTCGACCATAAAGCCGTAATAATTCAGAGAAAATGCATATTATCGTTTTTCAGACGGTTGACCTTGATTTTTGACCTCTCTAAGGTCACAAAACAAAATTTTCTCAAAGACATTTTCGATGTAAAATTTTCCACTCTTTTCAATTCCAGAATAAAAATTAGGGGTTTTCATTTAAAAAAATCAAGTTGACCTTGAAATAACCTCGAAGATCAAGTTCAAGATTAAGTTCAAGGTCACCAATGTTTGACCCCCTTTGCCCTTGTCAACTTTTGTCTTAACTTTTTTTCGATACCACGCTTAGAAACGGAGAAATTTAGGTGCGGAGATTAAAATGGCCTACCCTGTATATATATATATATATATTTATATATATATATATATATATATATATATATATATATCTTGCACTATTGCCTTGTTATTCATTTTAAGGGTGTTATCTATACCCACTATTTTTATTTTAGGATTCACCAATTGCTCTCTTTCAACACTGTAGTGTTGAGCGAGTTTTTTGGTTAGGATGTTTTCAGTTGTTTCTATACTATGTTTATTCATACAATTTATAATTATATCATCTTGATTTTTAACATAAACTTTTTTGATTTGTGTTACAAATTCTCACGGGAGAGATGAAGGTGTGGAAGTCAAGGAAAGAACGCCCTCAAGTACATTGAACATAGAACTTTTATTTCTTTACAGTAACTTACGAAATTACAATGGCACACGTTCCGTCGCCCCAATACCCTGGCGCAGCAGGTGAACAAAACGAAGAAAACTCAGGTTTAGCTCGTCAACGGACTCGATCCGTGTCGAGAGGCCCCTTCCGTGATAGTCCGCGCGTCCGTCTCAGTCGGCGATCGAAGCAGCAGTGAGTTCCGACGCTGCTCACCGCGCCGCCGGAACGCTTCCACCCTCTCCGCGCCGTGACGGAAAGGAGGGGAGCGACCCGCTGCAGGGAAGCAGCGAATAGGATGGAAATTTTCGTACAGTTTGAATAGTTTTTTCTTTTGTCAAATAGTATGGCATATGTTTTTTCATATTACATTTGTCGTCTGTTTTTTATCTTTTACTATCATTCTGGGTATTCGCTTGGTTTGCGTTTTGATGCTGCTTGTTGCTTCTGCATAGCTTCTTCTAATAATTGTAGTATTCTCATTAATGCATTTTTATCTAACAATTCTGTGTTCAATTGCTTAAGTAGAGAGTGTTCTATTTTCATAGTTTCAAATTCAGTGTTTTCTTCATATTGTTTCGTTGTGACCTTTTTTAGATTGTTTTTCAATTTCCTTTAAAATTTCTCGTTTTATTTGTCGCTTATTTACCGCTATCACTTGTGCAATAATAAATCTGGCCTCTTCGCTCAATGACACCGTGTCAAATTTTGAGGTTAGGAAGATGTCCGCATAATTCGAACATATTACTAGTGTTTCGATAATGTATCTAGCATTGTTTATTTGTTTCAAATCACTAATATGATATACACTTTCACATATAATACACACCACCGTGCCCACTTTGTTATACACTTAGTATATCTATAGCGCCTTGCGCACGGTAATATTCCCCTTCTACCCGAACTGCAGCCAATCACGGCGCAGCCGGGTAGTATATAAGAGATCGAGTTTCGAGACTCCGTCTGACTTCTGACTTCTGACTTCTATGACCAGGCCAGAGACAAGTCCTCGACCCCGACACTAGAAAAGAATAAACAACTTCCAAAAGTTACCGACGTCCTTATCATTGCCTAAACCGGTACGCGTATTCAAAGAGCGCAGCGGGAGAGAAAAAGAGACGGGAGCGCGAGCGAATCCATACGCTGCGCGCGCGCGCCGCAGCTGCCTAACCGCTATCAGCGCCGAGCCGTCGCGCTCACTACAGAGCGGTCGGAACAGCTCTCGCGTTTACTATAAGTAAGGGGGCGCGCGCCTCCCGAATCAGTCGGCCTGGGCGCACCGCACCGGCCGGACCTCCTCGGTTGAGAGCAATCTCCCGAAGTAGCTAGTGTGCGGTGCACGTTAAGTGCCTACTCGCCGCGTGGTGGTTAACCCGGGTATTGTCGTGCCGAACGGGCTTTCTGGCGGGCTTAGCTCCCAAGGAAGCCTTATTAGGAGAGCAGTATCCCTCAGTTAATCACGGCTCTTGACGAACGCGCGTCAAGAGATCGGGGGCAGTTGAACGAAGTCCCTGATAGGAGAGCTGCTTAAGGACGTCGTTCTCCAACGAGAGTCGATAGCGTCCTTCAGCAGCGTTTTCTCCTCTTATCCCACAGCCTGGAGCCGGGAGTTAATAATTTAACTCCTGGAAGTTCAGTTGTGGCTACGCAGGGACAGGCTCTTAGAGAGCGCGTGCCTCTAAGAGTCGGCCACGACGCACCGCACCGGCCGGACCTCCTCGGTTGAAAGAAATCCCCCTGAGGTAGTCAGCCTGTGGTGCTCGGCACACATCATATTTTCCCCGTGATGATTAACCCGGGTACTGTCGCGCCGAACGGACTTTCTGGCGGGCTTAGCTCCCACGGAAGTCTTATTAAGAAGGCAGTATCTTTCCGTTAATCACGGCTCTTGACGAATGCGCGTCAAGAGCACGGGGAAGTCGAACGCAAGTCCTGACGGGAGAGCCGTTCTAAGGCGTTGTTCTCTGAACGAGAGCCGCATGCGCCTTTTAACGGCTGTAATCTTCCCGTGTCGAACAATTGGACCGCTCCGGGAGTTAATTCTTAATTAACTCTCACGGAAGTTCAATTGTAAGGCACACAGGCAGACGCATTCGCAAATGCTCACACTTTCGCGCGCACTACTCGCGTTCCTCCCTCTCCTCTCGGGCCACCCGCGTAGCTCACTATAAAAGAACGCAAGAGCGCGATTAAGATTGATTCGATTCCCAGCAACGGAGCCGACCACTCAGAAAACCCCAAGCGGATGCAAACGCCACAGACTGGCCGGAAGCCTCGTCGTCGTTCCGAATGCCAGCGGAAACGGCGAAATACCCGTCGTCCCCGGCCCCGACCCCGACGACAGAAGCAGAATCGGCCACCGACACCACCGCCTCCTTCGCCTCCGACGAGTGAGGGTTTTCCTTCCCCCCAAGTGCGCAGTTTGGTGTTCGTGGTACCACGACCCGCAACACCGCTGCCCACTGCGGTGGAAATCCAGGCAGCTCTGGACCTGGAGAAGGAAGAGGAACAAGAGGACGTTCTTTGTAGTGACGGGGCTGCGTGCGCGACTTTCCTGCCTTTCTTCAGGGTGCGTACTTTCACCGTCCCCCCTTGAAAATGTCCGCGCGGCGCGGCTGCGAGTGAGGTCATTTCTACTATCTGTATAGCTGCAGTGGCCGTGTCATGTGTTACCGGCCTCTCTTCGTCAAACATTTTACGACCTCCGGCTGTTCTCCTACATAGCGCAAGGGCTTGGATGGCTGCCACGTACCGTGTGCTTGGCTATCTACTTGCACGTAAGCGCGTCATCATGCCGGATGGGTCGGCGGTGTTTGGTCCTGCCTGCCTTTCCGATGCTTGATTATTCATTTCTGTGTCTAGCTCACTCTGGTTGTTAGTTTGCTCATGCTCACTTGCTAACAAATTGCTATTTGTGGTTTCCTTAATGATTAATATTTGTGATTCTACTGGATTTCGTCAAAGTGCATCGGTATTAGTATTTATTACGCCAGGTTTATATTTAATTTCAAAGTTGTAATCTGCCAATTTTAATCTCCATCTCGTTACTCTAGGGCTTGGATCTTGGTGCGAATTTAGCCAGACTAATGGTCTATGGTCTGTAATAAGAGTGAATTTTCTACCATATAAGTATGGTCTGAATTGAGTTATACAACATACTATAGCTAAAGCTTCTTTCGAAAAAGTGCAATAATTTACCTCAGCTGGAGTGAGGCCTTGTGACACAAAAGCTATGGGAAGTTCTTGTTGCGAAATCACCCCACCGATAGCGTACCCGCTGGCATCGGTCTTAACAGTAAATTGTTTATCAAAATTAGGATGTATTAAGATGTATGGCGGTTCACATAATTGATCTCTCAATTTTTCGAAAGCTTCCTGAGAATTTTTCTCCCAGATAATGGTTGATTTTTCTTTAGTAAAAGGTTTAAGGGTCTGGCTATTTTTGCGAAACCAGGTATAAAACGTCTATAGTAATTGGCGAGTCCCAGGAATTGTTTAATATTTTTTGCTACTAAAAATGCTACTACAACTTTCATACCTGCGATTATTGCCGTGATAAGGGCAAGAAAAATGGATGCACTTGTTTTTAGTACAAACGGGCTACTGCGGAAATGAAAAGGGCCTAAGTTACAATGAAAGGTTGTTTTGTGTCTATCTTCTTTTTTTATAAAACTTTCGTCGTAACCGGAAGCTAAATCGAATACCGAAAAATATTTTGCGCGCCCCAATTTGTCTAAAATATCAATTATATTGGGTACCGGATGATTGTAATCAGGTATAATTGCATTAAGCTTTCTGAAATCTACCACCATTCTATAACGTTTATTGCCTTTTGAATTGGGCTTTTTATCAACGCAAAATACTGGTGCTGAGTAAGAGCTGATCGAGGACTCTCTGTTTACCGGTTAGATGGTCGAGATGCAAGAGTGCTTTCACCTTGTGTGCTCTGCTGTCGTTACCCTTCGAATTCTTATCGGAAATTGTCATTATCTCAATTTTCTTAATTTCATTTGCATTTTTTATGATTTTCTTTCCTTTTATGTGACTTTTGGCTGCGTTAATTGTATTGCTTAAAAGCAGAAATGAGTAATCGCAGCTGTTAATTTTAGACCTTTGTGTACTGTATACATAACTAGTTTAAGATTAACTAGTTTAAGATTACTAGTTTAACTTTTGGCTGCGTTAATTGTATTGCTTAAAAGCAGAAATGAGTAATCGCAGCTGTTATTTTTAGACCTTTGTGTACTGTATACATAACTAGTTTTTTCAGCTGCATAATTAATTTGTGGATTTCATTATCTTTCTCATATTTTAGCATATTTAGTATTACTAGTATATGCTTATAAATAACTTGAATATTTTCAAATTGTTCAGGTAAGAATTTATTTACTTGTTGACTTTCTTTAATAACTTTCAATAAGTAATTCAATTTTTCTAAAAGTTCATTTTCAAGCTTCCTTTATCGCAATTTTTAATTTCATCATATGCTAGTTTATTTTCTTCCAAAAATACGTTGTCATTAATTTCTGAATTCGATTTTTTATTTGCTTCTAACAGTGATGTTGTTTTTGTTTTTCTGAAACAAGAGCTAAAAATATTATTTTTTGCTCTTTTATTTTCTAATTTCAGAATGCGAATTTTGGTAGATTTTTGCGGTAGTTTGATAGGAATGATCAGTTCCTGCTTCTGCCACGATTTCGATTTTCGAATTCCGGAGTTCGATTAGTTTTCTAATTTTGAATTATTATGATTTCGATTTTGTGCACTTAATTTACTATTTTCGAATTTTGGATCTCGATTTCCGGGGCTTCGAATCTCGGTTTTAGAAGTAAAATTTTTGTTTTTCGGATATCGGATTTCGGATTTCGTATTTGAAGTGATTGTGTATATGATTTTTGACTTTGCGAATTTCGATGTTCTAAGCTTGAATTTGGCATTTGTTCGGATTCTGAATGCACGCGCTATTCTACGTTTTCGATAAAAGTAGTGGTTAAAAACTTACGTACTTTTTTATTTTTAATTGACGGCAATTTTAGAGGCAATTTATAATTATTGATTATGAAACATTGTTCTCTATAATTGATATCTGCATCATAATTAATAAATATTTCACTGCCGAGCAGACCGTCTTCATCGATAGAAGAATCATCTGGTACTAAGTGAAAATAAAATGTTAAATCATGAAATTGCATTGGAATATTGCCATAAGTATTTATTATACTTTTTGTTACACCGGTTAGTTCTAAAATTTCGTTAGCATCGACTCGCACATTACGCGGCTTTTTTGAAATTTTCAAAAGTGCTGGCCCAGCGCCGGAGTCTAGCATTAGTGATAACGGTTGCGGGCAGCAATTTGTTTTTAGCATAATAGTTGGTGAACAATTATTAATGCTTAATAAAACAATCTTTTTTATTAATTGTATTGTTGATTGTTTCTCGTATAATTTTGACGCTGGGGTTGTGGGATTTCCCTGGTTGCGTCGTTCTTCGGGAACCCGTTTTCGTTTCCCTGATGCATTTTTCGCATTTTGTTATTATATGCAAGTTTTCTACATTCGCTCTTCCAATGACCGGCCTCTGTGCGATAATTACATGCTTTAGTGATATCATTTTGGGCTTGATTTGGCTGATGTATATTGGTAGCGGGAACATAGTTGGAGTATTGATTTTTATTTTCGGGTGTTTTCTATGATTGCGTGACAAGTTGCAGTCGCCCCTGTGAGTTAGTTGGTATTGATTTTTCACGATCGGGCGTGGCCCAGGTGCTTTTTTAGGAAGTGGCCGTAGCCTTCGGAGCGTCGGCGCCATTGGTATAGTACCAGCAATTAGGTGCTGTGTGATCCGATTTATGGCACATTTGAGACGTTCTGCCTTTTTGCTATCGACTAAGTTAATTTGTGCAGATTATTTTTCGTTAATTTTTGTTTGTGTAGAGGGCTGTGGTATTCTCATTTGTTCGTCTGTGTTTTGGCTTGCATAATCGCGCTCTATGTCGATTGCTTGATCGATCCCGGCGTCTAGAGATTTGTGTTTGCCCATAAGCTACTTATCTAATAGTCGGTAAAATCGTGCAGATCCTTTACATTTTTATTCTATACATGGCACTAAATAATGACTTACACTATATACAAAAACTACTGGAATGTATATACTCAGTATGTAGTACAGTCTGTAACACCTTCTGTGAGAGGAGAGGAATTTCAGTGCCCAACGCCCATAGTGGAGAGAAAGAGAGGTGTGCACTTTCGGAGCAGACTCAACCTCCGCCATTTATGGCTCATTAAAATACATGAGCTATAAATGGCGGAAGTTGGAACGGCTACTAGGAAGCACACCTCTCTTTCATAATTTCTGTACACCATGGCAATGTCTACCCAACTGCGTAAGCTTAGGTATTTGAGACATGACTATTGACCACATGTATTTATTTACTTTGTAAGTCCTTATTTAGTGGCATATATAGATAAAAAATTTAAGTATCGGCACGCTTTAACGACTATTAGATAAGCAGATTATTTATAAAATATAATAGAAAAAATAGTAAAAAATGATGTGCGATACTTTGTGTATTGTTTTTATTTATTCTAGATTCTGCGATGTTTGACCTGCATGCGTTATACAAAGCTATTTGATACTACATTGGTAAGTTTAAATTTATTGCATCGTTTTCATTAGCATTTCTTTAGTAGAGTAGGTATCATTTGAACTTTTACTGTTGAATAGCATTCATGTTGCTTATACCCTTTCTTTACGTACACTTTAAATTTCTCTCGCATTAACTTTTGACGTCAAATAACTTGTGTTCTCTTTATGTTAAAGGAATCTTTTAAGATATAAAGTAAAGAAAAATATTCTCTACTTGTAGAGAGCTTCAAATTAGTTTAACTGTTATGATATATAACTCTATATATTCATAAATATTATGTAATAGCTTGTACAAACTACGGGTGAACTTATATTATTTTTGCCTAATGCCTATGCCTAATTTTTGAATATGTTCTCTATTCTTTCCAGTATAAATGAATAGAAAATACGCCTAAATTATTCGGCAACCAAACATAATATGAGAGATAGACCAAAATCAGTTTCGATTTCTGGAAATTTTGTGGAGAATGTTCTACTATTTTTTTCAAAAACCTAATAACATTATCTAGGATTAGCCAGGAAAGTGTACATCTACATTAACACTTAAGTGCGGTATTGTCGTAACTAAATCAGCCAAATCAGGTTTCAAATTGTTCCTTGAACCGATACCTATAAAATGAACCGTGTTTGAATAATGGTCAAAATTACTATGAGAAATTATACTATTTACAAAAAGATAAAATAATAAAAATAATCAAAATAATGCATTATGATGATATCACAAAAATGCACACGGGGGACTTTAAAATTTTTTTTATAGATTTAATAATATTTCTAGAACTTTCTTTAAATAACCTACGCATACTGGAATGCAGGGTTACACTAATTACACTAAAATACAGCTTCATAGCACTTCACTTAAACACGGTCATTCTGCTTCACACAATATGCATTTGAATTATGTCTAATAATAAAGTAAATAATGAAAATTATTTTTTTAGACCACTGTACTCAAGATTCAATGTGCACACAAGTAAAAGAATCTTCAGTAGACAGTTACCGATACCAGCTCGAGTCACCATTAACTAGATTTAAGTGATGTTTGGTGATTAACGTGGCGTTCTTCCATGAAATCCAAGATTACAGATGCTTTCAATTATCAATATGTAATTAATAATTTTTCTGCTGTACAGAAAAGATTGCTAATCTTCAAATAAACGTAAATATCCGTAAAATCCACTAATTTACCACATTATGTTTGGTAGTCGAATAATTTAAGTGTATTTTCTATTCATTTATACTGGAAAGAATACAGAACATGTTCAAAAATTAGGCATAGCTCATAGAACTTATCAGGATCGTAAATATTTAAAAATAATATAAGTTCATCCGTAGTTTGTACAAGCTATTACATAATATTTATGAATATATAGAGTTATATACCATAACAGTGAAAACTAATTTGAAACTCTCTACAAGTAGAGAATATTTTTCTTTACTTTATATCTTAAAAGATTCCTTTAACATAAAGAGAACACAAGTTATTTGACGTCAAAAGTTAATGCGAGAGAATTTTAAAGTGTACGTAAAGAAAGGGTATAAGCAACATGAATGCTATTCAACAGTAAAAGTTCAAATGATACCTACTCTACTAAAGAAATGCTAATGAAAACGATGCAATAAATTTAAACTTACCAATGTAGTATCAAATAGCTTTGTATAACGCATGCAGGTCAAACATCGCAGAATCTAAAATAAATAAAAACAATACACAAAGTATCGCACATCATTTTTTACTATTTTTTCTATTATATTTTATAAATAATCTGCTTATCTAATAGTCGTTAAAGCGTGCCGATACTTAAAATTTTTATCTATATATGCCACTAAATAAGGACTTACAAAGTAAATAAAAACATGTGGTCAATAGTCATGTCTCAAATACCTAAGCTTACGCAGTTGGGTAGACATTGCCATGGTGTACAGAAATTATGAAAGAGAGGTGTGCTTCCTAGTAGTCGTTCCAACTTCCGGCATTTATAGCTCATGTATTTTAATGAGCCATAAATGGCGGAAGTTGAGTCTGCTTCGAAAGTGCACACCTCTCTTTCCCTTCACTATGGGCAGCTGGGCACTGCAATTCCTCTCCTCTCACATAAGGTGTTGGCTTGAATCTATCTAGTCTGTATGAGGTATGACTGTACTACATACTGAGTATATACAGACTAGTAGTTTTTCTATATAGTGTAAGTCATTATTTAGTGCCATGTATAGAATAAAAATGTAAAGGATCTGCCCGATTTTATCAACTATTAGATAAGTAGCTTATGGGCAAACACGAATCTCTAGACGCCGCGATCGACCAAGCAATCGACATAGAGCGCGATTATGCATGCCAAAAGACAGGCGAACAAGTGAGTATACCACAGCCCTCTACACAAACAAAAATTAACGAAAAAGGCAAAAACGTGTCAAATATGGCATAAATCGGGTCACACAGCACCTAATTGCTGGTACCATACCAATGGCGCCGACGCTCCGAAGGCGCCGGCCACTCCCCAAAAAAGCACCTGGGTCACGCCCGATCGTGAAAAATCAATACCAACTAACTCGCAGGGGCGGCTGCAACGTGTCACGCAATCATGGAAAATACCCGAAAATAAAAATCAATACTCCAACTATGTTCCCGCTACCAATATACATCAGCCAAATCAAGCCCAAAATGATATCACTAAAGCATGTAATTATTGCAAAAAAGATTGTTTTATTAAGCATTAATAATTGTTCACCAAATATTATGCTAAAAACAAATTGCTGCCCGCAACCGTTGTCACTAATGCTAGACAATGTTCGATTCAATGCTAACGAAATTTTAGAACTAACCGGTATAACAAAAAGTATAATAAATACTTATAGCAATATTCCAATGCAATTTCATGATTTAACATTTTATTTTCACTTAGTACCAGATGATTCTTCTATCGAGGAAGACGGTCTGCTCGGCAGTGAAATATTTATTAATTATGATGCAGATATCAATTATAGAGAACAATGTTTCATAATCAATAATTATAAATTGCCTCTAAAATTTCCGTCAATTAAAAATAAAAAAGTACATAAGTTTTTAACCGCTACTTTTATCGAAAACGCAGAATAGCGCGTGCATTCAGAATCCGAACAATTGCCAAATTCAAGCTTAGAACATCGAAATTCGCAAAGTCGAAAATCATATACGCAAATCACTTCAAATACGAAATCTGAAATCCGATATCCGAAAAACAAAAATTTTACTTCTAAAACCGAGATTCGAAGCCCCGGAAATCGAGATCCAAAATTCGAAAATTGTAAATTAAGTGCACAAAATCGAAATCATAATAATTCAAAATTAGAAAACCAATCTAACTCCGGAATTCGAAAATCGATATCGTGGCAGAAGCAGGAACTGATCATTCCTAACAAACTACCGCAAAAATCTACCAAAATTCGCATTCCGAAATTAGAAAATAAAACAGCAAAAAATAATATTTTTAGCTCTTGTTTCAGAAAAACAAAAACAACATCATTATTAGAAGCAAATAAAAAATCGAATTCAGAAATTAATGACAACGTATTTTTGGAAGAAAATAAACTTACATATGATAAAATTAAAAATTGCGATAAGAGCGAGCTTGAAAATGAACTTTTAGAAAAATTGAATTACTTATTGAAAGTTATTAAAGAAAGTCAACAAATAAATAAATTCTTACCCGAACAATTTGAAAATATTCAAATCCTTTGTAGTCATATACTAGTAATACTAAATATGCTAAAATATGAGAAAGTTAATGAAATCCACAAATTAATTATGTAGCTGAAAAAACTAGTTATGTATACAGTACACGCAAGGTCTAAAAATAACAGCTGCGATTACTCATTTCTGCTTTTAAGCAATACAATTAATGCAGCCAAAAGTCACATAAAAGGAAAGAAAATCATAAAATATGCAAATGAAATTAAGAAAAGTAAATTAATGACCATTTCCGATAAGAATGCGAAGGGTAACGACAGCAGAGCACACAAGGTGAAAGCACTCTTGCATCTCGACCATCTGACCGGTAAACAGAGAGTTTCGGTAGAGCGGCTCATAGACCAATATGCGGATAGATTTTATTTAACGGGAGATAAGTTGCCGGCGACAACTGTGCTCGAGCATGAAATCCCCCTCAATAGTAATGTACCCATTTGTATCAAACAATTCCGCCACCCGCCTTTATTAAATGAGGAAATAAATAGACAAGTGCAAGAATTACTAGACAACGATATAATCGAGCCCTCGATCAGCTCTTACTCAGCACCAGTATTTTGCGTTGATAAAAAGCCCGATTCAAAAGGCAATAAACGGCAGTATAGAATGGTGGTAGATTTCAGAAAGCTTAATGCAATTATACCTAATTACAATCATCCGGCACCCAATATAACTGATATTTTAGACAAATTGGGGAGCCCAAAATATTTTTCGGTATTCGATTTAGCTTCCGGTTACCACGAAAGTTTTATAAAAAAAGAAGATAGACACAAAACAGTCTTAGGGAGAAAAATTCTCAGGAAGCTTTCGAAAATTTGAGAGATCAATTATGTGAACCGCCATAATCTAAATACATTCTAATTTTGATAAACAATTTACTGTTACGACCGATGCCAGCGGGTACGCTATCGGTGGAGTGATTTCGCAACAAGAACTTCCCATAGCTTTTGTGTCACAAGGCCTCACTCCAGCTGAGGTAAATTATTGCACTTTTTCGAAAGAAGCTTTAGCTATAGTATGTTGTATAACTCAATTCAGACCATACTTATATGGTAGAAAATTCACTCTTATTACAGACCATAGACCATTAGTCTGGCTAAATTCGCACCAAGATCCAAGCTCAAGAGTAACGAGATGGAGATTAAAATTTACAGATTACAACTTTGAAATTAAATATAAACCTGGCCTAATAAATACTAATACCGATGCACTATCACGAAATCCAGTAGAATCACAAATATTAATCATTAACGATACCACAAATAGCAATTTGATAGCAAGTGAGCATGAGCAAACTAACAACCAGAGTGAGCTAGACACAGAAATGAATAATCAAGCATCGGAAAGGCAGGCAGGACGAAACGCCGCCGACCCATCCGGCATGATGACGCGCTTACGTGCAGGCAGACAGCCAAGCACACGCTACGCGGCAGCCATCCAAGCCCTTGCACCACGCAGGAGAACAAGCGGAGGTCGTAAAATGTTTGACGAAGAGAGGCCGGTGACACATGACACGGCCACTGCAGCTATAGAGATAGTAGAAATTACCTCACTCGCAGCCGTGCCGCGCGGACATTTTCAAGGGGGGACGGTGAAGGCACGCACCCTGAAGAAAGACGGGAAAGTCGCGCACGCAGCCCCGTCACTACAGCGGCCGATAACACTGCGGAATTTGATATAGATCTTAATGTAACTACTCTTCTAAATGAAAATTCAAGCGAATCTAATGAACTACCCAATTCGGAGCTCACACATAGTGACTCACACGCAATCGAACTCCCTTGTAGAAATATTATTCATTGCAGAGAAAAATTATTTATGCGAATAGACAATTATTTATATTTCGTCAATTCCATAGGCCAGCCAGTTGATGAAGGAGCAATTATATGAAATCACTAAACTACCGCGTCTTGATAATTTAACTGTTGGTGAACCTAAATTAATCAAAGTCAATACTAGATTCCATATAGTAATGCCACTTAGAAGCGAGCAAAGAGAAAGTTTAGTAAATATCATGAATATTTTGCCAATTTTACGTAATAAATTGAGTTTTATTTTAATTGAAAAAGGTATTAATACATTTAGCGTAGCTAAAAGTAAAAATATTGAAAAAATTGAATTCAATTTAATATTAAACAGTATTAAAAAAGAATTATATTCAACAAACATCAAAATCATTATATGTCTTGGCCATATACAATATCCTCCCTTGTCTGCACGTACAAAAATTATCGAAGAAATGCATTGTTCTACGGTTGGTGGAAACAAAGGCGTCAATAAAACCTACAATAGAATTAGACATAAATATAATTAGGAAAATCTTAAGCAGGAAGTACACAAATGCATTCAAAAATGCAAGCAATATCAATTAAAAAATATAGTTAGAGTCAAAACCAAGCAAAATTTAATTATTACTGATTATCCAGCAATACCGTTAGCTAAAGTAGCTCTTGATATAGTAGGACCATTGCCTAAAACTAAAATGGGTAACGAATACATGCTTAGCATGCAAGATCAATTTTCGAAATTCATAATTCTTGTTCCCCTTCCCGATCAGACAACTATCTCAGTAGCTGACGCATTTATAAAAAGATTAATTTGTATTTTCGGAGCTCCTCAAGCTATATTAACGGATCAAGGGACAAATTTTCTAAGTAAATTAATGACGCGCGTAGCCAAGAGATTCAAAATGAAGCAAATTAAAACTACCGCATTTCACCCGCAGTCGGACGGCTCTCTCTCTCTCTCTCTCTCTCTCTCTCTCGAGCGCACGCGCCGTTACATGAATTTCTCAAGATGTTTATTTCTAAAGAAGCCGAATGGCATGAATGGGTCGAATTAGCAATGCTTAATCATAATTCCGGATGAAATGAATCGACCATTTTCACACCTTACGAGCTTGTGTTTGGGCGTCTAGCACGACTACCGTCAAACGAGCCTCCCGCCACCGACGACCTCTTACCTGCGTACGCCGAAGGAATCTCCTTAGCTAAGGAGAGGGCGAAGGGATATTACGACTTAAAGGCTAATCACGTAGTAAGAAAAGTAGGTGATTACGTTTGGTTGCAAAAGGGGCCTAAGCCACATAAATTCAATGATCCGTACACTGGTCGTTATTTAGTGTTACATATTTGGGAAAATGAAAACGTAAAGATACAATTAAGAGAAAATCAAACGAAGGTACTGTATATGAACCTCCTACGCTTTTCGCACATTTAACCAAAATAATATGATCAAATAATAATATATAATTCACTGATTTCAGATAAAATCTACACGCGACCTTCAAAAACAAGCAATTGACCTCAAAATTTATTTAACTAATTATAATATGTAAACGTTTGTTTCAGATACTAGACCAGGAGTAATAGCAATATACGAGGATTTTTTTACCATAAAATTTTAAAAATAAAGAAAAATCGTTAATAATTAAAGCATCGCAAAATCAAAGCTGAAGAGAATGACTGAAAATTTTATTCAGCATTTTTACAAATAAATAAAATAATCTCGAAAACAGATAAAGAACATTTAATCTGACCTAACTCTATTCAGTAGACAATCTTATGCGTGATCATATAAAAATACAAAATGAGAAAATACAAACGAAATAACTTAGTTAAGCAAAATAGGTAGTGTTATAAATACAAAAAAAAACAAACAACAACTAATAGATATATGATCATCAAAATCAATTTATTTTTACGTATGTAGAAATAAATAGAAAATTAATTAATTTGTAATTGTTTATTTCACTTTATAACTTCAGATCAACATCTTTTATAACGCGTTTATGACTTTAGTCATTTTGTTAATGATATGACCAATTTAAAAAAAAAAAAAATAAATTCGTATGTTATGCATTATAATGTTTAGAATAGCCGTCTCATAGCAACATAACAAACCAGTCAGTTTTGCCGATATCTATCAGTCAATATAACGTAATATAACAGGCGAAAGTGTCAGTTGTATTAAAATACCACTAGCATTTTGCAATGCAAAATATCTAGTCAGTAATTGAAAGCCAAAACAAATGTAAAGATATACTCAGTAAGTAAACGTAATCGATTATTGTGATTGACAATCACTACTACCATACAAACGATTGAAATAAATACTGCAGATTAAATATATTAGTATATCGATTTATATTCGCAAAAATTTTGTATGTAAGATACGAACAAAGCTTTAGAATACGTACAGTACTTATATCAATCTATTATATCATAGTATATTATAGTACTATTATAGCTATCAATAAATAAATAGACTAGTACCATAAATGTAATCGGTGCAATGAAAGCATTTTTCGTACTGATAATAAATGTAAATTTTAAACGTTGAAGATTTTTAAATAAATTTGTTAACACATCGAGTAATGCCAATTTTGACCATTTCCACACACATACACAAGGGTCCATTTTATGACAACTCACCGTCCCAACAGAAGCAAAAAATAAGTATAATATCTCGTTAAATAAATAATAAGTTATAATAATCTTAGTTATAACATTTTGTATCTCAAGGAACTTTGACAAACTATTATAACACCTCGAATGCATAATAAAATACGTAATGTACGAATGAAGTTATAATAAGGTATTTCAGCAATTTCGGTATTGTTAATTTTTTAACAACTTCATTGGTTATTCAAAAATACAAATATGTATTAACATTTAAATAAGAGTGATGAAAGATAGTAAATAAATTGAAATCATGTAATTAATTATATAGAAACAAATCTTCGTTAATTTAGCCATAGATAGCCGAGTGATATTCCCTTATTAATCGTACCAAACTGTAAACAACCTTGTAAAAATACGAACAAGTAAATTAAATTAAATATAGGACATATACATGTGAACAATTTAAACAACTTACACTATACATATAAAGGTTAACAAAATTAAGTGATAAGTATGTAAACAAGGCTACTTTTTGTATTTATTACTTTAAAGGAACGCAATTCCTATGTAACGGATTGTGTCATTCGAAAGAGAATCATTGTAGATCTAGATATAATGCGAGGTACAGAGTTGCAACGAGAGAGCGACTAAGGAAGAAGATTCACTCCAACTACAAGCACTGTTCACAGAGGCTATCTATCGAACCGACCTTTAAGGGGTACACAAGACGAACTCAGAGATGAGTAGAGAGATTGCTAACGTCAATGCTACGGTACGTGCCCAAAAGAAGCCACTGATTCGAGCGCTGCGCCGCGGGTTAGCGTCGAAGCTGGTGCACAATTCAGTAGAACTATGGAGGGGATATATACCAAACGTGCGCCTGCTGTAAGAAGAGGGGGAACGTTAGCCTGGCTGGTGGGCAGAGCGAACGGCAGCATATGTTCTCTGCGCGCCGCGAAAGCAATTCGGGAGTCGCGTAGTTTGTCCTCGTGGCGCTACAATTGAAATTTTATTTTATGCACATTACACGTTTACCTCAAGTTCAATAGCAAGTACCTATAACTTAATCTTCGATAATTAAATGTAAGTCCCAGAGCTTCTCTATGAACATATGCGACATACAAGCTATAGATGTTCAGTGCACCGACAGCCGAGGTGGCTAACGCGCGTGCCTGTCGTCTTTACTTTTGCTGTCTCGGGTTCGAGTCCCGCTTGCTCCATATTTTTTTTTCGTTTGAATTCTTCATATGCTAATTAAATATTCTTTTTTTTTTTAAACATTCGTTAACGTTTATAGATACACATTTCAGCTTAGAAAAAATATCCTTACGGCAAGAAAAAAGTATTAATCTATACATTATTTTAATAATTGTATGAACCAATTTCAGTTTATTCAATGCAGTTTATTCATTACAAAAATTGAAAATTCCCTCTTAAATTTAACCAACACATTCAATTTCTTTCGAATAAATACTTGTTATAAGTGAGAGTTGCAGGGTAAGGAAAAGGGGGGAGGGGAGGGGAGTTGCTCCGCTCAATCCGTCCGTACGTTTTACTTCCCCGTGCTCTTGACGCGCGTTCGTCAGTCCCGAGATTAACGGAGAGATACTGCCTTCTTAATAAGACTTCCGTGGGAGCTAAGCCCGCCAGAAAGTCTGTTCGGCGCGACAGTACCCGGGTTAATCACTACGGGGAAAGTGTGGCGTTTACCGAGCACCACAGGCTGACTACCTCAGGGAGATTACTCTCAACCGAGGAGGTCCGGCCAGTGTGGTGCGTCGTGGCCGACTGATAGAGAGGCATGCGCTCTCTAGGAGCCTGTCCCTGCGTAGCCACAACTGAACTTCCAGGAGTTAAATTAATAACTCCCGGCTCCAGGTTGTGGGTACGAGGAGAAAACGCTGCTAACAGACGCTATCGGCTCTCGTTAGAGAACGACGTCTTTAAGCAGCTCTCCTATCAGGGACTGCGTTCAACTCGCCCCCGATCTCTTGACGCGCGTTCGTCAAGAGCCGTGATTAACTGAGGGATACTGCCCTCCTAATAAGGCTTCCTTGGGAGCTAAGCCCGCCAGAAAGCCCGTTCGGCACGACAATACCCGGGTTAACCACCACGGGGCGAGTAGGCACTTACCGTGCACCGCACACTAGCTACTTCGGGAGATTGCTCTCAACCGAGGATGTCCGGCCGGTGCGGTGCGCCGAGGCCGACTGATTCAGGAGGCGCGCGCCCCCTTACTTATAGTCGACGCGAGAGCTGTTCCGACCGCTCTGTAGTGAGCGCGGCGGCTCGCGCTGGTAGCGGTTAGGCAGCTGCGGCGTGCGCGCGCAGCGTATTGCTTTATTCGCGCTCCCGTCTCTTTTTCTCTCTCTTTTCTCTCCTGCTGCGCCCTTTGAAATAATAGGTTTAGGAAATGATAAGGACTTCGGTAACTTTTGGAAGTTATTTATTATTCTCTTGTCTAGTGCCGGGATCGCGGACTTGTCTCTGGCCTGGTCGGCCGAGAAGTCAGGAGTCAGCAGTCAGACTCCGACTGAGAGGGAGTCTCGAAACTCGATCTCTTATATACTACCCGGCTGCGCCGTGATTGGCTGCAGTTCGGGTAGAAGGGGAATATTACCGTGCATAAGGCGCTATAGATATACTAAGTGTATAACATACTGCACTGAATAAGTTGCAATTGATTAATAGTACTTTCATTAAAATAATGAACCGTTTCATATTATTTCGTTGGCATTGAAATAAAGTTTGTTGTATATCTATGGATACGCGAGTAAAAAAATTTGAGATCAATAAAAGATCAAATTTTGATATGTACCAAAAATGTCCGATTTTGACATTTTTAAAGACGAAAAAATCTTCTTGAGTCAAAGATTATTTTAAGATCGTTTTAAAATCTTTACTAATTTTATTTTTATGACGAATTTAATATATTTGTGAACACTTTTTTATTCATATTTTGGTGTCTATAATATACCTTAAGGGGATGCCGTATACCGACATTACAGTTTTTCGTTTTATTCAATGAATAAATGCGATTTTAAAATTTCAGGAACGTACGCACAATCTATTTATGACTAAGAATGTGCGTACGTTTTTAAAATTTGAGTAAAGTAATAATTGACTGCGTAAAACGAAAAATCAATAATGTCGGTATCTGGGTATAAGGTATAGGTCTCCGACTTCCCCTTAAGATATACTGAATTTTCGTAAGATGAATTTAAGATGTACTAGTTATTTTTTTATATTTCTTTAAGATGCATTTCAAACTTTTACTAGATCTTTTTGCGACGAATTTGAGACATATTTGCCACTTTTAATTATTTTTTCAGATTTAGATAAAACATCTATTGGACTTACCTGCGACGAATTTAAGATGCATTTTTTCACTTTTTTATTATTTATAACGTTTTTACGACTTCTTGAGAATTATTCGAGAGAATTATATATAATTACAAAAACAGTAGTAATGCATAAAAGTTTAAACATCTAAATCAATATCAAATCCAATCAAGGCGAGAAATATAAATTATTAATTAACATTGAGGTATTTTTACGTACTATAAAATTGGTAAATAACGTACAGCAGTATATAGTAAAATACTTTAAATGTATCACTTTTAATAACTTTTAAGATCTTTAATGAAAATTTTGCTTAAAATCATCAAATTGAGATCTTGTATAGATTTTTTTAGACCATCTTTTTAAGATAAACAAGATCTTAAAGAGATCTATAAAAGATCTCAATTTAATGATTTTTTTAACTAAATTTTCACAAAAAGGTCTTAATGAAAATGTATCAGTTTTGCATGTCTTTATGTACGAAATATGCAAAATTTCAATACAAGCTCGTTTAACACGAATACATCTTCACTAAATAAACACAAATACTTAATCGTAAGCCCTGGGGCTCTTGATGAATGTATCATATCATCCATCAATAAGTTCCCAAAAGTGCCGATAGCCGAGATGGCTAAGGCACGCGATGTGTTTTGCCGGCGCTCCAACGGTCCTTGGTCCAAGCCCCAAGGTCCGAATTTCTTTAAATTCGAATTTACTTTTTTTTAATTATGCTGATTTAAGTAGTTGTTTTTTATGTATTTTGAACAAAAATTTCATGTTAGACTCCACCAAAACTCAACTGGTAAGTAGTAATTAAAATATGCAATATAATATCATCACTTTAACATTTGCATTCCCCACCGGCTTCAATCAGTATGCGGCTTCTATCGATCACTCATTTTTACATTGTTAAAATCGCAATATGTTTATTTCTACGTATAACATTTTATACTGTATAACATTTTATAAATCTAAAAGAAGTCCTCATTCATTATGAATGAAGAGAACGCGTAGCATCTTTTATGAAGTTGCTACGATAAACCCTTAATTTTTGTAATAATAACTATTCACCAGCATATTTTACGGTAAGTCAGTCTTAATATTAATTCTTATAATATCATCGCTTGAATTGCAGTCAATCATGGAGTGGAACTTTAAAAACTGGAGACAATATGACATTTTCAGGGCCTGTCGTGTGTTATAATATTAACTTTTGTAAAGTATAAATAATTTGATCGTGATTTTCAGACAGCAAGTTAAAATTTTTTTAATGTGTCTTTTTTTTCTTTTATCATTTCAAAATATAAACGTGGAAGCTTTTTACTCGATATCGTCGCCAAGATGGCGTACGGACATTCGACAGACAGCCAGTGCGTTTTTTTTATTATAGCATACTTGAAATTGCAAGGCCGTTAAAAATAAAAAAGATCTTTCAGTTACGTTAAAAAGATCGATGACGTTCTAACGATATTTAAAACTGATACATTTTTTATAAGATCTGTAAAGATCTTTAATGAAAACTTTGCTTACTTTTTCAAACCATCTTTTTAAGATAAACAAGATCTTAAAAAGATTTATAAAAGATGTCACTTTAATAATTTTTTTTTACTAAATTTTCACTAAAGATTTAAAAAAGATCTTAAAATGGTCTTAATGAAAATGTATCAGTTTTAAATATCTTTAGAAAATCTTAACTGTGTCTCATATGGTTCTTTTTTTGAGACATATGAGAAAGATCTTTTTAACGTGACTGAAAGAACTTTTTTTTACGCGAGATTATAATTATAATTGGGGCGCAGTAAATAAAATGAGACGCTTACGCATATAAAATTTCATTTTATATTACTCAATTAAACAAACTCGTCAACTTTTTAAACTACAACAAATTTTTGGCGGCCATATTACTGTCAAAGATTTGAAGTGCATTTTTCGCATTTTTTAAAAGAAAACACCGTTTTATCGAAATAATCGAAATTCCTGCGAATGCAGTGGTTTTATGGGTAAGTGCAATCAACTTTTTGTTCAAGGAATACAGTTTTTCAATAAACTATAAGATTGTAACATAAAACCAGTTTTAGTTCGCTTACATTGGTAAAATATAAGGCTTAAACGCGTAAAATACTAATTTTGTACAAAATTGAAAAATCAAATTATACTTAAATCTGTATTCGGTCTTTTCAAACAAAGTGTAATTGTTGCACGTTTTTTGTAGTTTATTATTCACTCTGTTTATGCATAAAAAAGAGTAACTAGTTATTAAGTTAAGATTTTAAGCAGGGTTGCAAATAATCGATTAGATTTTTAATTAAATTAGATTTTAATTAAGAATTAACTGTTAATTGTCAATTCAATTTTTTTAATTGACAATTAAATGTTAATTGTCAATTCAATTTTTTTGATTGACAATTAACTAATAATTGTCAGTTCAATTTAATTTAATTGACAATGAAAATTTAGTTGTCAATTAAATTGTTTTTAATTAACAACTAAATTTTAATTGTCAATTAAATTTGTTCTAATTGACAACTAAATATAATTGTTAATTAAAGTTTTTGTTAATTGACAACTAAATTTTAACTTTTAATTGAACATTTTGCAATTATAATTGAAAAAAATATTTCTTGATAAACATCCCAAATTAAACGATTTTGAAAGTTTTTTCCCAAAGTTGATACACAAATTAAGTTTTTGGGTTCACTGTATATGATCATATATGATCATCCCAAAATAAACCATTTTGAATGTTTTTTTCCCCAAAGTTAATACACAATAGAGTTTTTGGATTCGCTGTATATGATCATAGAAGAATTATAACTCAACATTTTTATATGTGATATTTGCAGGTAAAGTAGTTCATACAAAAATAACAACTACTAGCAAGGCATACCTCGCTCCTAACGTCGCTCGGTTGAATGTAGATATAGCAAAGTTTTCATTAAATTCAAAGTTGTTAATAATAACATAAATTAATAATTATAGGTTAGTACTATAATTATATCGTTAAGCAGCGCAGTTAGTTCACATGTGCAAATGATTCTAAAAATACAAAAGATTTACAAATTGTGTTCTCAAATTTAAATATACGCTTAAATTTTTTTTTATATTATTTTCTCGTTAATATTTCTTTAAAAAGTGAATATTTGTACATCGAAATTATTTACTAATTTTCTAAATAATTTTTTGATTTTTTTAAGACTATAGGTATTTTGTGTAATAAAAATGCTTTATGTTTTGAATTTTAAAGATGAATGGTTATTTGTGTAAAGGGTGGTGAAACGATTAAATATAAAAGTTTCAAAAAATTTTCTAATAAACTTCTAATTTAAAAATTTATATTTAGATAATAATACTCATCAACTACGTAAAGTACAAGTGTAAAATAACATTTAATTGTCAATTAATTTTTTATTAATTCACAATTAAAATTTAATTGTCTATTAACAACAATTTAATTGACAATTAATATTTAATACTAATTTAAAAATTTATATTTAGATAATAATACTCATCAACTACGTAAAGTACAAGTGTAAAATAACATTTAATTGTCAATTAATTTTTTATTAATTCACAATTAAAATTTAATTGTCTATTAACAACAATTTAATTGACAATTAATATTTAGTTGTTAATTAAAAAGAATTTAATTGACAGCTAAATTATAATTGTTAATTAAAAAAATTTAATTGACAACTAAATTTTAATTGTCAATTAAAAAAGTTTTAATTGAAAATTAAATCTTAAATTTTAATTATTAATTGGCTAATTAACAATTCAGCAACGCTGGTTTTAAGTTAGTTGTTCAAAGAATAATTGAACATTGCACATCAAATAAAATTTTCTAAATTTTGCATTTCTTCGCTATTTACTGTTAATATTCTACGACATATTGTATCTACTTTTTTTAAATTATTCAGTTCACTTTTTAGAAGTTCATTTGTAGTTTTTTTTTCGTTTCAAATTCCATGAAAATTATTTAATTTTTATAATATGACTGCTTATGGTTTACAGAGAAAAATACCCAAATTGGCGTAATACAACAAAACAGGAAACTGCAATGTATAATTTAAACAGCTTCATCAAAGACGATTGGTTTGTATAGTAATTTATAATAAGATATGGTATCTAGATCGCGTTTTAGAAACTAAAAATAATGAATTAATCACGAAATTTATGGCTCAAAAAAAAACAAAAATTTTACGTGGCCAGAGCTTTATGATATTCAAACCGTCTTACCAACGCAAGTTTTATGTACAATTGAAGCTCCACGTAAATGTAGCCAAATTAAACAGAATCAAAAACTTACTTTTACATTCATCGAAACAGTATACAAAGAACTTACTAATACAGCAAAATCATGTAAAATTTCTAAAATTTAATTTCAGTTATGGGTCATTTGCAAAAAAGTGGCAATTTACGTGTCCTTAGCTTAAATCAATACTTAAACTTTATTTTGAGACATGCAAATAATTTTTTTATAGTTTTCTAAGTTAATAAAAATATAGATCAAAAGAAATTTTTTTAACGGCGATAAAAAAATCTGTGGATGGATTTAGGTGAAAAAACGTGGAAAATTGCATAAAAAACGTGTTTCCGAGTAAATGTGAGTACCGTGATATCTATGTTTTTGTACTGGTTTAGGGTCTTGGAGTAACTTATTGGTCCTGGCCTTTAACATAGTTCTTACTGCATGCAATACAAACAATTTAAGCCATATAGCATGCTATTTAAAACTTTTTTCGAGCGGAAAACCATGCTCACTGTACTCACATTTGCATTTTTTTAAAAACCGTAGTTGTTATTATTTAAATAAATTCTATTTAAGATTTTATAAAAAAATTAATACAGAGAATTTTCTAGCGTTTTGAATCAAGTAAAAAGTATGTAACAATAAATAAAAAGCAATATAATCAATGATACCACGAACATCAAAAATCCCAATTCCGAAGAAAGAAGAGGAGGTGCTGCAAAGACGCAAGGCCGACTTCTAAAAACTTCCTATCAAGAACAGACGAGGCGAACGTCAAAAGAACAACGCAACAAGAAGCAACGAAATTCACAAAAACTAATACAAAAAAATTTATGTACTTCGATTAGAAAAATTTTAATAAATTATAATCTGTCAATATGTAATGTACTAAAGGAGTCAAATCAAACGCAAACGTGAACTTTGACTAATCACTCCCTTAGTACAAATGGTTTATTAATGTATCTATATTTAAATTAAGAATAATGTTACGTAGCAAACTGGGTCTACTCAAAGAAAAATTATAATAAATATTATCCTAAATTTAATAACCGCTTGTTTAACCTATAATCCAACATATCCTTCGAACTACTCCTAATCTTTTCCTAAAAAAAAATCCTCCCAGAAGAACACTAACTGCATTTTCACTACATATGACCAGTCTGCATGTTACTAGAGTTCATAAGAAAATGTATGGGAAATCTTCGTAACTCCGAACATCCAATTGTAAAGGCAAAAAAGAAAGTGAATGCCATATCTGTATACATATGTAGCAATTTTATGATATAATGTCAATCAAATGTTATATATATCGTAATGAGACAGAAATTGCATCAAGAAAGCTGGATTCGCAGCAGATATTTGCAACGCCAAGACTCAAGCAGGCTAAAAAGGTATCTCAACAGCCGGCACGCACTGAACACTCAACGGCAGAACAGCTCGAGTTAAGAAAAACCTCGAAATCTGCACTCGCTGGAGCGAGTAGGCTGTGATTTGAATTGCATCGCACCGGCGACGCGTGTCTGCAGAGGCGGGCCTGTTACGTCTAGATCATCGCCTAACATACACCTTCTCGTCGTCAAGCTATATGTATCTTACCATACTGAATCCTACTTATCGACCTACGCTATATAACAAGTTTCCTATCTTGTCTACCTCACACTCCACGATGGCACACTCATCCACCCCAATATTTCCCGAATTACCTTCCGCGACTCTATACCTTTGTCGCCCCCTCCTCGAGTACGCATAATCAATTCCTAGTTTAGGCTAAGCATGCGACCTAAGCCCGCGTGGTTATAAAAGGCATAAAGCCCGCGTGGTTATAAAAGGCATAGCTCCCCATAGCTCCTAGCCATTTGCCCTCACACTTTTGCCTTCAGCATAAAGCCTTCTGCATTCGAACTTTGAGCCGTAAGCACGTACGCACCAGTTTGTTATTTGACTTCTCACTTGTAAAAGGGACACGCCCTTATATTTAACTTTGTACTTCTAATATAATAATTCTGCTCTTAAATTTATTTGCTCGCGCTTATTTATTCGCTATACCTGCGCTCCTATTCATATCTCCCGCCACCACCTCGAGTACGAGACCGCCCGCAGCGCAGCGCAGCTCAGTCAGCCCGACTACGAGGAACCAAGGCCTACACACGCACTCAACGTAAGCCCCAAAATACCTTGCTAAGTCTTTGTAATCCTATCGTAAACTCGCAGACTGTTCTTTTTCGCTGAGTGTACATTGCTCTGGATTATTGGGTTATTGGAGTGGGGTCTGTTGCAGTGAGACAGAAATGCAAAGAGGATTCTGGCTCACTGAGACAGAAATCTTATGGAGGTTCGAGCACAGTGTGCTCAGAAATCTTAGGAAGATTCTTGCTCACTGAGTCAGAATCCTGGGGAGGGGGTCTGGTTCAGTGAGTCTGAACCCCCCTAGGTTACCTGCTTATATGTATACGAAAAAAACACACATACATTAAAACTGATACTTTTACGCATAATCACACGCACATACATACATATGAAAACACTTGCACACGATGCTAAACCCACCAGTCACCGACAATTTCGAGGACCGAATTTTTTATTTAATTTTCTGTTTTGAGCAAACGTTTCTCTGATGGAACGTTGCTGTATTAATAAATCATAATGAGATATTTCCAGAGTAATATTTTTTCAAAATTGAAAATTAACTGAAAAAAATGATTCCTGATATTTGTTGGTAACAGGGGGGGGGGGGGGGGTTTAACATCTCCTTAAACTTATTCACATATTTTCAATATAATTCATTATAAAATAAATGTCATGTTACAGTATAATGGATTATTATTTATTATATTTATATTATAGTTATATATAATCATATATACTTATGCATTATTATATAGAGATAAAAGTTATATATTATTATATATAACTACTTATACATTGATTATATATATGTGTGTATATATATATATATATATATATATATATATATATATATATATATATATATATATATATATATATATATATATACATATATATAATTATATATGACTCATTTTTAGCCAGGTTTGTACCTAACAAGAATTATTAAATGTTTAATTTAATCTCTTAAAAGAATGAGTTAAAATTGTCCCATGCACAAAATGTCAGCTCTGTGGTATCAAATATCTATGTATATCAGCCCATAATTCTTTTTGTATATAAATACGATGTATTACACATATATACACTTATCAAGCCTATAATATGCACCCAAACATCAAATGGACACGTAGGTCCGTAAATAACAAAGTGTGGTGCTTCGGAGCTGACCAAAAACTGTTTCGTGATAATCGCCCATATGATTATATATGATTATAAACGATTATACACGAGCATATATGATTATACATAATTCTATATAGTTATATATAGTTGTATATGATTTTATATCTAATTATATGTAGTCTATATATAGGTATATTTGAATTTTAAATATATATATATATATATATATATATATATATATATATATATATATAATCATATATACCCATATCTAGTCTTATATATGGTTATATACAACCTATGCAATTATATATTTTCAAAACCCAAATATAACTATATATACTCATATATATATATATATATATATATATATATATATATATATATATATATATATATATATATATATATATATATATATATATATATATGAGTATATATAGTTATATTTGGGTTTTGAAAATATATAATTGCATAGGTTGTATATAACCATATATAAGACTAGATATGGGTATATATGATTATATATATATATATATATATATATATATATATATATATGTATATATATATATATATATATATATATATATATATATATATATATATATATATATATATATATATATATATGAGTATATATAGTTATATTTGGGTTTTGAAAATATATAATTGCATAGGTTGTATATAACCATATATAAGACTAGATATGGGTATATATGATTATATATATATATATATATATATATATATATATATATGTATATATATATATATATATATATATATATATATATATATATATATATATATATATATATATATATATACTTATATATAAAATTATATACCATTATATATCACTATATATAATTATATATAAGGGTGTGTGTATAAATTAGGTAAAAGCTGTTGTTACATATTAAAAAAGTGGTGAGACTCGGGCGCAAATCGTGAGCCTCTGTGTCCGGATGCAGATACGCTCGGCACTAGACCGATGTTACCACCGCAGACTCCAATTTCTTATCGTCTTCATATGCACTTACCCTACACACCCTACCCCCACATAAGGAATCGTAAGTTTATCGTGTTCCCTGCCCCCTCCGCTTACGTAAGATTTTCTTGTTCAAAGGGAGAAGGGTGCAAGAGGCTAAACTTATTATATCAAAATAATTTAAATTTCCAGTAACAAAATATTCCTTAATTTTATATTAACCCGTAATTTTATTTTTATTGTAAAATCTTACTATATTATAAAAATATTTCGCCGGCGCCATCGTTATTTATGAGCTATTTCTCGTAGTTTACGTTAGTTTACGTTGGTCTGCATTATTTTACGTGTAAGAATCGAGGCCTTCTCATTACTCGCCTTTTTTACGTTATTTTGGCCTATTTTTTAGAATTATTTGTTATTTTTCCGTTATCTACGAGCTAGTTCAAGTAGTTTACGTTAATTTACGTTGATCTACGTTATTTTACGTGTAAAATTCCAGACTTTTTCCATATCTTCCTTTTTGTACGTTATTTTGATCTATTTTTTAAAAGTTTTCATTATTTTAACATTATTTATATGGTATTTGACGAAGTTTACGCTAATTTACGGTTAAGAGTCTATGCCTTCTTTATATCTCGCCCAATCAAGGGGCCCGGTGCGTGAAACTCTCAGGGGGGGGGGGGGAGCGTAACCCCCTAGTATATAAATAAATGAATGGATTATTATTTATAAATTAATTAATAAACTATTAATAATTAAGTCACAAAGAAGTAAGTAAATTAAAACATTTTCCATAAACCTACATAATGGTATAAATTTAATTATAATGTTTTCTCAGTTGCCAATGTATAAGATTATTTTATAATTTTTTTAAGAATGAAGAAAAATAGAAAAGATTAAGGAATTTTTGTCATGACTTTGTCCTAATAGCATAGTATATAATATGAAAAATGCATAAGAAAATTATTTAAGAAACTTTTGTTTTTGTATTGATATAAAACACAACAACATTTTCATGAAATGACGCGTATGTGGGTCATACCGCCGCATAAGTTTTAATATTATATTAATAGTAATTATGATAAGTTGTATACTGAGATATATATATATATATATATATATATCTCAGTATACAACTTATCATAATTACTATTAATATAATATTAAAACTTATGCGGCGGTATGACCCACATACGCGTCATTTCATGAAAATGTTGTTGTGTTTTATATCAATACAAAAACAAAAGTTTCTTAAATAATTTTCTTATGCATTTTTCATATATATATATATATATGCTACTTTTACAGAACTTCTAACTGCAATTTTATTTTAACTACATTTTCCACATCCTATATATTCTTTCCAATATAATTTTTTGCTCTTAAAATCCTATTTAATTTCTTTCTATAACGTTTTTAGCTCTTTAGCGGAACTTTTAACTATAATTTTAAACAGCTATTTTTACTTCTAATCTACACCTATTAAATTACAAATTTTGTTACACTGCAGCTCTTAAACGTCAATTTTTACATAAATCGAAATCGCAATTATACATTTCTATATTTATAGTTACTTAAACTAACACTCCTCGAGCTGACTTATATCTATTATTACCATAAAATGTATATCTATAACCACCGAAATTTACGAAACCCCGCGTTGATTTTAATTTATTTTTCCGTAATCCCAACAGCGCCTGAAAATACGATCCTATATATAAATACCCTAGCATCACTGGAAAAGGGAAACAAACGCCTGAGCAGCATATGCGACTAGCACAACGAACCTCTTTTACTTTTTTTTTGTGGTGCTGGTAACTCCATACAAGTTTATTGACATGTATAGGCCCACCAGTCTGAAAAACGCCGTCAATGAGGGTGGTTACGCGACTCCGACTGCTTTGACTTTTTGAAGGAAAGCGCACATATCAAATCGCGAAAATGTGAGACCGCTAAGCATATCAAACCGTGAAAAACTTGAAGCCGCGGAGCGGGAGAAGTACGAGGACAACGCGCAGATACAAAAACTAGAATATCTATTTATTATTATTGACTTTCCTTTCATAAATACTGCGAGACTGGTAAAAATGAGATCGACGCACCCGCTAAATTGGGGATGGTGGGAGGGGGAGACCCACCTTTTCCCAACACTCTCCTCGCCTTGCACACATCCCGTATCCCATCCTCTAATACGTCCGTTGAAAACAAAAGAAAAATGAAAAGAACGAGAACATAAGTGGTCTTCCCCCCCCCCCCCATTAAAATTCTGCTTGCAATTTGTCTACTCCCGGGGATCTGTTATTTTCAACTTTTTGATTTCCGTGTGAATTTCGTTAATGGTGGGTTGCTCAATGTGTGGTTCAGCAGTATCGATTTCGTTGTAGTCCTAAAAATAGCTTCTCCACCTGCTTAGTATCCCTGCTGTGCTGATTATTGGATTCCTTTATTCATCCGTTAGAAAATCTGATTTTTTTTGTGATCCTTCTCTTATCATTTTTATTTCTCCATACATTTCACGAATATTGTTTTTGTTACTGTTTTCTTGTATAGCCGAAACATTCTTATTTTGCCATTCAAGCTTTTTCCTTCGGAAAACTCATTTAGTTTATTCCCTTATTCTACGATTATGTGTACAGCGGGAGATAATGTCGCTCAGGCGAAGACGCTCGGAGTGCCCATTTTTCCATTCGCTTTGCAAGCATGGAAAAGGGCCTTTTTCATGCACATGTTGAGGTAATTCTGTTGTTGGGCAGGCTTTATTCTTATTGTGGTTGGTTGGTCTACGAGCTCTGATCTTGGCTATAACCAGAAAGTGGTCGGTGTCGCAATCTGCGTCTCGGTAAGTTCTGACATCGAGAATATTTTCAAGGTGTCCTTTCTCAATTATGAGGTGGTCAATTTGGTTGAGCGTCTTTTTGTCTGGTGATATCCAGGTTGCTTTCTGACAGTTTTTGTGGATAAAGTAAGTCAGACTTTTTCAATCCACTATGGAAAACAGTGTACTTATTGATTTGCTTCTTAGCTGGGTCCTTTCTCCTAACTTCCTGTAATGCTACAATGTCTATCTCGTATCTATCTGCTTCCCAAGAGAGTATCTCTAGTTACCAGTCGTATGCTAAGCTATGCACGGTCCACGTGCTCACCCAAAGGTCTCTTGATTTGGTTCTTTGCGTGGATTCCCCCCCGGCTGTCCCCGCACGGGAGATGCGAAAGGGGGGGGGGGTATTTTTTTACCTATGGAAAGTTTAACTCGTGAGGAATTCATGTGTGACATTGTCTTGTGTGATATTTGTAGTTGACTCGTTGCGGTGGGTCAGGTGGTCTTGGTCCAGGTGTAGGGTCATCATGCCTACTCCTCCGTTCTCGTTCTTTGCGTTTTTTTTTGTTTTCAACGGACGTATTAGAGAATGGGATACGGGATGTGTATAAGGCGAGGACAGTGTGGGGAAAAGGTGGGTCTCCCACTCCCGCCACCCCCAATTTGGCGGGTGGATCAATCTCATTTCTACCTGTATCGCAGTATTCATGAAAGGAAAGTCAATAATAATAAAGAGGTATTCAAGTTTTTGTTTCTGCGCGTTGTCCTCGTACTTCTCGCAATCCACGACTTCAAGTTTTTTACGGTTTGATATGCGCCATGGTATCACATTTTCGCGATTTGATATGTGTAGACACTCATTGGAGAATAAAAAAATCGTTTCGCGCTTTCTTTCAAAAAGTCAAAGAAGTCGGGGTCGCGTAACTGCCCTTATCGACGGCGTTTTTCAGACTGGTGGGCCTGTACAGGGCAATAACCTTGTATGGAGTTACCAGCACCACAAAAAAAAGCAAAAGACGTTCGTTGTGCTACTGCGCACATGCTGATCGCGCGTTTGTTTCTTTTTTCACGGAGATGCTAGGCTTGTATTTTCAGACGTACTCCCATAAAGAGTGAACACCAACTTGTGCCTCTCTCGTTCTTTCCCTTTGCTAACTCCCATCCGTCATAGCACTAACTAAACCGGAAGAGTATTTGAGAATAGAGTTATGAGAAAGATATTCGGAGACAAAATGGATGAGATAACTGTAGGATGGAGAATTTTACACAATAGGGAAATAATCGAGTTATATGGAAAATGATACAACTAAGAACAAATCAGTGTGCACCCAGTACAGAGTTTTCTCTGCCGATTTTTTATATGAAAGTACCTATCAAAAGAAGCTTTCACCCCTAAGGTACTTTATGCGACCCAGTGGAGTGTTCTGAATTTTCACACATGACCAAAAATCAGCTATTTTCAAAAACTTCTACGGAGCTCCCATTCGGTCAATTTAAACGTACCGAAAAAGAATTTCTTCGGCGTTTTACAAATTTTAAGAAAAAACTTGTTAAACCACCCTGGCTGTTCAAAGGGTTACATGTACAAAGCTGAATATAAACCCGAAATTTGGTATTTTTTAGGTTATGTTTGATCGTTTGAATATAAGCTTACTACATCTCAAAATCTTCATCTTGAAAAGACCATAATTTTCTTTTTTGGTACGCTGAAATTCATTACGTATAACCAAAAATACAACCCGTACAACAAATGTACTTTTTTAAATATCATCAGCTTGGCACCCTTGAAATTTGTATCTATATAAGCCAGTTTAGCTCTAACTTTCAGCAAACATAGTTCTAATAGCCTAGAAAACAAAGTGCTTGGTTTGATTTTGTATTTTGTACTGTAGCATGACTGCGATTTTTTCTAGCCTGATTTTTTCAGCTAAGGTAAACGTCATACTATTAAGTCTGACGTAATTTACGTGAGATATTTTATATTACTGACAATTCTATGTACGTCCAAGAGAAAGCTGACATTAAGATCTTTAATTTGAATGGTCGGAGCATATTTAAGCATATTTGGATGAAAAGCTACGCTTGATTTAACAGGGTGAGGTAATAATTTTTTTCTTAAAGATGATAAAAAGGCCGAGAAATCTTTATTTGATACGTTCAAATAGGCACTAATGGTCATTCTGTAGAAATTTTTGAACAAAACGAATTTTTGGTCATTATCGAAAATTTAAAAAATTCTACTAGGTCACATGTGGGTCCTTAGGAGCTGAAACTTGTTTTGAGAGCTTTATTTGATAGGTACTTTCATATAAAAAATCGGTAGAGAAATCAAAGAACTGGGTGTATATATGATCTATATATAATTAAATATAGTTATACACAATTAAGTATAAAATCATTTTTACTCGGATTTGGTGACATTTAATAAAGTTTAACTGAGTTCGAAAATGGTTTATTGTCGATAGTAAAGTATTTTTGAGAATTTTACCAACTTGGATTTATTGAAAAAAATTCCTATTGACTAGTCGATTTATGACGTCACAATGTTATAATTTTTGAAATTTAGAACGGGAAAATGATTAAATGCTGAAATGTACTCGTATCATGGAAAATATATGTAAACAAAATAATGTGTCACATATCCTTTATAATTTTGGTCCAGAAATCAAATAGTGATATAGGATTTTGGGCCCAATCTAATTTCAAGGCCCATTTAAAGCCCAAATTAATTTTTAGGCACTCGCCCTATACATGAACAGAGGCTCTATATGAAATAGAGCCTCTATATGCCATATACTCCATATATACCTGAAAATGCCTATAGTTGGAGAATGCCTTATGGGTTTGACCAAAAATCTGTTTTTCTTATAATTCGATATGTTACTATACATTACTAAAACGAATTTCTAACGGGATTAGAAACCCCAGCACCGCTCGATTCACTTATCCGTCTGTATCACCATAGAATTAAACTACGGGAAAATTCAAAAGCGACAATAATGGCTTATTATCCCAGCATATCACATCGTATAAACGAACCAAATAGTCTGTAAAAATTTCTACAAGTTCGTTTCTATATTATCCTTTTTATTAAGCTTTATATTGTAAGAGTTTAATTTGAACTAATGAAAATTAAAACAGTGACATTAGATAAAATACGAGAAAATTCAATAACGACAAAAATTGTCGTTTCTCCCAGCATATCCGATCGAAGAATCGATCCAAATGGCCTGAAAAAATTTCTACGAGTTTGTACCATATGCGTTTAAATTGTATTATCTTGTCCATATGTATACGGCCGTTTCAACCATTATATCACTTGTTAGAACTTCTCTAGATGGATTTAAAAAGTTAATACATATCAATTTTAATATGTGTTCAACCCTGTTTTCGGGTTCAACCAAAGGCATATAAATAGAACAAAAAACAAGAATAAACAGACAAAATAATCAATTTTTGAATTTTAATGAAATATATGATTAAGTTTATTCTTTTAAATCTGGCGAGTGTCTTATGTGAAAAGCAAAGCTTTGTAAAGAGTCAAAAATAATTTCGAAACAACATGCTAGAAACACGTTTTAGATAATTTGTAATCAAAATACATTATTTTTAGAAAATGTTTGTATGGATGTCTGTGTCTATGTATGTTCGTGCGTTATGCGGTGCGTTTGCAAACGAAGCACATGCAATTCGAGCGAGTTAATTATTGAGTCACAACGAAAGAGTAACTTCATTTTATTTTTCCGTTCTCGTATCTCAAACGACAGAATATGTATATACCTCTCGTCTAAAGAAGCTGCAGATAACTAATAGAGAACCAGCTAAAAGTTGTGATAGGTATCGATGAAATACAAATGCAGTCGCTTGTAAATAAATTCAAAAAACTTATTTTGTCTAACGTGTGATCTGAAATCCCGCATATATTCGTAGAAGAAAAGTTACTATCTAATCTATCGTTCATCAGAGCAGGGGCAATGGTAACGAGACTTACACACTTTTATAGTTTTTGCAGAAAAATTAATATTCATCCAGAAGATCATCCAGATTCATTCAGAACTGATGATCAGAATTTTTATTACGACTGGACTGACAGACCAACTTGCGTTTCTTGCAAAAAAAAAGGCATCTGATAAAAAATTGTCATACAACATTTACTTAAAACTTCCCGTTGTCTGCACAAAATTCCAACGGTCTACAAAGTACACAGGCATGCGCAGAATATATAAAAAATATTTCTAACGATGAAATAAACCATTCTCAAGATATCACACCTACAGAGCAACAATAACTGATGGAGCAAGAATCAAACCAAACATGAACTGTCATAAACAAAGGAATTTCACCGAAAAGAGTGATATCAGTAACGTCGTCAACAAACACACCAAGCCTGATGTTAGAGTATACAGACACTGACTCATTCATCCACTCCTTAACTCAATTTGATGGCAATCATGACAGAAACGTACAAATGACTATTGTGCAATGGAAGAGAAAAAGCACTAAAAAACGAAAAATTGAGAAGGCAAGAGAGAGAGAGAGAGAGAGAGAGAGAGAGAGAGAGATAGATAGATAGATAGATAGATATACTGTTTATTCATCATAGACGAAAATTCTTACAATTGCATGTACATGTATAGTTATAATAATTAAAATATCAGTCAGTATTATATATTTGTTATCTTACATTTAACATTCAATTATTGCATTTCTTATGTATTAAATCACATAATTCGCTGTAACAGTTCGTCATTTTATAAAATCTAAATATAATGAACTAATCATAGACAAATGGTACATCACAAAACACGCTTCGTCAAATACATAAAATAAAATAAATAAAATAAAGATAACATAATACGATAAAAATAAAAAGAATAAATACACACACTTTATTAAATTTTTACGTATACTATCACGTCGAAAAATTAAAAACACACTCATTCATATGACACTCTTACAATTCACGCTAATAAATACATTCACACTTAACACTTAACATATTTAATAAATAAATTAATAAATAACTAAGTCAAATAAATAAATAAGTTAGATAAATAATTAAATTAAATAAATAAATAAATTTAAATAAATAAATAACCCAAATAAATATCCGAGTCAGATTGGGAATACACAGAGATGAACAAAATAATGTATACACCGATTCTCGAAAAGTTCACCTCTGTGTATTCCCGTCACCATGTAATTGTTTAAGGTGCCTGCCTAACGCCGTTTTAAATTTATAAAAAGATGGCAGGCACCTCACACTGCTTGGGAGCGAATTTCAGAGGTGTGCACCTTGAACTCTAAGTGAGAATAGGCCCTTATCGGTGCGCGACCCCGGAACCAAGAGCTCTTTCGTACCACCCCTACTTGAAGTCCTGGCCTGGTTTTTTTCAAAGAGGGCAGTAAGATATGGTGGCTGCCGCATGACAACCGCTTTGTAAAGCAGCAGCCCCATAAAATACTTCCTCCTCACCTTCAGATCTAACCAGTCCAGTTTTTCCCTGTAGGTGGTGATATGCTCATCACGTTTAACACCACATATGTATCTCACACATGAATTCTGTAAACGTTGTAGTCGTGTCTGAAGCTCCCCTGACACGTCAAGAAGAACCACTGAGCAATAGTCTAAGTGAGGTAGTACCAGTCCACATGCCAGCTGCTTCCTCAGTATCTCTGTGGTGCATGAACGGAATAATTTTAAACTATACAGAGCTCTATTTACTTTCCTACTGACTGCATTCAGTTGCGGCTTCCATGTTAACCTTCCGTCCATCACCACGCCGAGGTTGGTGACTGTATCGACAAAGGGAACGTGTACGCCCGTCTGTATCTTAATATATAATGCCTTGCAAGTCAAGGTTCTGAACCTGTTTGATGTTATGATCAGATCCGAAAATAATCGCTTTTGTCTTGCCGACATTGAGGCACAGGCCAGCTGACGATGCCCAATTCGACACTGCTCGTGCTACAGCCGACATGCGACCGATACTATCACAATGACCTTTCAGGGTCACTTGAGTGTAGGTTTACAGGTTTACAGATCGTCAGCGTAACGTATATGTTCTACACCATCTAAGTCTAGTGCGTCTTGTAAGTCGTTTATGTACAGGCTGAAAAGCAGGGGTCCCAGGACTGAGCTCGGTGGAACGCCAAGATTGGTGGTTAGCCAACCTGAATCCCCTTTTGCGTTTGTGACGACTTTCTGTCGTCTCCCCATTATGTATGACTTAAGCCACAGGAGAACACTCCTGGAGAATCCCATGCGCATCAGCTCACGCAGCAGTTTAGTATGTGAGATGGTGTCGAATGCTTTGCTAAAATCAAACATCAACAAAATAGTCAATAGTTTTTTGTTGTTGTTAATGCCTGATCTTATGTCTTCCGTCAGTTTTAGTAGTGCTGTCTGTGTACTGTGATGCTGTCGAAAACCAGTCTGCATCGGGTCCAAAGTTTTGTTTTCTCGTAAAAAGTCAGTTATTTGGTTGTGTACTATTTTTTCCAGGACCTTAGAAAGGAAACTCAGTAGGGCAATTGGTCGGAAATCTGACACCGTAGATGGGACAGGCTTCTTCTTCAAAGGCACCAATTGAGCTCCCTTCCAAGTTCCCGGAAAAATGCCACAGGACAGAGGAGTTAAAGATCTTAACAATATGATCTCCCACAAACGGAAGAGCCTTAGCCACTATACTTTGGGGGATGCCGTCTTCTCCTCTGGCCTGCGATGAGAAATGGGCAACAGCCAGGACCACGTCCGACAAGCTGACTTCTCGGAAAACAAAGCCGTCATCACTGGCAGTGGTCAAGACGTTGTTAAGTTCTTCATCACTTTCACTTTTGGAGATCGACACCCCTGCAAAGTGGGCATTGAGCTCTTCCGGCGAGAAACCATGAAGCTCCTCTCTTGTCTTTGGAAGAAGGCCCAGAGCCTTGAGCTCTTTCCAGATATCTTTCTTATTATCAATAGCTTAAAAAATTCTATTTTGTAAAAATCTTTCCCTTGTTTCCTTCGTTCGTAATTCAGCTTCTGCTGAAAGGCTCTGATACTCCCGCCACAGTCTGTCGTCTTTGGTCCATGCATAGCGTCGTCGTACAGAGTCACGTTTTTTGTATAGATGTATCAGTTCAGCATCAACCCAGGGTGGATTCGTTTTCTTTTTCGGTGTAAATTCTTTTAACGGCGCAATTTTATCTATCACAGCCATGAGGTTGACACTGAGGCACTCTAGTTGACTGTCTACACCCGCCGCGGGACCATCGATCTGCGACGAATCACAGTCAGCTAGGTGAGACAGGAGGTCGTCTTGCTGGATCGATTTAAAATCCCTGTAGCTGAAAGATTCAGCCACAGGGGATGCAGCAGTTTCGACCCCAATCTCGACCACTATGATGTTATGATGACTGGGAAAAGGCGCCGGCCGATTGTCCCTGCTCAGTACAACGTCATTATTATCTGTCAAGATCACATCAATCCATGTGTGAGAATCTGTGAGATGATGAGTCGCACCATGATCAACTATTTGAAGGTTGAGATCATCAGCCAACCGCCTAACAAATCTTGCATCGGCTGACGTTCCGAGTAGGTTCGCATTCAGATCTCCCATAATAATTTTATGACTAAAGTCTTGCGTATGTGTCGTTAGTTTGTCTGTTAAGTCAGAGCCCTGAAAAAACGGTACGTGTGGTGGTCTGTATACCAAAGCAACAAAGACGGGGAAGGCTGCCCTGCTGAACACTGCACATTAAGTATTCAGGTATAAATGGCCTGCCCTCCTGTGTTGTTGGAGAACTGCATAGTAAATTGGCCTTGAAAGGGTTATGAATGTACAGGACCAGCCCGCCCCCTAGTTTGTTGTGATCAAGTCTAATTAGTGAATAGTCGTCGATCTGAATGAGATCACTCCCAACATCAGGGTCAAGGTGCGACTCAGCAACTCCAAAGAGATGGTAGGGAGGACGAGCTGAAAGGTGTTGTTTAATCATGCCAATGTGCCCCATAAGAGAGGTAACATTGACAAAACCTGCTCTCAGTCCCCTACAGTGAACCCCCCCAGCAGTGTCTGCAGATAGTCAATTTTTTGCAATAGTTTCTTTTTGACTTGTTGATGGAATAACAGTCTTGTCAATTGCGCGTTCTTTATCAACGTTTTTTGTTATCTTATCTACGGTTTGTGATGGTTGATTAGTGGAATATGATGCCACTATTGTTTGAAGATCTGCCGCAGATGAAAATTCATGAGAGACGTCACCATCACGCCTCTTCACCAGGAAACGGCCCCCTCTATACCAAACGTATTTAAAATTGAGTCTCATCGCCAGGGCCTTGAGACTTCTATATTTAATAAAACATTCCTTTGTTAATAATTCATTTATAAAATTTTCCCATTAATAATCCCATCCCTTGTGTCCTGGTCAAGAGCTGCAGTGTCGACATCTCTAGCATGAAAGCCAGTGAGTAGCTTTTTGGCTCGCATAATTTTCTCGCCTAACGCACTGCTGGAAAGGGTAACAACCCATGGTGACCGTCTGCGTTCGCCATTTATATCTGTTGATGCCGCAGATGTCGGTTCCTCTGACCGAAGCAGGTGTGTGCTTATTATTTCTGATTTTCGTGTTGATGGAAGGACACGGCACAGTATTGCGTGTGCAACGTCCACATGCTTGGAGACATCACCGTCAAATATGTTAGAAATAATTAGCTCCGTGTTACCATTTTTAATGTTTTTACTGTGCATTGTCCCTCCATCAATCGTTTGCACCCGCGTGCTTCGTGCAGGTGATGCTGCAGCATCATCATTGTCAATATTGTTATTATTCAATCGACTAGATAATTTTTTTCTGTTATTTACAACTTGGATGAACCCGTCAGTATTGTTATTACAATTGTCATTTGTATCGCTTATATTTCTATAGTTGTCGAGTAAATTACTATTTGTAATAGACGCATTATTATATATACTGGGAAGCACTGCAATTTGTTGGTATTCAATTTTGTTAAGTATGAGTTGGTTATTTTTTTGGATGTTTTCTACGTTACTCTCAATTTTATTGATAGTAGTTGTATACGTAGAGGTAAATTTTTTCTGTTGTTATTATTTTTCCTATATTCTTTATTATTTCTTTGTTGTCACTTTCATCTCTATTGATATTATTGGTTAGATTTTGGAAATCAGTTTCAAAAGTATTTATTATAAAATTATCAATTTTTGTTTGTGACTCAAAATTAGTCTGCTCTAAATTATCAATTTTTTCTAGTAACGTATTATAAGTTACCTCAGTTTTATTCAACAAATTGTTTGTGTCGACGTTACAATCGTGTAATATTTTATTTTTGATTTTTAAATTGTCTATTTCTTGGCAAAGAAAAGCTTGGATTCAATTGAAAGTGCCAAAGTATGTACTGCTGGTAACGTATTTAGCCTATTTACAATTGCTTCCAATCTGCCTTCAATAGAGGTGCAATGTCTAGCAAGTGCATTGTCAATGTTTCTTGAAGTTGAATTCGCGTATTCCACCAGGCAGGAGACCGTTGTTCCCTTTTTAAAGCAGTGCTGTCTAACATTCGAATGACGGACGCATTCACGTCATTAACGCTGCTGTTGTTCTTGGAAATGAAAGACTGCGATGTATCATAAGCACGGTTTGAATCTGTACTATTGGCCGTGACGTCACTCGGGGATTCCCCGCTGTGCTGTGCTCCCGTGCTGGAAGTGGGCGGGCCTAGTGACGTCACAGGAGACTGCGTGGCCAACCGGAGTAGGCTGCTGGTGGGGGCGGGGCCTAGCCCCTGCAACGGAGAGAGTGAGGAGTTGGTGGGCGCGGCCTTGCTCGCCTGATTGGTACGCGCAGCTATTGTAGGCTTTTTATTGGCCAGAGTGGACGCGGCTAGCTCTTTCTCTTTCCCACTCATGTTGTTAGCGTTCGTCGCGCGCGCGCGAGAGAGAGAGAGAGAGAGAGAGAGAATTAGAAAATTTTCTTTCCTTTACTATAGTAGAAAAAATGACAAAAACGCCTCATAATATATTTTTTCCCTAAATTACGAAAATCTGAAAAATCTACTGCAAGACCTACAGAAAAAGATTATCTCAGCAAGTAATATAGCAACACACTAATGACTTAAAAAATGTATCTAATATATTAAGAGAACTGCACCTTATGATCACAGATCCAAACACTAAAAATAAATTCACGAAAATCATTAAATTCGTAGATGGACAGAAAAATGATTATGAAGACAGTGCAAATATATATAAAAAAGAAGGAAAAAAATAGGTTTTCCAAAAAAGCCAAAATCAATTAAAATGGAACAAAAAACACAATCTAATGAAACAATATGAGTTAAAAGTATAAACACAGAATTAAAACTATTATATTGGAACGCAATAAGTGCTATAAATCATACAGAAGAACTTCAAGAAACTCTTCGCTCTATAGACATTTTTGTCTGCGTCGAATCATGGTAAAGACATGGCAAGGGATGAAGTAAGATCCTGGCTTCAACATCTTTGGGTATGACATGAATCATTCACAAGGCGGAGGTATCCTAATATGTATACGAAAAAATCTTTCTTTTAAAAGACTGACCGACATATCTATTCCGGGTGACTTAATTAAGGGTATAGAACGGTCGAGATTTGTAAAAATCAGTGTAAGTATAAACATTGTTTAATTAACAAGTTTCTGGTTTGTAATTATTTAAAATTACAAAAAAGCTTTTGTCGTTTCTTTGACAGTATATTTTTAAGATAATTATGTATGAGTCAATCACTCTTTATAATCTTATTTGTTTAAAAAAAATTATTTATACCTTTTTATGGTTTTATTGTTTATAAATTTCAAACTACATTTGGCGATGAATTATGTAACAGATTAACTCCAAACTTTTTTAGCTGATTGCTGTATATATAGTTAATAAATTTGAAGTACGATTTTTATTTACAGCTATTATAAGGAGAGAAATTATTTTTTACTTTAAAAACGCAGTAATATCATGAAAAAATCGATTAGTTAAGAAGAAATTGTTTAAAAATTTGTAAAACATAAAGCGTATAAAAAAATCTGTACTACAAATTGTCTTACTTTGGTGTATATTATTAAAAAAAATATTGCTAAGGCGAAAAATTAAAAAATGTCATCGTGAAACGTGCACGAAAGAAGGCTAGTTTTTACCTATTTTTACCTGTTTCTATCCTATAAAATGAAATATAATCATCATTTGGAGTTTTAAATATTGTATTAAATTCTATTTTTACATATTATAAACCGCTGCAAAATTTGGCTGAACTAGAAATTAAGCTACTAAAGTTAGCTTCTCGACCGATCTATACCCTTAAGAGATATCACCACTCTAGAGGCCGAAAAAAAGGCCTAATTTTGACAATTTATTCTTGGATTATGGGAAAAGGAATAGTATTCATATTTAGATGGTTCATTTAACACATATTGATGTATGAAATAAAAAAATTTTATTATGATTTTTGTACAAAATGGCGGCGCTACAGCAGATCTGCGGAAAAAGATTTTTTTGAAGGTGCTCTGCGAGCGCACTAATTCCTCGAAACCCGTGAGAGCTGGAACAAAAAACCAACAATTTTCTGAAGCTACATACTAATAGCTATCGAAGTACGTAGGATTTTTTTTTTATTACGATTTTTGTAGAAACTGTGCACTTTTGCACAAAACGTATGAATTTTCGACTAAAAAAAGAGTAGTAAATTGTTAATAAAACAAGTAATTTTCAAAATATCAAAAAACGACTACGTACTTCGATGGAGAATATATTTGTGAAGCTACTGTAAAATTGCAAGTCGATCCATGAAATGGTGTTGAAGCTATGAGTGCGCCCATTGTGTAAAAACCAGTTTCGAGAAAAACGCGTTTAAAGTTTTCGGAGTATTTAAATCCTTGAAATTTTTGTATACCTCTAATCTGCGATGCCTGAACCGTACATTTGGCCATCTCTATTAATGTCTGACTCCTCCTCTTCCTTCCTGGATGAATTTAAGGACATCCGGGCCTCTCTGGCATCGTCTGTTAGGGATCTCTCGGAAAACTTGATGCGACGCGCGTCCGCCTCCACGCAGAAATTATAGCAGTTCGGTCCGATTGTCAAGCCCAAGTGTTGCATTAGCTTCATGACACTTGAAAGGCCATCATTGTAGATACCTACAGCAATATATACTGCGGTATCGAGCACGTGTTTGCCACTAGAGAAAGATTTTGGAGCCATAGACCAGACAGTCGCATTGAAACTTTCGTTGCTATTTTGTGTGAAGCCGCCTAAGCAACGCGTAAGTAGATCGTCACTGCTTAACTCTTTATAAATTGGCAAAATCGCTTTATAAACTTCTTCAGAGAGAGGTGGTTTATGTACAAAATCTTCTCCAGTAGCTTGAGCCTTTTGCCAAGAGCACCATGAAGTTTCTCCGCGCGGGCATCTTTCGTGTCTCGGTTGATCATCAGTAGACAATTTGTGGTCCAGCGTTGCGTAGATTTCATTGCGCATTTTCTTCTCAGAACCATGATTCCTACGAATTGCTAAACCATAATAAATTGCCAACTCGTTTATGAGCTTGCCAGTAAGGTTGCCTTTTCCTCCAAGTCCTTTTATTTGTTTTTTCAAATTACGGAGACGAGAACCCATCCGCTTCTGAACATGATCGATACATTCTTTTTATTTTACGGTGAACTTTTCATAGAGCTCAGAATCTATGATTCCTTTGAAGGTTTTTGAATCTCCGTTACACACGTAATTAGCGTACTTCAAATTATGCAAAGATTCTGAGCGCTGGAACATTTCGATGACGGCGTCCACTTCCATCTTTCCTGCGGAGCCGACGTGATTCGCTTGGCATTCATCTTTGTGAGTTTGGCTCCACTCCTTGAACTAGATGGTGTCAGTTTTGGTTTTCCAAAATTCGCAAGCTTTGCAATATTTAGATTTCATCAAAACATCGACTACTTTGCCAGTATACCAGCCGATAAGTGAAACAAACCCGTAAAGAGATGAGAAACCACGCTTCCTCCACGAACCATAACCAGATACAGTAATGCCATTTGGATCGTCAGTTTGTTCTTGTTCTTTTTTAGCTGCAGTTTTCATACTGAGCGTACAAACAGCTTCTGCTTTAATGCCAATTTTCTTAACAACTGTATCGTAAAACGATTGAAAAATTGGCCGCGGGAGATCCATGAAGGCGCAAAACTTTATAATGCCATTCAATCCTATTACTAGTAATCGCATGGCAAGAACAATTCTGCGATTAATATCATATCCTTTCTCAATAAATGGACAACTAGGAATAGTAATCTGATCACAGCTTTTACAGGAAATCACAATTTTTAAACCCAAGCCTCGCTTTCTAGTTTCGGTGAACGTTACATCGGATTTGCATGTTTTACATACAAGAGCTTGCGATATCCCGGAGAACACTGCTACAAAATTCAGAATTCGGTAATCGAAACCTTCATTTACTTCAAAATCATCGAAGTTTACATCTGATAATTTTTTAGCCAATGTACTAACGTTCTCCAGGCTTGGCTTCTCCAGCTCGTAACGGTTTTGCGGCCGTCGGTTTCATATTCTCGGTCTTTTTGCACTACTCCTTCCTCCTTGGCCGGTTTTTTTGTCACAATACACGACTTTTCTCGAACTCATATTGTTTATTCCAAAACTTTTACAATAACAAAACACGTTATTAATATTTGAACGAAAATGTGCGGAGAGAAAATAAAGCGTCTGCACGGCGTCGCTTGGCAGCTGTACTAGTTTACACACACACACACTTCTATTCAGTGTTAGTACACCCTGGTTGACTTCTGAAGAACCACAATGACCATAAGCAATAGAATTTGGACATGTAGGAGCACTACATAGTCGATAAATCAGAGCGCGCCGTGGTGGCTGATTCAGCCGTCACGGCGCGCTCCGAGGCGCTGCGGCAAAATCAAGAATTGGACCTCTTACAAGTTTTATTTCTGTATAAAACCAATTGGATATGATTTTTAAGGGTCCAAAGTATCGTTTAAGCTAAAAAAAATCGATTTTTTGAAAATTTTAAAGTGGTTTTACCACTTAAGGTAGAACTTTGGTGTTTATGGTAAAAATAAAAAAAAAAATTATTTCATTTTATTAATTGTAAGAATATTTTGAAACCTATCAGTTTTACAGTAGGAATCATACAAAATTGATTCTTTAACTCTGCAAATAATCGATATCTTGAGCTAAAAATTAATGTAGAACCTATTAATATCATTTCACACAAGCCTTCCAAATTTTAGCTCATAAGACTGAACGATTTAAAAGTTTATCTTTTCATCATAGTTGTTACGGATAGAATTCATTAGTAATAAGAAAATGTAACTGTATAATAAGTTGCTTTGTAAAAGGTCTCTTAAACGTTCTGTATAGTTCAAATGCGATAACGTTCTCGAGTTTCTTATGTATATGTTTGCGGCGGTCGTCGGCGGCGACTTTCGTCGGCGCGAAGAGTGGCTCATTTCTAGCTCAAAAAAGAATGACGAAGAGGTCAGATGTACTTTAGCCCTTGTGCAGAACAGCAATTTCAACGCGCGTTGTACCAACCCGGCCAATGTATATAATAATAACTACTTTAAATACAAATTGCATATCAATTATTATAATAAAATTCTTCGTATAAATACGTTCTGAATAATTTGGTGTCAGAAACCCGAGAATAAAAAACGGGATTATTTGTGTTTTGTAGGACTAAGTTATAAGGATTTTGAAAGAAGTGTTTTAGTGACTAAATAAATAAAATTTATGGAAAAGAAAGTCGATCAAAGTGACTCGATTAAAGAAGATTAACACTGCTAGAGCAGCGAAGTTGGTAAATAGATACAAAATCGACGTCGCTGCTCTGCAGAGAAGAAAGAATTCAAATCAAGACAAAGACCTAGCTACGTATCGTTAACGGCAATGGTGCAGCGGCAGCCTCTCTATTTTGGTGATGACTAATCTCGTCGAGGATATTGTACGAGAACTATCGATTTTGAACTGCTGATTAAATGAACATAACGCACGTAAAAACGTTAAGATAAGTACAAGAAGTATTTATTAATAAAATTAAAATTAAAATGCACAGTAGATTCTAATACTTTTATCATAATTTAATATTGTATAGGAATTACGTGTATAAAGGAATTCAGTCTAATTTATTTATATTTCGTTATTGATTTAGTAATTGAATATACATTTTAATTTATTGTTTGCTGGTTGGTTGCACTTTAAGAACTTGGAAAATGTGAGAAATAAATAAAATGTTTAAAGTATTGTTAAATTTTGAGAATGATAAGTAGAAAACATTTATTTTCAGGGATTTAAATATTCGTTAAAGATAATAGCCAATTATGTATACTGAAACATTTAGTATAGCTAGACTTGTTTAACAAAATCGGTTTATCGATTAGTTTGTAAAATACATTTCTATTGCAAAACGAGATAGTTTAATGTCTAATACTTTTATGAAGTATACTTTATGTATTGTATTTACATAGCGAAAGTATTATTATAAATAGTAATAAATATAACAATTGTGCGTAAAGCAAAATATATATTTATGATTTTAAAAAAGAAAATTTGTTACGTATAGCCGCACAAAATAACAATAGTAATGACAATTATTATATCAGAATCTTTTAAAGTTGATAAGATCAGTAGATCAAATTACATTTAATTTACTATTTACAGAATAAAAATTTCATATATATATATATATACATGTGGACATAGCTTTGTAAAGTTAGTAAGAACATTGCGCATTTTACAAGCTGGTTGCTAATCAAATGTGCTTTTCAATTTAATACATGGAGTTATTACTTAATAAACAATAATACATTTTTCGCATATAATAATTCAGATTAAAAGTTTTATAATATAAATGAGATTTACTTGTCAAGCGGTATGACAATTTAAATAAATTCATAAGTACTTTGAGTTAATTGCAATCAAGTTGTGTCACCTACACATTATTTGACTGCATAAATTATTTGTATTTATTAGCTAACGCAAAGAAAACTGTGCAGTATTTTATTTAAGATTAAAAATAAGAGCAGCTTGGGGAAATTCGTGTGATGTCACAGTGGTGCATTGTGTTATCGTGGGAAAGAAATGCACCGCGGCGGGGGGCAGCTGCGCGGCCGAATACACTCGAAGACGCTGCAGCCGTGTGTCGGGTGTCAATGTGCGGCGTCGAATTTTTACGAGCCAAACTATCGAGATTTCTTGAAATGCAATTAAAATAGGCCTGTCAAACTTTCTCATGGCAAGAACGGTTTGGAGAGCGACAAAATACGCTGTATAATATAATGTAGTATTATAGTATATTTTTTATAAAGAATTTTGGAAAGTCAGTAAATGTTGTTGTAGATTCCAGGACTGTGACTGTTGAGCACGTTTAAATTGTTTAATGTTGATATGTTCAATCGAGTTAATTTTCAATTTAATTTTACTCAATGTAAAATTGTTATAGCCTATGAAATTTGTTGTAGAGAGGATTTATGTGAGACAAAGAATGCAATTTTCGCATCGAAAATAAACTCTACGGCAAAAACTGATACATGCATCTTAAAGTACATAAAAAAGCTACAATTTTATGTACCGTATGATTTCGTTTTCGTTCATATCACGCTAACAAAAGTGGTTCCATTCATGCACTGCTAAGAAACAAGAGTTTTCATGCTTTCGCGCGGAAACATGACACTATCTTATAATTAGACGGCACTAGCAACGTGGTCACCACGCCTCTATATCTATTGTCACAATAGACGTACTGTAGGAGTTACGGAGTCCCAAAATAACGCATACAGCGAGATCCCGTGTAGGTGGCCTAGTTCTCAGTTTTCTCTGCCGATTTTTTTTATGAAAGTACCTACCAAAAGAAGCTTTCAAAGCAAGTTTCAGTCCCCAAGGTCCCATGTGTATCTTTGTAGAACATTTTGAATTTTCAAAATTGGCCAAAAAATGGTTATTTTCAAAAAAAATGTTATTACTTATTATAAAAATGTTTATAATCTTTAAAAAAAAATTATTAGACCACCCTGGCAGTTAAATGGATCACCTATACAAAGCTGAATATAAGCCCGAAATTTTGTATTTTTTAGGTTATGTTTGATCGTATGCCATTTTACCAAATCAACATGAATTTAGGTCTAACATATCTCAAATTCTTCGTCTTAAAAAGACCTTTAATTCGTTTTTTAATACATTCAAATCCGTTACGTTTAATCAAAAATTCAGTTCGTACAATAAAGGTACTTTTTCGAAAATCATCAGGTTGGCACCCCTGAAACTTGTGTCTATCTAAACCATTTTAGCTCCAACTTTCAGAAAATATAGTTCTAATATTGTAGAAAATAAAGCACTTTGTTCGGTTTTGTCTATTGTACGTATAGCATGACTGTAAATTTTTTTCTAGCCTGTTTTTTCCACTTAAAAAGTAAACGACGTACTATTAAAGTCTGACGTAATTTACGTTAGGTATTATAACATGGACAATTCATGGTATTATACATTATAAACAATTCTACGTACGGTGAAAAGAACGCTAACATTAAAACCTTTAATTGGAGTGGTCGGAGCATCATTAAGGATATTTTGATGATAAGTTGCGATATATTCAAAATAAAGGTGGCGAAATGGGAGGCCTCAAGATGCCGGCAAGTTAGGAGCGTAAGTCGTTGCCACTGACGGCCTCCAATTTTGGCACCTTTATTTTTTCACAATTTTATATATATCGTAAGTTATCATCAAAATATCCTTAATGGTACCCCGACCACTCCAATTAAAGGTTTTAATATCATCTTTCTTTTCACCGTACGTAGAATTATGCATAATGTATAATACCAGACGTAAATTACGTCAGACTTTAATAGTATGTAGTTCACTTGAGGTGGAAAAAACATGCTAGAAAAATAATTCACAATCATGATATACGTACAATACACAAAACCAAACAAAGGGCTTTGTTTTTTAGGATGTTCAACTATGTTTTCTGAAAGTTAAAGTTAAAATGGTTTAGATAGACACAAGTTTCATGGGTGCCAACTTGATGATTTTCAAAAAAGTATCTTTATTGTACGAACTGTATTTTTGGTTATCCATAACGGATTTAAATGCACCAAAAAAGGAAGTAAAGTTCTTTTTAAGAAGATGAATTTAAGATATGCCAAACCTAAATTCATGTTGATTTGGTAAAATGGCATACGATGAAACATAATCTTAAGAATACAAAATTTCGGATTTATATTCAGCTTTTTATAGGTTATCTATTCAACTGCCAGGGTGGTCTAATAATTTTTTTCTTAAAGATTATAAAAGGACGAAGAAATCCTTTTTTGGTACGTTCGAAATGGTGATATTGGGCGTCCTCTAGAATTTTATGAAAATAACTATTTTTTGGCCATTTCCAAAAATTCAAAACAATCTACTAGGTTACACATGGGACTTTATAGGGGTTGAAACTTGTTTTAAGAGCTTCATTTGATTGATACTTTTATATAAACAATCGACAGAGAAAACTGAGAACTAGGTGCGCACCGATTTGTTCATTTCGGCTGGTCTGACTCATATATATCTCGATATATTAAAAAGCAATAGAGAAAAGCTTGTTATTTGTATTCTTCACCCCAGTATTAAATAGAAAAAATAATTTAATATTGGAACAATTTATTATGTTTGAGGAAGCTGAGTGCCAATTAATTGATAGCGGTTTTTAATACGTATCAACCCTGGTGGTAAATTAATCTAGAACTATGTAGATATATCTAATTTACCATGGGAATAATCGAGGGCCTCGATAAAACTAGATAATTTTCTACCAGGGAAACTAGATTTCTTTTGGTTGTTTTAAGGATCAATTATTTTTGTAAAGTGATAACTTTGGTTTGTTAGTCCTTCAAAAATATATAGGAATTTTTTGAGTACCCAAGCTTAATGTTGTGTGCGCATACTACATTTTGAAATATCACTAATATTGGTGAAAATGAATACTAATTGTAGTGTAAAATCAAAGCGATACGGTGAAATGGCTTGAAAATTGGTATGAATTACTTTTTTATAATAACATAGATAGGAAAAATATTGCAAGTTGATTGGTTAACAAGTGTAACACACCGAAGTAACCAGCCTCAAAATTGTTTGAATTTCCCGCGAAATAAACTCTCTCCCAAAATCAAGAAGAGAGTTCTGGGAAAAGAAAGTAGATGGATCGCGATCGCGGAGTCTATAAATAGAACTCGCACCTGAGACTCAGCCTTTTTCTCCGCTGGTGTGCTGGTGCGTGCTTCTGACTTCAGAGTCCTGCCGCGCAAACTCCCTGGCCTTGAAGAAGGTCAGCGTCGCCGTCGCTTCATGTACAGAAAAAGGCGCAATCTCACGATAACAAAGATCGAGTTTAATCCGGTAAAAGGAATTATAAAGTACATGTGAGATACGCGCATTGACGAGGACGAGTGTCTTGGAGCGGAGTCGCGGAGGACTCCGATGCAGCAGAAGGGTCGACCACGTGCACACGCATCTGTGGAAAAAGGGTACGCCGAGGTTTCCATGGGTCAATAGTTAAGTACCATATTATTATCTTTCAAGCCGTTTTATCAAATTCGGTTCGTCTGCGATTTTTGATAGTCGTTAGCTACGAGTGAGTTCGAAAATATAATGTTGCGCATCGTAATTAATATTGTTAATTCTGAAATGAAAAATGTAATGCAATTTTAATAATCATTAGGCGAGATTTTATAGACGCGCCATAATCGAGATTTTTCTGTCTATTAATTTGCAAATATAGTGATATATTCCAAAAAGTCGGTATATAATTATTAGATTCACCAAGTCCTCATAATCCTTCTTTCCTTAATTTATTTTCCATGGGTAAATTAATATAATAATTAATTTTATTTCCTTTATTAATATAATAAATGTTTCACAAGCAGATTTTTTTAAAAACACCAGGGTCATATTACAGTTTATCGAAATAGTCATTCATTGTGTGCACGATAAGTGCAAAAAGTTCATAATGTACCATTTTTTATTAATGTTACTTTAGTTCAAATTCATTAAGTTTTTTACAACTTCTTTGAGTTATATAATGTACTATAGATAATAAACTACCTATAGAATTTTACTTTATTTGAAAAGATTGTATACAAAGCACGAAATTATGGAGCTTCTGAATTTTACTGTATCTAATGTGTACTACTCTCCCCTACATGCCCTGGTATGGGTCAATTTTGAAAATCACGAAATAGTTAATTAATTATTATTCAGTACTCAAAAAAGTTTTTTAAAATACTATTATTAATAAGAAGTCGCTAAATCCAATAAATCATATATTATAATTCATAAAAAATAAGACAGATAAAAGTATAATTTGTTAGAATTTGAATTTATATGAAATTGGTAGGATGTACCCGTTAACATTGATTAACGAATCCAGTATATTAAATATTTGTATGATTCTTATTATTTTTGTAAAATATCATTAATAATACTTTAACTAAAATATTTTTTGGATGAGGTATATAAGAACTTATTAATTAATATAGTATACACACTTTTACGTGGTTACAAATCATTTTGTTTTCCACGTTACATTTTTTCTCGTTGGTGATATTCCTCAGAACGCTTCTTATTATCAATGTTTTCAATAAAATTCATATAATTATTTCACAGTTTGAAGTTACGAATGAGTTGCAATGTTTATTCTATTTCGGAATGCGCACTATGCGTGCTCCTCAGACACAGATCTTAGCCACAACCCGGATAAAAAATAGTCATATATGATCATATATAACTGGTTCATATATGAGTTTTGGTTACATAAAATTATATAGAAAGATATCTGAGTATATATAATCATATATGGTTATATATGACTATACATGGTTCTTTTATTAAAATAATTATAAATAATAAAAATTATAATTAAACACCTAATAAATCATACTAGAAAGTAAATATATAGTATTTATAAAACAAATAATTATCTATATCATAAAATAAAATTGCTGCGAGAAGAATCGAACCTAGAACTTCTGCGAACCAAGCTATAGGACCGTAACCACTAGGCTACAAATGCTGTTGATTTATACATGACAATTTACAAACATTAGTAGTCTTGACTGGCTCCATATATGATCATATAGACGCTCCGTTCGAAGACTAGCACAACTCAGAATTCTCAAAAAAACAACAGTTTTAATCAAAATCCTCCTACGAAACTAGGAGTTTTCAGGTTCTCAGACAAAAACTATCACCTTTTCAAAGGTTCTGAGAAAATATTAGTATTTATTAGAAGATCTAAAAAGTGCTAGTTTTATAAGAGGTCTTGGAAAAGAACTAGCTGTTTTTGAGAATTCTGAGCTGTGCTATTCTTCGTACGGAGCGTCGATATATGGCCATACATTAAATAAACTTTGTAAATTCTCGATACTTGAATGGAAAATCAAGCATGCGAAAGTTATACCAATAGGTCGTATTGGTTAATCACGATGCCCAGGTGTACCAGGTCGCCGATGATGGTGTCGTAGAGGTCATCTATGAGACTTTTTAAGTTTACATGTTGATTAACGTTGAAAGCCATGTCCCGGTGCAACTGATCGTCAATGATAGTGTCTAATATATGCACTTGTGATGTCCAGGTGTACCGGGTTGCCGATGAAGGTATCGTAGAACTCCTCGACGAGACTTTTTAGTTTTACGTCTCGATTCTCGTCGAAAGCAATGCCCCAGTGTATCAGGTCGTCGATGATAGTATCTAGAAGGTCCGCTTCGAAGCTTTTTGTGTAATTAAGTAAAATGCAATGTCTGGGTATATAAAGTAGCCGAAATAAATAGGGTCGAAGAAGTTTGCTTCAAGGTTTTTTGAATAATTAGGATAAGTACAATATCCAGGTTACTATTGATGGTATTTACGAAACCCGTTTCGAGGCTTTTGTATCTAGAAATTGTTTTTTATATATATATACACACAAACAGTCCTGGGACCCATCTTTTCAACGTCTTTATATACTTAAACATAGTTTTCAATGATATTTGCAAAATATACTAAAAAAGCCTCAGAGCGAATGTCTCCAACACCACCCGAGGGGATCTGGCACTATTCTCGATGACCTGGTGTACCTAAGTTAAGTTATTTTCAAACGATCTGGCTCACTACATATGCCTATGGCATGAATTAATAAAGTTAATTTCATATATGATCATGTATAGTCATATATAGTTATATATAATAATATATTACTCTATACGACCATATATGAATGCATATTTAGGCGCAAATGAAATACCATGTATACGCATATACGATCATATATATTCATGCCTAAGCATATATAGCTATGTATAATAATGTGTAGTCATACATGAATTAAGAAAATAAAAATTTCGAACATATAAAAATAGATGGGTAATTCCAGCCAACTTTTAAAAAACGCTGCGTAGGGGGATTCGTGAAAATGGTTGCAAATTTTGTATATGATAATATATGTTAAAAAAAGCTCTTTTCCACCTCTTTTAGCCCCTGAGGTAGCTCATGGCTTCTGTTATAATTAACTAAATTTTCTAAGGTATCCAACAAACGACAATTTTAAAAAAATTCTATAGGAATTTCTTCGTCTTTTTACGAATTTTATAAAAAAGAAGATCCCTTTGGCAATTCAATCGGTCATTCCAACAGAGCTGAATGTAAACTTAAATTTTTTTATTTCTAGGTTTTGTTTGATCGTTTACTCTTTTTCCTCTTTCCGAAAAATGCTAAGTTGACACCACTGCCACAAATTTCTGCATGCTTTACACTTAACGTAACACGTCTCAAAAGTTAGTTTAAGCATAGTAGAAATATATCTTAAAGTTTCGTTCTGCACTTATGTCTTGTTCCGGAGCTGTGACATTTATTTCAACCTCGTTTATTTGCATGAAATACGTATATTTTTAATGGGTTCGGATACAGTTTACTTGTACGCAATTTTATATAAAAGCTGACATTAAGACCTTCAATTTGCGTGGTGGGTCTTTTAAGGATATCCTGGTCAAAAGTTATGCACAATTGAAATTTATAAAAAATATTTGGTGATAAATTATTTCTCACGAGAGAAAACGCACGATATTCGAAAATTACTTTTTCTATTTCTTTTGTGGCTTTATATAAAATTAAACGCGAGAAATAATTAGTTAAAGTAGCTCTTCTTTACGCGATATCCGAGTTAGCCTCTTCTTCTGCAGGTAAACGCCAAGTTACCCTCGTCTTAAGGGGCGGTAGGAGCCGCTTACAGATTTCGGCATTGAATTTTATAGTATTCTAATTTAATTGTTCATAAAATTTAAAAACTTTAGTTGTCCGGTGTTCTCAATCTAATAAGGAACACCGGACAACTAAGATAATTGTAAGAAATTAAATATTGAATGCGAATACTGAAGAATACGAAATTGTCGGTAACTACGTAACTATATGTAAACTCCGACCTCCCCTTAAGTATTATCTTAGATAGCCTCTTCTTCCATTCAACCGTCGATATAGTGTTAAATATATTTTGTTTTTAGTTCATACAGTTCTTTATAATGAAAATATGAAAAATATTTATCGAGAATATCAAATGACAATGAATCACTGTAAAAGTGTAAACAAAATGTACAAGGTTAAAAAAATAACATATATTGTTTCTTAAAAATTAATAACACGCAATTGTATGTTACTTTAATAAAAAAGATATGTTTAAATTGCTTTCACTTGAATGTTTGTTGATATTTTACAGACAAAAATGTAACAGTAAAAACTAAAATAAAATCTAATTGATCATATTTGAAGTTTATTACTTTTACAAACAAATTTATATTTTCAAATAAACAAACAAATTTTAATTTTTTCTAAATAATAAACACTTTGAAGTGTACAGAAATACGTGGACATAAATAGTCAATAGAAAACGTTTCATACCGAGATAACTTGCGATTTGCTGCTGTAATCAAACTGCCAAACGAACCATGCTAGTATGCAAGTAAGCACACCTAAGCCAAGTAGCGTCGCAGGTGGTCCATCGACGCCCGTAGGAGTCAGCAGTGTGTACTCATGAAGTTGATAAAGGAATACGCCGGAACCTGTGCCCACAATCGCCCCTGAGAACTAAAAAAAGTTTACGTGCTTAAATTCTCGTGTTGAACGACAGATGATGGCAATAATAGGATAATATTGTTTACATCAACCCATTAATGTGAATCGTGCATTAGTAGTAGTAACGTCATAAAATCTATTTTGTTACACCTTTTCGTCGTTAAGCTATACGTATATTACAATACTGAATCCTACTTATCGACCTACGCTATATAACGAGTATCCTACCTTGTCTACCTCATACTCCACGATGACACACTCATCCACCCCAATATTTCCCGAATTCCCTTCCGCGACTCTATACCTTTGTCGCACCCTCCTCGAGTACGCATAATTAATTCCTAGTTTATGCTAAGCATGCGACCCCCGCGTGGTTATAAAAGGCATAGCTCCCCATGGCTCCTAGCCATTTGCCCTCACACTTTTTCCTTCAGCATAAAGCCTTCTGCATTCGAACTTTCAGCCGTAAGCACGTACGTACCAGTTTGTTATTTGACTTCTCACTTGTAAAAGGGAACGCCCTTGTACTTAACTTTGTTCTTCTTATATAATAAATATCCTCTTAAACTTATTTGCTCGCGCTTATTTATTCGCTGTACCTGCGCTCCTATTAATATCTCCCGCCACCATCTCGAGCACGACACCGACCGCAGCGCAGCTTAGCCGACTCGACTACAAGGAACCAAGGCCTACACACACACACAACGTAAGCCCCAAAATACTTCGCTAGTCTTTGTGATCCTATCGTAAACTCGCACTTTCTATTTTCACCACTATCATATTAAATGTCATCTTTGCTATCCTGCTTTTGCTAATGCCTCGACTCCCAGGTAAATCACGCAAGTATTGACCAAAACTAGAGGCGAACGCGATCTAATTCCATATTAACTTCGCGCCATTTATGGCTTACGCACGACGTGACAATTGGGGGCCTACTCTCCGGGATATTTTAATAACAATTAGCGCGGATAACAAATTTTTAACGTAGAATCGGAAAATAAATTAAGAAATGAAGAGGCCTCCGGCATTATATAAAAATATGTAATGGCAAGTGACCCAAATTTTACAGCAAGCGATCGCGAAACAAATTTAGGAGAATTATTAGCATTTTTACAACAACGATATCAAATCGCGAGCGAACAGATTCCGGAACGCGCGGATGACGTAAATAAAATTTGCTCATTTTTACAAGATAACATTGTGATATTAAGAGTGCACGACGCGTGTCAGGACGAATTATTGATAGACATACTTCTAGAATTAATTCACAACAACATTAGTTGCAAAGAAATTATAGAAACTATAATAGATAGTAAGTCAATTAAGAAATTTCAACGCGAAATATACACACTTTTAAACAAAAACGCCGAAATGACGGAAGTAACTGCCTATCAATCTATGATTAACTAAACAAATACGACAGACCCACCCAAAACGGATCCTAAATTTCCACTACAAAATAATGACAACACTCAAAAAATTGAAATTACAAAAACATCTCCACTCTTTGCTACTCCAAATATACACAGCACACCTTATCAGACAAACCCAGCAAATAATTATCGTAGACAACCTTACAGCACTTTACAATCTTTTCAAAACAACACTCTCACTCCGGTTCGCAATTTATAAATTAAAGACGCAGTCGAAATGATTCCAAAATTTAACGGTTATAATATCCCACTTAGAATTTTTTTGGATGGATGTAGAGAAGCGCGAAGTATTATACCGCAGTGTAATGAGCCTGATTTAGCGAGATTGATAAAAATGTGCTTGTCCGGGCAGGCATCAAAAAGTGCACAGCAAAGAATTTTTCTTAACATGGAGAAAATTTTAATGTATTTTTATCGCACATACGGATCCGCAAAACGTTTTCACGAATTACTGGGCGAATTAGCAGTAATGAAACAAAAATTCGACGATAACGTCATCTCTTTTTCAAATAGATTAAAATCAGCCACACAAGAAGCATACGAGGCCGCGTTAAGTGAAAAGATGCATAGACCCTATCTTCAATCCCAATTAGAAAAAGATAGTGTAGCATATTTCATTCGCGGTTTTCAATGGGTTATAAAAGGGCGAATGGGCAAACATTAATCTCTAGACGCCGCGATCGACCAAGCAATCGACATAGAGCGCGACTATGCATGCCAAAATACAGACGAATAAATGAAAATACCCCAGCCTCCTACACAAACAAAAATTAACGAAAAAGAATCTGCACAAAGTAACTTAGTCGATAGCAAAAGGGTAGAAGCGTGTCAAATATGCCACAAATCGGGCCACACAGCGCCTAATTGCTGGTACCGTACCAATGGCACCGACGCTCCGAAGGCGCCGGCCACTCCCCAAAAAAGCACCTGGGCCACGCCCGATCGTGAAAAATCAATACCGACTAACTCACAGGGGCGGCCGCAACGTGTCACGCAAACGTGGAAAACACCCGAAAATAAAAATCAATACTCCAATTATGTACCCGCTGGCAATGTACATCAGCCAAGCCAAGCACAAAATGGCGCCACTAAAGCATGTAATTATTGCAAAAAGGCCGGCCATTGGAAGAGCGAATGTAGAAAACTTGCATATAATAACAAAATGCGAGCAATGCGTCAGGGAAACGAAAACGGGTTCCCGGAGAACGACGCAACCAGGGAAATCCAACAACCCCAACGTCAAAATTGTACGAGAAACAATCAGCAATACAATTAATAAAAAAGATTATTTTATTAACCATCAATAATTGTTCACCAACTATTATGCTAAAAACAAATTGCTGCCCGCAACCGTTGTTACTAATGCTAGACACCGGCACTGGGCCAGCACTTTTGAAAATTTCAAAAAAAACAACTTGTTTTAGAAAAATAAAAACAACGTTGTTGGACGCCAATGAAAAATCGCTTCAAAAACTGATAAAACATCGCTGTTAGAAGCAAATAAAAAATGAAATTCAGAAATTAATGACAGCGTATTTTTGGAAGAAAATAAACTTGCATATGATGATATTAAAAATTGCGATAAAAGTGAGCTTGAAAATGAACTTTTAGAAAAATGGAATTACTTATTGAAAGTTATTAAAGAAAGTCAACAAATAAATAAATTCTTACCCGAACAATTTGAAAATATTCAAATCATTTGTAAGCATATACTAGTAATACTAAATATGCTAAAATATGAGAAAGTTAATGAAATCCACAAATTAATTATGCAGCTGAAGAAACTAGTTATGTATACAGTACACGCAAGGTCTAAAAATAACAGCTGCGATTACTCATTTCTTCTTTTAAGCAATACAATTAACGCAGCCAAAAGTCACATAAAAGGAAAGAAAATCATAAAGAATGCAAATGAAATTAAGAAAAGTAAGATAATGACCATTTCTAATAAGAATGCGAAGGGTAACGACAGCAGAGCACACAAGGTGAAAGCACTCTTGCGCCTCGACCATCTGACCTGAGAGTTTGAATCTGAGAGTTTCGGTAGAGCGGCTCATAGACAAATATGCGGATAGATTTTATCTAACTGGAGATAAGTTGCCGGCAACAACTGTACTCGAGCACGAAACCCCCCTCACTAGTAATGTACCCATTCATATTAAACAATCCCGCCACCATCCTGTACTAAATGAGGAAATAAATAGACAAGTGCAAGAATTACTAGACAACGATATAATCGAGCCCTCGATCAGCTCTTACTCAGCACCAGTATTTTGCGTTGATAAAAAGCCCGATTCAAAAGGCAATAAACGGCAGTATAGAATGGTGGTAGATTTCAGAAAGCTTAGTGCAATTATACCTAATTACAATCATCCGGTATCCAATATAACTGATATTTTAGACAAATTGGGGCGCGCAAAATATTTTTCGGTATTCGATTTAGCTTCCGGTTACCATCAAAATTTTATAAAAACAGAAGATAGACACAAAACAGCCTTTCATTGTAATTTAGACGCTTTTCATTTCCGCAGGAGCCCGTTTGGCCTAAAAACAAGTGCATCAGTTTTTCTCGCTCTTATCACGGCACTAATCGCAGGTATGAAAGGTGTAGTAGCATTTTTTGATGATATTTGTATTTTCTCTGAAACCATCGAAAAACATTGGGAAATAGTAGCCTAGATATTAAAAAGATTAATATAAGCTAACCTCACATTGTAACCTGACAAATGAGAATTTTCAAAGGAAAAAATTAATTACCTTGGGCATATTATAAGCAGTAATGGCTTAAAGCCCGATCCAAAAAACAAGAGAAGCAGTAAAAAAATTTTCAGTTCCCAAAACAGCAAAAAATATTAAACAATTTCTGGGACTGGCCAATTATTATAGACGTTTTATACCTGGTTTTGCCAAAATAGCCAGACCTTTAAACCTTTTACTAAAGAATAATCAACCATTTATCTGGAAAAAGAATTCTCAGGAAGCTTTCGAAAATTTGAGAGACCGATTATGTGAGCCGCCAATCTTAATACATCCTAATTTTGATAAAAAATGTACTGTTTCGACCGATGCTAGCGGGTACGCTATTGGTGGAGTGATTTCGCAACAAAAACTTCCCATAGCTTTTATATCACGAGGCCTCACCCCAGCTGAAGTAAATTATTGCACTTTTTCGAGAGAAGCTTTAGCTATAGTATTTTGTATAACTCAATTCAGATCATAATTATATGGCAGAAAATTCACTCTTATTACAGACCATAGACCATTAGTCTGGCTAAATTCGCACAAAGATCCAAGCTCTAGAGTAAAGAGATGGAGATTTAAATTGGAAAGATTACAACTTTGAAATTAAATATAAACCTGGCCAATAAATATTAATCATTAACGATACCACAAATAGCAATTTGTTAGCAAGTGAGCATGAGCAAGCTAACAATCAGAGTGAGCTAGACAGATAGATGAATAATCAAGCATCGGAAAGGCAGGTAGGGCCAAACGGCGCACAGTGGGCAAAATCGACTTTTTCTTTTTCAAAATCGTAGAACTTCAGATACAAAACACCAATCAAAGTGAAATTTTTTGAGCTTCAGGTTTACTGATTATAGAATATAGGAAAACTATAGAGGAAGCGTTAGAGTGACATCATAACCTCAAAATGAAGAACAAAGGTGCTCATTTTTCGGAAAAATACAGGTTTTGCTGCGACAAAGTCGTCACATATTTTTATTTAATGCCTCAAACACTATATTTTGTAGATTTTCAACGAGGTCAACAGAGATACCACAACAGAGGTTTCAACAGAAATGGATCCTACCGAGGTAGAGGTCGAGGACGAGATTCAGGCCAACAGAAAGAAGAATCTTCAGGCGATTTCAAATATCCATAAAAAGACGAATTAGAACGATTTAAAAAGAAAAAAGTTTTCGATTTTTGAGAAACGAAATTTGAGGAGTCATTTTTGAAAAAAGCATAACACATGCAATTTTGATGCTATCGAAAAATCAAAAAATAAGTATACGTTTATTTTCCGAGTAGAATAATATACTATAATTTGAGCTGATGCGGAGAGATAGGTGCTGTCGGCCTGCATGATTTGAGATGAAATCGGTCAAATACAACAATCTTGACTCTAAGTATCATTTTGATACTCGTCCCGCCATCTCTTGGTACGCGACGATTACAAGCATGCAAGCAGGCAAGCTCACGCGAGAGCGAGCGTACTCCACATGTCTCGCGCCTATACTATATATGTACACGCTATACTATAGATACTCGACTACAAGACTCCGATGTGAGCGCACGTATTGCCGACTAGGCTATCGCCGACTCTATACGAGTATATATTACTTCAATATATCTACTTTATTTATTAACCTCAGTGTCTTTATTATGATAAAATTAAAATTAATTTGATAAAATTAAAGAAGACGGTACTTATGTATAGTATGCATGTCTAAATACAAATTTATGTATTTGTATGTGCAGTTTTTATGCTTCAATATGTAAGACTGTCGGAATAGACGTGTAACGCAATAAATCGGAAAAGCATTTTATGAGAAAAAAGAGGGAGGAAAAAAGGGCGGGAAATAAAGTGAGGTGATGAAATTAAAGTAGACGGCACTTATGTATAGTATGCATGTCTAAAAACAAATTTATGTATTTGTATGTACAGTTTTTATGCTTCAATGTGTAAGACTGTCGGAATAGTCGTGTAACGCAATAAATCGGAAAAGCATATTATGAGAAAAAAGAGGGAGGAAAAAAGGGCGGGAAATAAAGTGAGGTGATGAAATTAAAGAAGACGGTGCTCATGTATAGTACGCATGTCTAAATACAAATTTATGTATTTGTATGTGCAGTTTTTATGCTTGAATTTGTAAGATGGTCGAAATAGTTGTGTAACGGAATAAATCGAACAGGTATATTATGAAAAAAAAAGAGCGGGAACAAGGGGGCGGGATATAAAGTGAGGTGATGAAATTAAAGAAGACGGCACTTATGTATAGTACGTATGTTTAAATACATATTAATGTGTTTGTATATATATATTTTATGCTTGATATGTAATACCATCGAAATAGACGTGCAACGCAATAAATCGGATAAACATATAAACAAAAAAAAAGAGCGGGAAAAATAATAGTGGGAAAGAGTGTGAAGTGATGAAATTAAAGAAGATGGTACTCATATATAGTATGCATGTCTAAATACATATTTATGTGTATACATGTATATTTTTTATGCTTGATATGTAAGACCATCGAAATAGACGTGCAACGAAACAAATCAGAAAACCATATCATGAGAAAAAAGTGCGGGAAAAAAAGAGCGGGAAAGAGTGTGAGGTGATGAAATTAAAGATAGCGGTACTTATGCATAGTATGCATATATGAATACAAATTTATGTGTTTGTATTTATTGTTTTTATGCTTGATTTGTAAGACTGTCAAAATAGCTGTGGAACGCAATAAATCGAAATAGTATATTATGAGGAAAAAGGCGGGAAAAAAGGGCGGGAAATAAAGTGAGGTAGTAAAATTAAAGAAGACGGCACTTATGTATAGTATTCAAGTATAAATACGTATTTACATGTATGCATGTATATTTTTATTCTTGATATGTAACATCAAGAAATAGACGTACAACGCAATAAATCGGATTAACATATATAATGAAAAAAAAGAGCGAGAATGAGTGTGAGGTAATGATATTAATCATGGCGGCACTTATGTATAGTATACATGTATGAATACAAATTTATGTGTTTGTATATATGTACTACGTAAGTATGTGATTGTATGTTTATACATATGTTTTTATGTATATATGTATGTATGTATATATGTATGTATGTATGTATATCTGTTTTTATGTATGTATTTATGTATGTATTTATGTATGTATGTATGTATGTATATATGAGTGCTTCTACATGAACCACTAGATGGCGTACGGTAGATTTTTGTTTCCAATATAAGACAGGCGCGTTGAGTCTAGCTCTCATTCTGTCACAGACGGTCGAAGAGTTCGAATAGTTCGCTTTCGTTCCCGATTGTATACCTCAATGTGCATGATTAAATTATGTATTGTATACGAGATTCTATGGGTAAGAAAATATTTTAGTATGTGATGAATTTAATTTGTTAACGTTTTAGCAAGAGTGTGTCCGAAAAAGAGAGGGTGGGAGAGAGAGAGAAAGAGAGAAAGAGAGAGAGAGAGAGAGGGGGGAGAGGGAGAGAGAGAGGGAGAGTGGGAGGGGGGGAGGGAGAGAGAGAGAGAGAGAAAAAGTGGGAAGGAGATGGGAAACGAAAGGGAAATTTTGTTAAATTCATTATATTAAGATTAGATTAGCAATTTATGTATGTATGTATGTATTTATGTGTGTGTGTATGTTTGTATGTATGTATGTATATGTATATGTATGCATGTATATATGTACGTATTTATGCATGTGTGTATGTCTATATGTATGTATAAATTTATGCGTATTGATCTGTGATGTGAAGATCTAATTTTATAAAACATATTTTAAATAATATTAATAGATTTCATGTTTTTTTTATGTTTTAGGTTGTTGCCGTGCGGTTTTATAAAATCGTACGGCAATTCTCCCATAAAATGGAGTTTGATCAGCTTTTCTAAAGAAATTAAGAAAAGCGGTTCTTTCTTATTAATTTATTAGTATTTTTCCCTATTAGTTTTCACATTAGCAGTTGAATTTCAGAGTAATAAACAATAATTAGTTTGAAAATTCATATAATTTTGTTATCATGTATATAATTTTTTTTTATTCTTATAGACATTCGCTCATTCAATATGTTTATTAAAAAATTTTTGAATAACACAGCCCCACAAAAAAAAATTGTATGTCCCAAGAACTTGACCACGGTACTTATATGTTTTTGGGATCGCTGAATCCAAATCCAGGGTTAATTTAACCCCATCAGATCTTTCTCAAGGTCAGTTGAAGGTCAAATTATCGAAATACATGAAAAATACACTAAAACCATGGTATCTTGTGGTTTTTGGGGTCGCTGAATCCGAATCCGGGGTCAGTTTAACCCCATCAGAACTTTCTCAAGGTCAGTTGAAGGTCAAATTATCGAAATACATGAAAAATATACTAAAACCATGGTATCTTGGGATTTTTGGGGTCGCTGAATCCGAATCCGGGGTCAGATTAAACAATCAGATCTTTCTCAAGGTCAGTTGAAGGTCAAATTATCGAAATACATGAAAAATACACTAAAACCATGGTATCTTGGGTTTTTTTGGGGCGCTGTATCTGAATCCGGGCTTATTACAACCCTATCAGGTCATGGTCAAGGTCAGTTGAAGGTCAAATCAGAAAGATTCATAAAAAGTAGAGTCAAACCATGACATTTAGGGGTTTTTGGGGTCGCTGAATCCGAATCCAGGGTCAGTATAGTCCCATAAGGTTATATTTATGGTCACTTCAAGGTTAGTTCAAGGTCATGGATGTAAAGAGAGTGAAAATATTAGTTATAAACTGAAACAATGCAAAAGGTAATGTAAACCATAAAGCAAAGAACAATGTGTATGCAAGTACAATCGTATCCTTTAAAACTATATCATAGTTTGCTGCTCCTTCATTTACTTTAAATTTGTTAGAAGTATATGCAATTCAATAAAATACCCGTAAAAATATTAAGCCCATTACTCTTTTTTATGGTAACGAACTATTTTATTGTCAAATGATCTACGAAGTGGATTACGCTTCCGCTTCTCCGATGTTGATGGTAGATCTCTTTTTAACGACGAACAGTAATCTGCTAACATATTTACGTCCCATCTTCCTTGGTACCTGCGCTCCATTTCCTTCATATCTTGGTGAAATCTCTCTACCTGCTCTTCGCTGTAATCACCTAGGTTTTCTGGAAATTCATCAACATGCGAATATAAAAAGTGTAATTTTAGATTCATTAGGCAGCCTTGATTTTTGTAACTATTTACTAAATTTAAAACTATTTGTTGGTAATTTGGGCTCTTATGATTTCCAAGAAAGTTTTTAATTACGTCCTTGAAACATAACCATGCTTCTCTCTCTGTATGATTCATTTTCGTAACAAAAATTTCATCATTTATCATCTTACGAATCTGAGGGCCATCGAAAATTCCTTCATATACTTTAGCATCACTTAATTTGGGAAACTGATTTCGCAGATACTTAAAGCAGCTACCATCTTTGTCTAAAGATTTTACCCATTGTTTCATAAGTCCCAATTTACTGTGCAGAGGTGGTATAAGAATTTTTGATGGATCAACAAGTGGCTTATCTTTTATATTCTTAGAACCCGGTTCGAACTTTTGTCTAAGGGGCCAGACACTCTTTATGTAATGATTCTTTCTATCCCTACTATCCCATTCACATAAATAGCAAGGATATTTTGTGAATCCCGATTGTTGCCCCAGAAGTATTGTTATGATTTTAAGATCCCCACATATTTGCCATTTATGATCATTGTATTTTATTCGGTCTAATATTACTTTCATGTTACAGTAAACATTTGTATTGTGTAACAGAACGGCTTTTAAACTTCTCGTTGACGAATCGATGAACAATCTCCTCTCGTTAGGGTTGTAACATCCATGTTTAAAGCAATTCATCAACCCAACTATATCTTTGCAGTAAACTAAGGAAAATTCTTCATCTTTAGCGAAATAATCACGATATTTCTTATCTCTGTCTCGGTAGTAAGAAACTTTAATTTTTCCAGCTTCATTAGTATTTTCTTTTAGCCATGAAGCCAAGTACTCCGCCCCATCCTTTGGTAGGCCCAAATCGCGTATGAGATCATTCACTTTTTCCTGTGTAAGTGGACCTTTCTCCTTCTTAGTATTATAGGGGATGTATTCTTCGTCACTTGTATCACTTGTACTAGCAACGTCATTGTCTTCATCAGGCGATATTTCTTCTTCCACAATAATATCTCCTTCCTCCATTTCTTCTTCTAAGATTTCAGCTTCATCACGTCTTTCTAAATTTTCCTCAAGATCCATACTTCCACTTGCGTACATACCCAGTGGATCTTCTCTTTTATCAATTGACGATTCATATATAGGTTTCGTGACACTTTCAACGTTAGGGTAATTAATTTGCAACTTGTTTTTACTATTAACTCCATGCAAATTCGTATTACAAAAATAACAGTCTTCTTTTCTTAAAGGTACCTTCCATATCGTAGGCACTTTCATTTTTACTTCAGTTTTACCATTTTTGTCTTTCTGTAGCATTTTCCTACATATTGCGCATATGATTTTAGGAACCCAATCAAATTCATCAATTTTCATGTCTAAATCAAACATGTTCTTGTACTGCTCTTGTCTTCATTATCGGGTTTCTCTCTCGGTGTAAGTCCCAAGACGATTAATGTTGACTATCTTGGGTTTGTGTTAAGGTCTTCTTTCCCAAAAGGTTTCCAAAGTCATGTTACAGTAATCTTCATCTCCCTTGTATCACTCGTATTTCCTACTTGATACGAACGGATATGAATCTGCTGTTTATTTGCCCCAGGGTACCTCCACGTGGTGACGGTGGGCAACGACCGATTCTTTTTTTTCGGTCGGCTAAACCCCTGGGTGAAGGCTTTAGAGCCGTCATGGCAGACAAACAACAAAAAATTACGATGCAGGGATTCGGAACCCCAGTATCGGCGGCTGGTCAGGGTGAGCAAGCGGGCCCGCAGTCGTCGTCATCAAGCGACCGCAGCTCTTTGTTAGTGGGAAACTTGGCTTTCGAAGAGTATAATACTACAAGAATTTATCACTTGAGGTCTGGTGACCAAGAATGCCTTATAGCAAAACGGGATAGTTTTTGTTACATTTGTAGCAAGTATGAGACCCCAAAAAAATAGAAGAAAAATCAATCAAAATATTAAAGAGCAGCACAAGAACATGTTTGATTTAGACATGAAAATTGATGAATTTGATTGGGTTCCTAAAATCATATGCGCAATATGTAGGAAAATGCTACAGAAAGACAAAAATGGTAAAACTGAAGTAAAAATGAAAGTGCCTACGATATGGAAGGAACCTTTAAGAAAAGAAGACTGTTATTTTTGTAATACGAATTTGCATGGAGTTAATAGTAAAAACAAGTTGCAAATTAATTACCCTAACGTTGAAAGTGTCACGAAACCTATATATGAATCGTCAATTGATAAAAGAGAAGATCCACTGGGTATGTACGCAAGTGGAAGTATGGATCTTGAGGAAAATTTAGAAAGACGTGATGAAGCTGAAATCTTAGAAGAAGAAATGGAGGAAGGAGATATTATTGCGGAAGAAGAAATATCGCCTGATGAAGACAATGACGTTGCTAGTACAAGTGATACAAGTGACGAAGAATACATCCCCTATAATACTAAGAAGGAGAAAGGTCCACTTACACAGGAAAAAGTGAATGATCTCATACGCGATTTGGGCCTACCAAAGGATGGGGCGGAGTACTTGGCTTCATGGCTAAAAGAAAATACTAATGAAGCTGGAAAAATTAAAGTTTCTTACTACCGAGACAGAGATAAGAAATATCGTGATTATTTCGCTAAAGATGAAGAATTTTCCTTAGTTTACTGCAAAGATATAGTTGGGTTGATGAATTGCTTTAAACATGGATGTTACAACCCTAACGAGTGGAGATTGTTCATCGATTCGTCAACGAGAAGTTTAAAAGCCGTTCTGTTACACAATACAAATGTTTATGCAGCCATTCCCATAGGATATTCGGTAATACTGAATGAAGAGTACTGTAACATGAAAGTAATATTAGACCGAATAAAATACAATGATCATAAATGGCAAATATGTGGGGATCTTAAAATCATAACAATACTTCTGGGGCAACAATCGGGATTCACAAAATATCCTTGCTATTTATGTGAATGGGATAGTAGGGATAGAAAGAATCATTACATAAAGAGTGTCTGGCCCCTTAGACAAAAGTTCGAACCGGGTTCTAAGAATATAAAAGATAAGCCACTTGTTGATCCATCAAAAATTCTTATACCACCTCTGCACAGTAAATTGGGACTTATGAAACAATGGGTAAAATCTTTAGACAAAGATGGTAGCTGCTTTAAGTATCTGCGAAATCAGTTTCCCAAATTAAGTGATGCTAAAGTATATGAAGGAATTTTCGATGGCCCTCAGATTCGTAAGATGATAAATGATGAAATTTTTGTTACGAAAATGAATCATACAGAGAGAGAAGCATGGTTATGTTTCAAGGACGTAATTAAAAACTTTCTTGGAAATCATAAGAGCCCAAATTACCAACAAATAGTTTTAAATTTAGTAAATAGTTACAAAAATCAAGGCTGCCTAATGAATCTAAAATTACACTTTTTATATTCGCATGTTGATGAATTTCCAGAAAACCTAGGTGATTACAGCGAAGAGCAGGGAGAGAGATTTCACCAAGATATCAAGGAAATGGAGCGCAGGTACCAAGGAAGATGGGACGTAAATATGTTAGCAGATTACTGTTGGTCGTTAAAAAGAGATCTACCATCAACATCGGAGAAGCGGAAGCGTAATCCACTTCGTAGATCATTTGACAATAAAATAGTTCGTTACCATAAAAAAGAGTAATGGGCTTAATATTTTTACGGGTATTTTATTGAATTGCATATACTTCTAACAAATTTAAAGTAAATGAAGGAGCAGCAAACTATGATATAGTTTTAAAGGATACGATTGTACTTGCATACACATTGTTCTTTGCTTTATGGTTTACATTACCTTTTGCATTGTTTCAGTTTATAACTAATATTTTCACTCTCTTTACATCCATGACCTTGAACTAACCTTGAACTGACCATAAATATAACCTTATGGGACTATACTGACCCTGGATTCGGATTCAGCGACCCCAAAAACCCCTAAATGTCATGGTTTGACTCTACTTTTTATGAATCTTTCTGATTTGACCTTCAACTGACCTTGACCATGACCTGATAGGGTTGTAATAAGCCCGGATTCAGATACAGCGCCCCAAATAAACCCAAGATACCATGGTTTTAGTGTATTTTTCATGTATTTCGATAATTTGACCTTCAACTGACCTTGAGAAAGATCTGATTGTTTAATCTGACCCCGGATTCGGATTCAGCGACCCCAAAAACTCCAAGATACCATGGTTTTAGTATATTTTTCATGTATTTCGATAATTTGACCTTCAACTGACCTTGAGAAAGTTCTGATGGGGTTAAACTGACCCCGGATTCGGATTCAGCGACCCCAAAAACCACAAGATACCATGGTTTTAGTGTATTTTTCATGTATTTCGATAATTTGACCTTCAACTGACCTTGAGAAAGATCTGATGGGGTTAAATTAACCCTGGATTTGGATTCAGCGATCCCAAAAACATATAAGTACCGTGGTCAAGTTCTTGGGACTTACAATTTTTTTTTGTGGGGCTGTGTAATTTTCACATGACTGTACCATTAGGAAATGAGAAAAAAGCAAAACTATTACTAAATAAGTATTATTATACGGGTATATTATCGGTATACGTATCCAGACAATTATAATAAAAATTCCATATAGTTACCAATATATTTTAGAAAAACATTACAAACCTACCTAACCAAAAATTTATGTATATTTTATTGAGATTTTTGTGCATCTTTAAATGTTTTGAAAAAATAAGATATTAAAGATCGTGTAAATAAAAAAAAACTCTTACTCATAAGCTTATAATTATAATATTAATTCTTATTTCATAAGAACAGTGTGATCACTTTTATTAATGGCGTATATACCTTACATAGCTTAAAATATGATTTTTAATGAAAAACAAGAAACGGACAGTTAATAATTCTATAAATAACATTTCTCACAAGTATCTATACTATTTCAACACAAGTTTTAAAGATTTCAAAGTATTTATAAGTAGATAGGCTGTAGGCATACTGGCTCACGCGGGTTCTGTATCATGCCAAAGTGATACAGAATCGGTCGTGTGTATAAGGCATATCCCTGTTTGTCCCCTTCTCCAATTTTTGAGCATTCGTATTTTATTTTTTAAGCCCCTCCCCTGGATTTACCCCCTCTCAAAGTGATACAGAATCGGTCGTGTGTATAAGGCCCATGCCTGGTCCCTTCTCCAATTTTTGAGCATTCGTATTGTATGTTTTAAGCCCCTCCAATGGATTTACCCCCTCTCAAAGTGATACAGAATCTGTAGTGTGTATAAGGCCTATGCCTGGTCCCTTCTCCAATTTTTACCGGATTCGTATTGTGTGTGTTTTAAGCCCCGCCTCTGAACTGTCCCCTCTTAATGTGATCTATAATTCGTATCTGATTTTATCTATCCCCACTCTGTAGGCCCGAATAGGTAAGCGTTTTACTCCCACCCGAAGAGAGGGAAGAGCTCTTTGCTCCTCTTTTCAAAGAAACAGATGGCAAGCGTAGGAAATGGAAAGTAGCCGAAAAGAATGAAAAGAAAGGGTCAGCCTTTCTTTCCTCTGCTTTTAAAAATAGATGGAACGTTGCTCACTGACTTTGCTAGCAATACACGTCATCGTCGCAGGTATGCGCTGTAGATGCGCGCAGATAGCAGGAAGATTGCATCAGTAAACGGCCTTCGAGAACTTACTGTGCGGAGGCATTCGGAAATTTATTTTTCCGCTAGAAACGAATTTATTACAGTAAGGCATGGCGCAAGTTTGAAGGTCCTCGCGCAGGTAGTAGTAAATTACTTTCCAGCAATAAATAACCTTTTGAGAAAGGCATACTGCGCGCATGGGTTCGAAAAGTCAATTATCGAGCTAAAACACTGACAGTTTTTCGGCGAGAAACGATTTATTACAGTAAGGCATAGCGCGTGTTGAAGGTCATTGTGCAGGTAGTAGTAAATTGTCCCCAACAATACACGACCCTTAGAGAAAGGCTTACTACGTGCACGCTTGCTTTTTTTTTAGGCCTATACGCTGTCAGCTTTTCGGCGAGAAAAGATTTATTACAGCAAGGCTTGGTACAGGTTGAAGGACTTCGCGCAGGTGGCACTTTTCCCAGCAATAAACAACCTTTTGAGAAAGGCATACTGCGCGCATGGGTTCGAAAAGTCAATTTTCGAGCTAAAACACTGACAGTTTTTCGGCGAGAAACGATTTATTACAGTAAGGCATAGCGCGTGTTGAAGATCATTGTGCAGGTAGTAGTAAATTGTCCCCAACAATACACGACCCTTGGAGAAAGGCTTACTGCGCGCACGCTTGCTTTTTTTAGGCCTATAGGCTGTCAGCTTTTCGGCGAGAAAAGATTTATTACAGCAAGGCTTGGTACAGGTTGAAGGACTTCGCGCAGGTGGCACTTTTCCCAGTAATAAGCAACCTTTTGAGAAAGGCATACTGCGCGCATGGATTCGAAAAGTCAATTTTCGAGCTAAAACACTGACAGTTTTTCGACGAGAAACGATTTATTACAGTAAGGCATAGCGCATGTTGAAGGTCCTTGCGCGGGTAGTAGTAAATTGTCTCCAACAATACACGACCCTTAGAGAAAGGCTTACTGCGCGCACGCTTGCTTTTTTTTTTTTAGGCCTTTACGCTGCCAGTTTTTCGGCGAGAAACGATTTATTACAGCAAGGCTTGGTACATGTTGAAGGACTTCGCGCAGGTCGCACTTTTCCCAACAAATTTGACGCCAGCTTCTAGAGATGCACTTTCTCGTCATCAAGATTGTAGAAACTTTCACGAAAAAAATGTGTAGGCGTGGATGTGACCGACAGGGAGGTGGTTCTTAAAAAATTCTGGGAGGAAAATTTCTGCAAGGCAGGCGTTTTTCTAATTAAGGGAGGAGAATTTTTAACCAATCGCAGAATTTCTTGAATAAGTGAAAGAAGGGGTAAGCTCTTCTGACGATATAAATTCTAGGGCGCAAACTAGGGTCAGTCAGTAAACTTTCAAATTTCAAAAAATTATACGAACTTGAAATTTGAAAGAAAAATTCGAGATGGCAAATAGCAAGACGAATTTGCAAATGATGCGGGATCGTATCCGGTGGCTTATTTCTAACGGGCCCACATTGCTCATGATACTTGACCATGTGTCCTGGGCAATGGATGCGATACATTCATGTAAGTATCATTTTATAGAATTTTATTAATAATAATTAAAATAATATTATGTTAAATGTTTATTTATTTTTCAGTGCCACCACTACCCCCTGTTGCTGCTATGCAACAGTTATACGAGGGAATAGTACCTCAAGAGAGCGCACCGGTTGCTCGCTCGCCGAGATCAAGGTCGAGCTCGAGATCCAGCTCGAGTTCCAGCTCGAGTTCCAGCTCGAGCTCTAGTTCCAGCTCTAGCTCGAGCTCAAGGGGCAGCTTAAAGGCTGCGAAAGGAAAAAATATACAGGATGTTGGTCGGATTCCAAAATTTTCATCGCCGAGCAGCAGCAGCGGCAACAGCAACAAGGAGCGAAAGAGGAAAGCTGAAGGTAACTATTTTTTTATTCATTTTTTTTTATGTAAAACTTAAATAAGGTAAAGTGCCCAGTACTTGGACAAAACGAAAATTGTGACCAGTACTTGGACAGTGACAAAAATTGTAATTACTGATAAAGATGATAAAAATATGTATTCGTTGGCATTCATTCGGATAGTTTATGATGTGTAGTATATAATTTAACTAAAATTATCTTAATTTACGTCTTAAATTTGTTATAAATGTAAATATAACATTTTGAGGTTATGTCGAGAACTGTAATATGCCGAATGTATTGTCCAAGTTTACGTCCACTGCTTTTTCTGAACCCAGGAGTTGGACACATTTAATTCATATGTCCAACTACTGGGTCCTAACTATGTCTAAGTACTGGGACCAGCTTGGCATATGATGTCCAACTACTGTGACGTATAGTTGAATTTTTAAACTTACTTTATTAGTATAAAAAAGTATGTAAGCGTATTTTTTTTTGTACTAATAATAGTAAAACATGCCGAATTAACGATTAGATTAAAGATTTGGGAAAAATATTGAGTTTCGGCTCTATAAACACTGATTCCGTATTTTCGTTTCAAAAAGTGTCCAAGTACTACCTACTTTACCTTAATAAATAATAATCTAATAATTTGTTTTTTTTTCTTTTCTTTTATAGATGAAGCTGAAAACCAGCCGAGGCCGAAAACGCCTTCCACGCCACCCCATTTGCATACGATGAAGTCACCTTCCAGGTCGACAAAGATTGGTAAGAAATACAAAAATTTAAAATTTCATTTTATTTTAATATTTATATTATATTATATTTTAAAACTATTTTTTTTTGCCATTTTTATTTTTTCAGATCTAGTGAAGGACGACAAAGCTTCGCTTCAAAGTAAGCAAGCGAAACGAGATTGGCTGCGAATGCACAGCCGAGTGCAGGATAAAACGAAGATAGCAGCAACAGTAGCACCACCATCACTACCATCACCTCCACCACCACCACCACCGCGACCATCAATAGTAAAACCTCGCATCGTAGAAGATGTGACATTCATAGAATAGATATTATGTAATAATATATATATATATATATATATATATATATATATATATATATATATATATATATATATATATATATATATATGTATATATATATGTAAAAAATAATTATTTTATTATATATTAATTTTTAATGTAATAAGTGTTTTTTTGAATATAATGAAAAAATATTTTTGAACTTGTTTTCGTTTATTCCCCTTGTCATTTCCTCCATTTTCCTTTTTCCGATATTGTCTATATGATGAACAATGCTTTATTCTAATTAATATAAAATATCCGCAGTAACACCCACATGTACCCTATGTTTGCTATAGATTTATCTATTATATTTTAATTTTATATTTGTGAAAGAATAATATCGTAAAATGATTTTACTTTTAATTTTTTTTTATTCAATCATCAAGCTTCTCTTTTTTTACAGAATATTTAATAACAATTTATTTCCAATATACACATGAGTATGTATTCCTTTTAGAAATGATATCTACTTCATCTTGGCCAAATTTAGCATCCAAATAATCTAGTAGCCATGCTCGTATTGAGATAACATTATGTACAGTGCATATAGGTTTCCTTCTAATGCAGAGAATGTGATTAAATCATACGTAATGCTTATCGCTCGATAACGTTTCTAGTGATGGACATCCAAAGTCTTCAACGTTTGAAATTAATCTGTAAATAAAAACAAAAACGTAAGAAATACGAGCATAGAAAAGTATGAAAAAGTATGAAAAAGTATGAAAAAGTATGAAAAAGTATAAAAAAAGTATGAAAAAGTATGATAAAAGTGTGAAAAAGTATGAAAAAGTATGAAAAAGTAATGAAAAAGTATGAAAAAGTATGAAAAAAGTATGAAAAAGTATGATAAAAATATGAAAAAGTATGAAAAAGTATGAAAAAAGTATAAAAATAGTATGAAAAAGTATGAAAGTAGAGTCATATTATATATCACTTACACATTTGGTATGAGATTTCTTAGCCATTGCACTTTCTGTTCTCCCTTAACGTATAATTTCTCAATCCCTTGCGAGCAAATTTGGAAAATTCGTTGAAGACGATGATAAGGAATATCACCAGCGTCCCATGCAATTCCATGATGATACTTCTCCACCCAGTGAGTCATACATTTTTCTTCTGCTGTCAGTTCTTCCAATGTCATAGGAGCTTTAAAGAGGTATGCAGTCGGTAAAGCAGTTTTCTTTAAATTGAGAAAACTTACTTCTTTGAAAATGAAAGAATCCTCTGCTATTCTTTGGAATCCTTGAATGTCACAAATCTAAACATTCTCTTCTTGAAATTGCAGTATGGCATTTCTGACCATCAAGTCGTAGTCACGTGTTCTAGCCATCTTACAGCTCTGTAGTTGATAGTTCAGTACGAAGTGAACTCGGAGAATGAATAGGAAAATTCTCTCATCCTGATTTTATAACAAGAAACTCCGCCTCAGGCTCTTTTAGGATTGGTCGTTCAAAAAAGAAAGTATATTCTTGATTGAAGGAATGAAAAGCCGCTTTTTGGTTGGTTCAAACGGAAGAAAATTCATCCCTCCCTTAAAAAATCTCCTTCCTCTTCCCAAAAAGAACTATTTTAGTTGGTTCAAATGAAAGAAAATTCATCCCTACCTAAGAAAATCTCCCTCTTCTTCATTTTATCCTTGATCAGTTATTTGAATTTTCTACCTCTACTTACGTCGACATTGCATACAAAAAGGGAAGCAGTTTCTTGGATAAGCACAGTTCATCTATCGCGGTCAACGAGTTTTAGTCTTGACTATCGTGCACATTTGTGAAGTCCTATTCTAGTGTCTATTTTAGTGCTACGAGGGTAGTTCAATAAGTCTTTAGAATGACCAACAGATGGCGCGCGAATCGCTCCAAATCATCTGTTTTCAGTCAGCACCACTCCCGACTAGATATATGGTGCAGTCACAGACCACATCTTCTGAGTTTACGTGTTTTTATAACCAATTGAAAAAAAAAAATTGCTTGTTAAGAAAAATGGAAAAAAACGAGTTCAGAGCGGTAATTAAACATTTTCATTTAAAGGGTTTAACTCCATATGAGATAAAAAATGAATTGGACTCAGTTCATGGCACATCTGCCCCTGCCTTAGCAACGGTTTATAACTGGGTAAATGAATTTAAGCGTGGTCGTACATCAATAAGTGACGAACCACGTTCAGGAAGGCCCGTAGAAGCAACTACTCCCGAAATCATCAATAAAATCCACGATATGGTGTTGAAGGATAGAAGATTAAAAGTGCGTGAGTTAGCTGAGGCCACAAGGATATCTATAGGTGCAGTTGTTTCAATTCTACATGAAAAATTAGGCATGAAAAAGCTATCGGCAAGATGGGTGCCGCGTTTGCTCTCAGCTGAGAATAAACGCAATAGAGTGGTCGCCTCTGAGGCTCTTTTGGCGCGCATAAGTCGGAATCCTGAGGAATTTTTTCGTCGATTTGTGACTGTGGATGAAACATGGATACACCACTACACTCCTGAGACAAAGGAACAATCCAAACAGTGAATTTCCACAGGCGAACCAGCTCCAAAGAAGGCAAAGACCGTAAAGTCAGCTGGTAAGGTTATGGCTACAGTTTTTTGGGATGCACGTGGAATTATACTTATTGACTACTTGGAAAAGGGTAAAACAATTACTGGTGAGTATTATGCATCATTACTAGAGCAGCTGAAAGAAGAAATTTAAAAAAAACGACCACATTTGGCGAGAAAAAAATTCTCTTTCATCACGACAACGCCCGAGTTCACACATGCTTCGTTTCAATGGCTAAAATTGAAGAACTAAAATTCGAATTGGTCGAACACCCACCGTATTCACCCGATTTAGCCCCCAGTGACTTTTTCTTATTTCCAAACTTGAAAAAATGGCTCGGTGGACAGAGATTTACGGACAACGAAGACGTCATTGCCTCTGTAAGTGCTTATTTTGAGGAACTTCCGAAAACGCACTTTTCTGAAGGATTAAAAAAACTTAAAAAGCGATTGACCAAGTGTATAGAGCTCCAAGGAGATTATGTTGAAAAATAAAAAAAAATTTACCCAAAAAAAATTGTTTTTATACTTTATTCTAAAGACTTATTGAACTACCCTCGTATTACAGTGAGAAAAAAGCAAATATGGCATCCATCGATATTTTTGAACGCCTTGTTCAGCTTCTTCGTGATACTTTACAAAGTGTAAATGATTTAAGTAATAACGATATTCATTATTGGTTGGACATGTGTAATTCAACCATAAAAGAATTAAATGAAAAAATTGCAAAATCTAAACTTACAAGAGGAGAGAAACAGAAATGTCAAACTTGCATGACTCATCTTTCGTGCGTGCAAGTTGAGTTTGAACAACATCTTCAACGAGGAAGTAATCTATAATCTGAGAAAACAGAAGCTAGTGTAGAGTGTCGAGATGTGCAGTCGGCATTCCAAAATCGAATCAAGACTGGCGTAGTTGTAAATATAAAACACATGGACATTCTGAGTTTCTTAAGTGATGCACAAAAGCTCTTCAAAGTTAAGGCACAAGAATGCTTAGAAGAATACAATGCTGTGAAAATAAATTCAGATTTTATCTCGGAATTTTCTATGCAGAAAAATGGAGAGGAAACGACCGATATTAAATATTTCACGAGTGAAAGTGCTACAGTATACATGTCAACAAATTTAGAGGAATGGTTTAAAGACTATATCAAAGAGCCCATTCTTACACAACTAGAAGAATTTCAGGAAAAGGATTCCGGCTGGACATTGAAGAGTATTAAAAGTTTGTGTATAAATATGAAAAAATATTCTCCATTCAAGGGCAGTTCTTATATTCCTCTCCCAAAGTTTATAGAAAACAAAAAAGCATGTGTTAATGTTCATAACAATAACAATCAGTGTTTCAAATATGCTATTCTTTCAGCATTATATCCCAGCAAATATAATTCCAACAGAGTTAATCAATATCGTGTACATGAGAACGAGTTGATCTTTAGTGATATACAGTTCCCAGTAAAACTGAAAGATATTTCAAAATTCGAAAAATTGAATAATATTTCAGTAAATGTATACATGCTCAGAAAGTATGGTTCAAAATTTGAAGTATCGCCTTGTCACGTTACGTCAGAAAAGAAGGCTGAACAAGAAAATCAAGCAGAAGAGGAAGATCAACATGTAAATCTACCAGAATATAATCAACCAGAAAAGAAGAGTAGACATGTAAATCTACTTATCATTCAAGATTTTTACATTGATGAGCATGAAGAAAATAATTTTGCTGATGGTGATGAAAGTATGCCTAAATACCATTACGTTTGGATCAAAAGCATGTCTCGTCTTCTGGGTTCTCAATGGTCTAAAGCTAATAGAAAATCATACCACTGTGAAAGGTGTTTACAAGTTTTCTATAATGAAAAAAGATTGGAAATTCATGAAAATCATTGTAAAAATATGAATAATTGCCGAATCAATCTGCCAGACTCAAAGAACAACATTCTCAAATTCGAAGATTACAAAAAGAGAGAAAAAGTTCCTTTCGTTATTTATGCTGATTTTGAATGTTTATTGAAGCCTACTGAGAATGAGAATGCTTTTCAACTACATGAAGCATACAACATAGGTTACTACACAAAATGCAGCTTTGATGACAGATTATCTGTCTATAAATCTTACAGAGAAAAATTTGGAGATCAAGAGACACCTGCAGAATGGTTTGTTCGAGAACTAAAATCAATAAGTGAGAAGATAGATCAACTGTACAAGAACCCTAAACCAATGAAACTCACAGCTCTAGAAGAATTATCTTTCCAGAGGTCAACTGTTTGTCATATATGTCGAAAATCAATCCGTGATGAAGAACTTGCAGTGCGAGACCATTGTCATTTTACAGGATGGTATGTTATTAGTTTAGTTATATTTAAAATTAATTTTTGGTGATTCCCAAAGAAAAAAAAAAAATGAATTCTTTTTTCTCTTCAGTTTCAGAGGTGCAGCTCACAATTCATGTAATTTGAATTGTAAGAACTCAAGATTCATTCCCGTTGTTTTTCATAACCTCAATTATGATACTCACTTCATTTTGAAAGAGATCGCTACTTCTACATTAATGAAAGGACGAGTTAGTCTAATACCTCATAATAAGGAGAAATATATTTCGTTCACGAAATACATAGATGACTGCGACATCAGCTTTAGATTCATAGATTCTTGGCGTTTTCTACCATCATCATTGGAAAAACTCGCATCATATCTACAAAACGTGCCTATAGCGGTGAAAGAGTTTCGATCAGATGGATTCACAGATGAAATGATAGATCTTCTCAGACGGAAAGGTATATTTCCATATGATTATGTAGACGCATTTGATAAGCTATCGTCTACAAAATTGCCAGAAAAGAATGAGTTTTATAATAAACTAACAGATTCCCATATTGCTGAAGAAGACTACAAGCATGCTGTTCGAGTCTGGGATAAGTTCAATATAAAAACATTGGGAGAGTATTCAGATCTTTACTTAAAAACAGATGTTCTACTATTGGCTGACGTTTTCGAAAGTTTTCGAGAGACATCTCTTAAAGCTTATGATTTATGTCCTGCTCACTTTTACACGACTCCAGGGTTAACATCTTCAGCAGCTCTTAAAATGACAAAGGTGGAATTAAAGCTTCTTACAGATATTGACATGCTAATGTTTATTGAAGCAGGCATTCGGAGAGGAATAAGCCAGTGTTGTAATCGATATGCTAAGGCAAACAATCCATACATGGGTTCTTCATACGACGAGAAACAGAAAACTAAGACACTCTTATATTTTGATATAAATAATCTGTATGGGTGGGCGATGGTACAGCATTTACGGATTGGAAAATTCAAATGGATTGACTTTGAGGCGAATCCAAGCTTCTTCAATACACCAGCAGATTCAGATATAGGTTACATTGCTGAAGTAGACTTGGAGTATCCTGAGGAAATACATGATGAACATCGAGGCTTCCCTTTCTGCGCAGAGCACCGTGCACCACCTGGCTCAAAGCAGAACAAACTTCTCACTACTCTGAACGATAAGAAAAAGTATGTGATTCACTATCGAACTCTCAAACAGGCGCTGGATAATGGACTTCGTTTGAAAAAGGTGCATAGAATTCTGAGTTTCGAGCAGAACGCCTGGCTTAAACCTTATGTCGAATTAAATACTGAGAAGAGAAAGCAAGCGAAGAATGAGTTTGAAAAACTCTTCTATAAATTATTAATCAACGCTGTCTATGGAAAGTGTATCGAGCGAGAGCGGTCTCGAGTTGATGTACGATTAGTAAATAAATTCACAGGCAGATATGGGGCAGAAGCACGCATAGCTCAACCACATTTTCACAGCTGTGCAATCTTTGATGAAAATTTAGTTGCTATTCAGCTAAAGAGAACAAGTATCACAATCAAGAAACCGATATACGTTGGTCTTTGTATCCTTGATTTGTCCAAGACATTAGTTTATGATTTCCATTACTCGTATATGAAACAGCGAGTAGGAGAAAAATGTAAACTTCTTTATACAGATACTGATAGTTTGATATATGAAGTTGAGGACATTGATATGTATAAAATAATGAAAGAAGACATTCACAGGTTTGATACTTCTGATTATGATGAGAATAATCAGTTCAACATTCCACCTGTCAATAAAAAAGTCCCAGGATTAATGAAAGACGAATGCTGTGGCAAGATCATGATGGAATTTATAGGTTTACGAAGCAAAATGTACAGTATTTTAGTTGATGGAGGAGAGACAGTGAAAAAAGCCAAAGGTATAAAATCCAGCGTTGTGAAGAAGACAATAACTTTCGAGGATTATAGAAGATGTCTTCACGATCTTATTATTGTAAAACGTGATCAATGCAACATTCGTTCAAAATTGCACATAGTGCATACTGAAAGACAGAATAAAATTGCTCTTAGTCCTCACGATGATAAGAGATTCTTATTGCCTCAGAGTACAGACACTTTACCTTGGGGTCATTTTCGAATCATGGATGAGCAGATGGCGCAAGCTGCACTTCGAATAGAGGAGGATGCTGAAAAACAAGAAATAGTGGTAGGGATGGAAGTGGAGAGGGGGTATGAAGTATCCAATGAAAGTGGGGCAACGCAAGTGGGGCAACGCAAGTGGGGATGGATGTTGCAGAAGATGAAAGAGATGGGGAAATACGAGGTGGGGGTGATGCAGCCAATGAAAATGGTGAAAGGCGAGAGGGGATGACACTTTATGACAATGAAGGTGAACAAATCAGAATTGAATATGATGTGTTAGAGGAGTTTATGCATGACTGGGATCCATCAATGGAGGGGATACGCTCTGAGGGAGGAGAGAGAAGGGATATATTACAGGAGGCAATGGAAAGGACAGAAATTGTGGTGGGGAATGAACTATATCAACAGACAGACCACGACGAGGAGCACATTCGAGCAATCGAAGAGTTCGAGAATTATCATCCTTTTGGGAAGAAACCAAGACTCAACTAAATTTCTAAGTAAGTTCACAGTTAATTCTCACCAATTTTCTTTTTTTTTTGCTCTAACGAATCTTTTTTTTTTACTCTAAGAAGTTCTTATTTTTTTACTTTTTCCAGAATGGATCTATCTACACTTAATAAGATTGCTGAACGCGACTTCTTGCCGAGGAAGAAAGTAACAGACTTGGAAAAAGATCATCAGTACATGGTGACAGCACTTAAGGAGGTGAAGACGAGATTCGGTACGAAGGTCGTAGCCGAACTCGACGAAAGTTTTCAAATCTTTTTACCGGAGAAGATTTCATCAGCCATCCTAAGAGATCAAGAGTTTTTTGACAGACTCTCCAATACTGCAAATAAAATGAATTTATTTGTGACATATCAGGGTGGATCTTCCTTTAAGTTTGAATGAAATACGCAGCTTGCTTTGATTATAATACTTATTTTATTCAGATTAAAACTTGTACATAATAATACATAAATAAATACAATAACATAATATGATTGCTTTCTTATTTACTAGTACCTACATTATTGCGTTTACATTAATATTTTTGGTTAAATCTTGGCTAAATCAAATAATTTTTTTTTTTATCTATCCAACTATTATGCTCATTACTAAAGCCTAACCATTTAACATATGCACGATTTCCACTTTTCTTTAAAACTTTTTCTACTAGATAAATTTCTGGATACATAGTTTTCTGAATTTCCGTTTCATAAAAGCCGCCAGAGATGGGTTTATCATAATAATCTTTGACGTGATAAGTTACCGGATTGGTTTTTACAACTCGTGATATTGTGAAAATTTCAGTAGACCAATTTGGTGTATAACCTTTTTCAAAAACATGTTTTATCTTACTTATCCGCACTTTATCTCCTACTTTAAATTTCGGTTTTTTCAAAGGTAACTTTTCATTTGGAAAATGCTTCTTGACCTCTCTTTCATTTGCCTGCGCAATATTTTTAGGCTCAATTCCTATTGTCCGATGTTTTCTTGAATTGTAAGCTTTCACCAACTCAGGCAGGATATCCCACCATTTATAGCTCCCTTGATTGCTGAACTCTATCCACATTGCATTTTTTAACGTTCTATTAAAACGCTCACATATGCTTGCATGAAGATTACTATGCGAAGAGTATAGGTTTATCTTGTACTTCTTCATGAGTTTCTGAAAGTTTGAATTGTAAAATTCTTTTCCTTGGTCAGTTTGTAGATTTGTCGGTACGCGTTCTTGTTTCAGTATTGACTCCATAGCTAGAGTAACATCATTACCACTCTTTGACTTGATTGGTATAGCCCATGCATACTTTGAAAATGTATCTATGACAGTAAGTAAGTAGCGAAAACCTTTGTTTTCGTTGGCGTATGGAATCATTTCTACAAGATCAGCTTGCCAAGTCTCATCTATTCCACGTATATCATATTTTCTTCGCTTGTAGATGCGACGAGCTGGTTTGTGCAACTCTTCAGCTATTTTTTGTCGCTCCATTTTTTTTTTTTTTTTTTGATAATATGTTTAAGGTTTAAGAAAAATTTTTATTGAGTCAGAATTTTTTTTTTTTCAAAGCATTCTTTCAATTTTGTCTCAAGATTATCTAATCGAATTTTAAGATGGGAAAGAACCTTGTTGATTGTATTTAATTCAGTGTTTATGGGAATCTCTAAGTCAACTTTCGTTACAGCCATTATGTTAGTTAGATTTCTAACTTCTTTACTTATAGTTGTCAGAAGCACTTCCAAGGTAACTGCATCATTAGGCTGACTTGGATAAGCAAGGTTACATAACCTTTTATTTTGTAAATCAAAATTACCATCTAATGTAAGATTATAACCAATGCCTGGTGGACCGCGACTCGCTTCTTGCGTGCCCTCAAGTTTTCTTCCGAACACGTCGAGACTCATGATGCTACTGATCTTATAAGAAAACATGCATTTCAATATATATGTCCAGCTTCACGTAGTTCCTCAATGATCGATTGTATTTCATTGTCGTGATTGTTATTTCCAGCAGATCGTTCCGCAACTAATAATCGTAGTCGCTCGATAAGCTCGTTTGGATCATCCCAGTAGACTAGATCTATAGAAGAATTTTTCTTTGCTATTTTATATTTAGGTGTGAGGCCTCTTCCGGTGGTGGATTTATTTTTACGATCGCTGCGGAACATGGGTCCTATGATAATCATATATTTTCTACTCTTCGAAGTGCGTATACTCTCATCTTTGCTGTATCTTTTCCGATCAGCATTTGATGCTTCCAGGATGCTGCGATAATTTTTTCGATCTATTGAACTTATAAGATTGTCATCTGGTTGTTTCTTGAAGAGTAATTCCATTAGACCCCCACTTTTAGGATAACTTTTATCTCTCACTTTTATCATTTTATCATGAAATTGAATTTCTGAATCGCCAATCATATACACTCCATTGACGTTCCGTACTCCGTATATGTTATCGATTTTGCTGCGGCTTTCATTTAACAATGATAAAAAGTCACTTGATTCATTTCCTTCAAGCGCAGATTTGAATGTTGAATTCATCATTGTGCCATCCATCGAAGACAAATCTGCATCATCATCATCATATGCGGAACCCGACTCATTTATATCATTTACTATATAACTTGATCGATCGAATCTCAATTTCTTCCTCGGTTTCCTGTTGCTGTCTATATTCAAAATGTGATTAGAAGGTGGCAAGCTTTCGACTTTCGAATCGACGAGCTTCTCGAGTGGTGTAATGACTGGTTTCAATGTATCACCAATAACTTTTTCAAAATCTTCTCTCTCCTTTTTCAATAAAGAGTATTTTTGTTTAATAGCCTCACGTGCTCGCAAGAGCTCGCTGAGAATATTCTTTTCTTTCTTGAAGTCTGACATGCTAACGAGATACTGTCTACAATTGAACTGTAAGTTTCGGATTCATAACTTCTTTTTTATTGCAAAACAGTCAAATCCTTTTCTGTATCTACCATCATCCATCACTCTATCTTTGTCGATAACAACAAATCCATACTTATCATTCTTCCAGCATTCAGAACAAAGATTTCGAAATTCATTGAAAGTTAAATCAGTATTGACATGATCTTCATAGATATGTTTTAGATTAACATCGTCTTGACGATAAATTACTAACATATTAATATTGTCCCTTACGAGGTGTTTCGGTATATGAGCGTGAAGAAAATGCTGATAATTATAAAAATAAATGTATATATATATATATATATATATATATATATATATATATATATATATATATATATATATATATATATATATATATATATATGAATGAATGAGTAAGGGAAGGCCGGGTAGATCAATAAAGACACAATGTTTCGCGGGAAATAAGACAACTTGCCTCGGCGTAAAAACTCCCACGAGGCAGGGAGAAAAGCCGGGGCAAGCGAATGATTTATTTACTAAAGAGGAAATTATACATACCAAAAGAGATTCTAATATAGGAACAAAAGAAGGGAGAGAGAGAGAGAAGGTGATAACGCAAATATCCTAACGCCGCGAGGTACCAGTTACGCGCGCTCGAGAGCTCTCTTACCTTAAAAGCTAGACGGTAGAAACGTGGACAGCGCGACGTAATGTCCTGGCTGCATGTGTATGGGATGCACCTTCCTGGTCGCAGGGCTCCTCGACGTCTCGAGGGAACCGTACCTGGACCATGGGCAGACCCTTTGGCCCTGCCGCGTAGGTGATCGCCGTGTGGAAGTCGGCACGTCGAGGGGGCTCGCACGTGGCCGGACCTTCCCGATCCTCCGTCACACCGAACACACACACACACACACACTCACGCGACGCAGACAATTTACGAAGGGAGAAGTCGACCGTCCTGATAAGGACGTACGTGCCGAGCTTCTCGTACAATATTAAATTATCCAAAATCGGGTTTGATGCGCTGCCTTGAATCACGCCAGGAAAATCGACCGGTCTCTGCGGGAGAGAGAACGGAACTGACCCCCCACGTGCATAAGGCGCGCGAGAACCTCTGCTCTCGCGGCGCTCGCATCCGCTTGTCCGATAAGCGGCAGTGCGCGCAACTACTCGGCCGATTGTAATACGCGGCGATTGGCGAGCTACGGCGCGCAATTCAAATGCCCCTCAAAGGCCTAAATAACCCGAACAGAGCGTACGACTGACATAGATAAAAGCTGTCTACACTTTTATGTCTTCCCATACAGAAAAATGCTCTGACGTTGTCCTGCTTCTCACAAGCCACATCATCAAAAATCATAATTGAATTTGGTCGGGCTTCATCTGGAGATACTACAGATTCATGCTCACTAAAAGGTAGATATGATACACCTTTTATCGGTTCCAAAACTTTTTCGAGAAATTGATACTTTGGCTGATTCAAGGATTTAGAGTATACATACAAATTTTCAAATCAAAGACCATTGGGATGTGTAATTAGAGCCAATAAACTATTTGTTTTTCCACAGTCAGATGGCCCGCAGAATACTGCTCGTATAGTATCAGGTAGTAATTCTCCATGACGCTTCCTTCTCTTCTGTTTTCCGAAATCAAAGTTTGTGATGGGGAGTTTGACGTTCTGCTCGCTAAAATCCATGTTCACGTGTCAAAGTCTAGTTTGATATTGAACTGTGGAAATATAAACGCATGTTTTATATTTTGATCTTTAGTTATAAAACAACACTCGAAGAGAGATGATCGTACATAAATCTCGGAAACAACCGAAAAGTTATGGATTGCTTGATAAAGTGATCAATAACTTGCCGATTGAAATTCATCTTCCTGGATATCAATACTGTGGTCCCGGAACTAAATTGAAAAAACGATTGAAAAGAGGTGATCCTGGAATTAATCCGCTTGATCAGGCATGCAAAGAACATGACATAGTGTACTCTGATAAAAATGGAGACCGTAAAGCAGCTGACATGAAGCTCGCTGATAAAGCTTGGCAACGTGTTAAAGCCAAGGATGCCAGTCTTGGTGAAAAAGCATATGCTTTTGCTGTTACAAATGCTATGAAATTAAAAGGAATAACTGGAATGGGTCTAAAATTTAGTAAGTTAGTGACGGCTGCTAAAAAATCAATGACACCAAGTAAATGTTCACGCAAGGTTATTCAATCCGCCTTGAAAGGTGCACGTCAAGCTGTTAAGAAAGTTGGTGGTAAGAGGAAAGTTATCATTCCACGTGTTCTTCCAATTCCATCAAAAATTGGTGGAGTTCTTCCGTTTCTCATACCGTTGTTCGCAGGACTAAGTGCGACCGGTGCTCTGGCAGGGGGAGCTGCAGGAATAGCTAAAGCAGTAAATGATGCTAAAGCTGCACAGAAAAACCATGAAGAAAGTAAGAGACATAATAAGGCAATGGAAGATATTGCTTTAGGCGAAGGTCTCTATCTTAAACCATATAAAACTGCAATGGGATTATTTATGAAACCTCATGTTGGTCATGGTCAACTTACTAAAAAAAAAAACTTCGATTTAACTTTGCCAAATCGTCCACTGACTGACTATGATCTTCTAAAATATGCTCGTATGTTGCAAATTCCACATTTCCGAGGTGTTTTTATGAGAAATAATCTGCCTTCCGATGGTCCATGGAGTAATGAATCTGCTATTGTTAACTTGGATGACATGAAAAATAAAGGCACTCACTGGGTGTGTTATCGAAAACATGGTTCCAAAGTAATTTACTTTGACAGTTTTGGTGATCTGAAACCTCCCATAGAGCTCATGTTATATTTCAATGTGAAAGAAGTAAAATATAACTATAAAAGATATCAAAATTTTGACTCATTCATTTGTGGTCATCTTTGTCTTCAATTTTTAACCGGAAGACTATAAAAGAGAAGATTGCAAACGAATGGGAATCATTCTCTTCCAATCAGTCTTGGAAGACAGTTTCACTTTGAGTCTTTCAGGAAAATCTTCTGTTCTAGAGGCACAATATTTTCCTTCAATTGAACTACCTCAGCATAAAAATTTTGTTTTGGGTTTAGTTGAACTTTTAACATTTAACTCGATTCCCAATGTGGACTATTCGAATAATAAACTTCATGTGAATGGAAATATTATTACTATCCCTACTGGCAGTTACGAGATTAATGCTATTAATAAATTTTTACAAGAAACTTTGAAATCTAAAGGAATTGAATTTTCTTTGAGAGCTAACAACAATACTCTCAGAAGTGAAATTAATTGCAGTCATTCGTTAGATCTCACTCCTCACGATTCAATAGGTCGTCTTCTTGGCTTTACTCCTCGCATTCTCAAGGAAAAAACTCATCACAGTTCTGATTTACCTGTGAAAATATTGAAAATCAACGCACTCAGAGTGGAGTGCAATATTACCGCAGGTGCTTACATCGACAACAAAAAAGTTCATACAATCCATGAGTTCTTTCCCAGAGTTCCACCAGGATATAAAATCTTGGAAGTTCCATCTCATGTCATATATCTACCACTCAGTGTCAAGTGCATAGATCATCTTCAAATTCAAATCGTAGATCAAGATGGAAATTTAGTGAATTTCCGTGGAGAAGAAATTACTATTAGACTCCACATCAAATCTGTATAATGGGCATCGTTTACAATTCTAGAGTGCATATAAGTCAACCAACATGTCAATCGGTCATCAGTCGACCGAAGAAACTCAAACCGTTAACACGGAAGAGCATTCAGTTCCTCAGAAGCCTAGGTCTAAAAGTTCGTGGAGAAAATTCACGTGTATAATTCTCTGCTGCTTCCAGAAAAATGGACGTAATTCTAAGCATTCAATCAGGTGTCGTATTCGATGAGTCTATTGCTCATTACGAGGTTCACGCACATCAACCTTACTCAACACTAAGCTTTGATAATAGTGATGAAATTCGTATTTCTATCCAACATCAAGATCTATGTCTCTTACCATCGCGCAGTTCTATCCATGTATGTGGAAAACTGCAAAAACCAGATGGAACAGCACTAAATAAAACTAAATTCGTGAACAATGGCATTTGCCATTTGTTTGATGAAATTCGTTACGAAATTAATGCTGTGGAGATAGATAAAAGTAAAAATGTTGGTTTAAGCAGTCTCATGAAAGGATGGACATCATTCAATCCGAATCAGACTCTCATGTTAGAAAATGCAGGCTGGCTTGACGTTAGAGAAGAAAGCAAAACTTTGGTAGATGCACACGGCAACTTTGACGTTTCCATTCCTCTGAGTATGATCTTGGGCTTTACAGAAGACTATAAAAAAATTATAGTTAATGTGAAGCATGAACTCATTCTCACAAGATCAAGAAATGACTTGAATGCAATAATTCAAGAAGGTACTGTAGCAAATAGTGTAACTACATATGAAGACTACCAGGTAAAAATAACGAAGATAGAGTGGTTAATGTCATATGTTATTGCATCTGATAAACAAAAGATCCAGCTGCTGAATTTCATTGGCAAAGATAATCGTATCTCTATGTGCTATCGATCTTGGGAGTTATTTGAATATCCTCTACTTCCGAGCACGAATAAACATGTCTGGATAGTGGAAACTTCAAATCAGTTAGAAAAACCTCATTTTCAAAAAAATGATAAATTCTTTTCACTTACAGAACAGTATTATTTTTATTTATTTTTACTGATAGACTGATTTGCATTTACGATAATAATTATATATAATGTTGATTCTATCGAGTGTGACGCGTAAGTATAAGAATAAACTATTATTATGTTCATTATGCGTAAATAAAATGTGGAGCTACTATTATTTTTGTGAAGCATAAATATAAAGAAAATTATTATTTTTATTTCTGTTCTGTTGTCAATTTGAACAATAGCTTTCAGAGTTTCAGTTATGCTAATGTTAATCTTTTTTTATTTTCTATTAAACTATAAATGCAAATAAAAAATAAAATATATTATTTTTTTACTATTGCAATGAATTTGCATTAAAAAAAACTATTATTATTTCTATATTGCAGTTTTGGTTTTAAAACTATTTGAAATCTTTATATTAATGCTAATTAGATTTGATTTTTCAATAAATTAAAAAATGAAAGTTTTTGTATTTACTGCGTACTAACTGTATAAATATTCTAATTTTATTTGACTGTTCAACCTATTATTATGACTTAATGTTGTTGATAAAACAATGGAATGTAAAAAAATGTTTTTTTTATTCGTATTCAAAGATTGTGATACAAAACCAAAATATATAAAATGTATTATATTATTTGTAATATTAAGCAGAATAAGTATAGAATGGAATAACTGAGTAAATTGTTTTTATATTTACACACATTGAGCGTACTACTAAGCATCATACTGTCCACGCACCCCATTATCCACGCGCTTCACTATCCACTCACCCCATTATCCACGCGCTTCACTATCCGCCCATTCCAATAACCACGTCTGTTATATATAAATTATATGATAAATATGTCGTATAAACAGATAATTTTGAACTGAATTGATAAAGTTCTATTAAAAATGATTGATTTTTGATTTTTTATGTATGTAATCTATACTATTTTTACATATATAAAATTGATACTAATTATAGATTTAAAAGCGATAGATTATTATTATAATAATTAATTATTTCTTATAGTTACAATTATTGTTATACATCATGATAAAAGTTACGTTTGAAAAAAGTATTATGATAAAAAAATGTTAAATTAAAAAGCTGGAATGTTTTTAATAGTTATAACTATATTCAATTGTTACAGAATCATTTCACTTTTTTTGAATTTTGAAATATCGTTCTCTACGTAGCAGGAATCGTTGAAGAATCGTTTTTCCATCGTTTTTTTTTTAAATCAAAGTTTCAAATAAAATCAAAAAAACGTTTCTACAACGTTACTAGCTATCTCAAACTATCTAACGTGATATTTGGTTCGTTGTAAGAACGATTCTACAACGTTTTAAGAGAAACATTATTGAATTTTGAAAAAAAATGACCAAATCTTTCGGATAAAACTACCAATTTGGTTGTACCATTATTATTTATCTTTTTAATTTTTGAATGTTTCTGTTGAAACGTTGTAGAAATGTTCCTACAATGAACCAAATACCATATTAGATAGTTTGAGGTAGTGAGTAACGTCGCAAACACGTTTCTACAAGGTTTCTTTTGAAATGCAATAGCTCATTTAATTTTGCTGATTTTCATTAATGAAAAAATAATTTGAATAAATAAGTTAATATTTTAATAAAAATACGGTAAGCAGAAAAGGATAAAAGTTTCATTCATTTACTGATACATATAATAATAGTTATTCAAAAGAAAAATTTAATAACAATGACAAATGTTGAATAAAATTGAGGCGCGCGTAGCGCGCCAGTGTTACCTAGTATTATAAGACTGTGTGTGTCTCACTTCAGTATAAACTATGAAAGAGCTTTCGACAATCTTATTATTTTCGGTGTGTTGCCATAGTAACCATTTACATATGTTGAATAAATAAATATAAATAAACATCTAGAATTTACTGCATTTCTGCATTTATTATAACATCTTTCTTAGTCTTACGAATCGCTGTGAAATTGATTAGATGTATTTAAAACTATTGTGCATTACATTCGGTTTGAAAAACGGATGTTTATATATGTGTAAATATTAACAGTGACTGAATTACTAATAAGCACACTACAATTTATAATAACTTAGAGAAGTTATTGACAGGGTTTATTATAACGTTTATTAGACTCCTAGAAAATATCAGGTAATTATTTCTGCACTCGTGTTAATTTTTATCTTTAATCTGAAATAACAACTATAAATTAATGACAATAATATTCTGTAACCTCGAATTTCATTATGAAATATATGACATCTATAAAAGTATTCGCATAAGTATTTTTGAAAAAGAATTCGGATGCTGTTATTTCAGAAAATGTATGGCAAAATCTCTATAAATTTCAACTAATATATATAATTACCTTCAAATTACTATTTTGAATAGACCAAAATTTTTGTTTTGATTTCTAACTTATTACTATTTTTTTAACACACCCAGCCATAAAGTACGTACTTTATCCCCGCCGAGTCGGGAATAAAGCGCTACATTAAATCCCTACCCCCACTCTAGTCCCCGCCGCTACGCGCATATGCCCTCGCCTTCGGCTCGGGCATTAACAGCGCGTGGCGCGGCGGGGACTAGAGTGCGCTTAGGGAGTTAATATGTAGCACTATTTTCCCTTTTCGGCGGTGAACGAGTACGAACTTTCTGGTAGATATGTTAAAAAATTATATATTGCACGCGTGAATAAAGTGAGCCAGTAAATGCCTGCGTGTGGTTTGACGCCCGTGCGGAGCAAGGGCGTCATACACGCTGGCATTTACTGGCTCACTTTATTCCCTAGGTGCATAATATACTATTTGCAAACATGAATTATTTAAATTTGTCAATTACAACTTTAAACTTCCAAAATTTCTGTTTCTTATACTTACAATTTCAAATCATAGATGCTTTTATAATTACTAAGAGTATAAAGAGCACAAACACTTTTTTAAGTGAAAGCCATTATCTTTAACATTATTCTTGATAAAATACGAGTATATTATCTTGTTAACCCATTAACGCCTAAATAACATAAAATTTGTGTATATCTGTGAATTAACAGATGTTAATTAAATTCCTCTTTATTCTTATTGGAGACGATTTTTCTAAGTTTCTAGCTAATTACAAAATTAGAAACATCAATTTCCATTCGTTTTTGATAAATAAATAATAGTTCTTTCAGTCTACTTTTTTTGTTGAACTACAAATTTTTAGAGAAATAAATTTTGTTATGCATAAGAAACTGCACAAAACTTATTATTTACACTCATACTATCGAAATACGCAGGCATTTTTTTCCAACAGCCTTTATTTTTCAATAATTTCAAAATTTCGGTCAAAACTTCAATTTTTCTCGATATTTTCCTATTTGGACAGCGATTTCCCGTCCGCCCTATTAAAAATGAGATTATTGATAAATAATTCCCCGCAAATTTCGAAAGTATAAGTGTCAATAATATGTTTAATGCAGTTTAAGATGCAAAAGAACATTTTTCTACTTTAAAAATCTAATTTCACAAAAAAGTAAACTGAATAAATGTTACTTAAACAATAAATTTATCAAAAAACAATTAAAATTTATATTTTTGTAAGAAGCTGGATAGTAAAGAGAAAACCCGAGAACTTTGAAAAATATGTCTCCAAAAAGAATGAATAGGGATTTCATTAAAATCTGCTGTCTCTGTTATAAAGAAAATTTAGTAATATTCAGGCGGGGCCTAATGGGTTTAGCTATGCGTGCATTCCGCCTGTTCGCTGTGAGATTGTACAAGAATTTTCGAGTTTTATTCGAAACTGTGGGAATATATTGTTGTTATAATGTTATTTTTAAAACTAAATAAATATATTTCTAGAGATTAGTTTATCCATGTGACTTTCCAAATTTTTAATTCTGTATTAGAATCAAAATTTGTATGCTTAATTGAGACTTTCTTATTTTGTAACATAAATAGTTGTATAGAAGATGAAGGTATAGAACGTGAAAATGGACAAGTTAATAAAGGTGGGCGACCGCGCAAGAAAACTAAATTGAGTATAAATACAGGAAGAAAAGGGACTAACGATGAATATTCAACTGCAACGCTATATAGACGAGCTCATGAAATCTTTAGTAAATATGATGATACAAAGGCAATAGCACTAGCATTCCAATTAATTCAAAGTACAACTCTATGCGATGGAATTGTCGAGAATCAAAAGATCAAAAATCAAAAGAACAAATTGTCTGTGCACTCTCATGAATCCGCCTTGGCATTTTATTTAGATTACAATTATAATACAGAAAATTACATCGCATTAGTAAATGATACACAAAAATAAATTGTCCGATTTATTGTTCCTATTATTTTATTACTCAAGAGATGGATAAGTGTAAACCAGAAACATATCTTATTACTACTGAGACAGAGGTTACCATATCCTTGCAATCACTACTGAATAAGACTGCTCAGCATTTATGTGAAGAAATTGCATTTAATTGGGAAAAATCGGTTTTGAGAAGTTTAGAGTTAGTAGTAACTGTAGGCTTTGACAGTTCTTCTGGTCACACGAATCTTCACCAAAAATATGATAACATTCAAAATCAAAATACAAATTCTCAGCAATCCCTGTTTGTGACCAGTATGATTATAATACTAGTACAATCAAAAAAATTCTGATGAAAATCTGTGGGTAAATCCTACACCACAAAGTGTACGGTTTTGTCGCCCTGTGAGGATATCCTTTGAAAAAGACGATGAAGTTGCAACGCTACGTGAGTTCAACCGTTTAAACAATGAAATAAAGAGTCTGGAGCCATTCAGCTTCACGATGCCAAATAAGAAAAGAGTTAGAATTACGCACAATATCTCGCAAACGTTATTCGATGGAAAATGTGTCAATACCATATTTGGTAATAATGTAACTTGTAGGTGTCCCATGTGTTTGCGGACCGCTCATCAGTTTGGTAACCTGAACAATGATTTTAAACCAAATGAGTCTTCCTTGAAATATGGTTTAGGATTGTTGCACTGTACGATAAAATGTTTTTAACATCTACTTCATCTATCGTATAAAAGAGATTTTGAATCGTGGGATGTACGCCAAGATAAGAAAGGTATAATGCTCATAATAATTTAATTTAAACAAATGTACTGCTTCACTATGAGTCATAAAATTACCATTACGAATTTGATAGTACTTAATTCAGGAATTTGATAATATCAAACTTAAGTACCTTAAATTTATGTACTCTCTCCCTCTCTCACACACATTCTCGCCGTCTCGCTCTCTCATTCTTTCTTCTTCGCTGTCTCACTCTCACGCAGTCTTGCTTTCTCGCTATCTAGCTCTATCGACTCCCTGCACATCTTGGTTTTACGCACTCTTGCTGTGTTGCTTTATTGCTCTCTTGCTGTGTTGCTTTATCAATCTTTTGCTGTGTAGGTTTATCGCTCTCTCGCCTCCTTGCTCTCTCGTCTTCTCGCTCTCTCTCTTTCTCGCTTTCTCGCACTTTCGATTTATTGCTTTTTGCTCTCTCATCTCCGCGCTCTCTCGCTCTCATGCTGTCTTGCTTTCAAGCTGTCTCGCCTCCGCGTTCTTTTGCTCTCGCCTCCACGCTCTCTCACTGTATTCTTTGTCGCTGTCCCGCTCTCTCGCTGTCTTGCTTTCTCGCTATCTCGCTCACTCGCTTACTCGCTCTCTCGCCTCCTTGCCCTCTCGCTTTTTTGTTGTCTTTTTATCTTGCTGTGTTGCTTTAACGCTCTTTTACATCCTTGCTTTCTCGCCTCCTTGCTCTTTCGCTTTCTTGCTCTGTCGCTATCTTGTTATTTTGCTGCGTCGCTTTGTCGCTATCTCTCACTGTCTTACTTTCACGCTCTTTTGTCTTCTCGCATTCTCGTTCTCTCGCGTCCTCACTCTTTTGCTGTCTCGTTCTCTTGCTGAATTGCCGTCTTGCTCTCTCGCAGTCTTGTTCTCTCGCAGTCTTGCTGATTTGCTCTCTCGCTTTCTCTCTGAGGGTTAATCGTTCAAAGAATTTCAGTTTCAGATTCTATCGGTTTTATGGTTTATGGATTTAAGGATTTGATAGCTTGCGATATGATGGATTTATGCGTTTAGAGATAATGAGTTTAAGGAAATTTCACTTTATACAACTCTCATAATTTATAGCGGAGTATGAAGAACGAAAGAAGGACATACAAAATCGAATTTATGAACGTATCGAGGTCAGAGTTGATCAAGTGTTACAAGGTCACGGAACATCGAATACTGGCAATATTGCAAGACGATGTTTTAAATACGCTTCGGTCTTTGCTGAAATGCTTGAAATCGAGCCTAGGTTGGTGACAAATATAGCTACAGTGCTAGATGCATTCAAATATACCAAAAAATTAAAATTAGATGAATTGGAAGAATTTTGTTGGCAAACATATTGTTTGCATTGTGAACTTTATCTACAAGCAAGGATGAACCCTACGTGCCATAAGTTACTGAAACACGGCTGTTAGGTGAGAAAAATGATATATTGATTAACAGATAAGAAACAATATTAGGAATCCTTAAAAAAAATTAAACAAGGGTGACCGAAAACGAGATAAATTAAAGATTGGGACATTAACTAAGAAAACATTTTTCCTGGTTCTACATGTTAAACAATGAACTCGACAATTTGTTAACACGCAAAAATGGCTTCCAAAACTTTCTTATAAAAATCAAGTTTTCAATCAAAGATATTTTTGAATGCTTGTAACTTTGTGCAGAAGTATCCATTTCCAACAAGTTTTAGCGTAGATTGAAACTGCGTTTTTCTACTTTAAAATTTATACTTAGAAACATTTTCTTGAGCCTCTAAATAATGATTAATAAATTAAATGTTATATTCCTGAAAGAAAAATCAATTCTTGTTCCAAAAGTTTCACAATAAATTTTTAGGGGCTAAAAAGTTATTTCTTATCTGTATTTTCATATCAAACCAGAGAATATTTGTATTACAGCATGCCACACAATATCTTGTTTTTGTCCCCTACAGTCATTCTCTTTTTAAAATTTTTTTTATAAGTATTTTATTACGAGACATTAATTTGGAATTCAACCGCATTTCTAATACAGATTGCAAGGGTATTTTCAATGCCAATGATGTATTTCGCTGAAGATGGAAACGAATCTTGGCACAAGTTGTATCGATTGAATATGACGAAGCATGCTAGGCAGAACAGTAGATTATACAGGATTCTTGATGTTTACAATAGAGCTATTTTCATGACAGATTCTAAAATTTCTATTGAGCAAACGGACAAAAACTCTGGAGAATAAGCCAAAAGTAACAAATATAGATATAAGCCGATTTATAGAAATCGGGTAGGATATTTGTAGAAACTCTTACTTCATTACTAAAACAATTATCAAAACTATTCGTAGTAACTTCATAACTCTTGAATCCATTTACTGTAAATAGAACATATTCAACTTTTATAATTCATACAAAGTAACTGATGACATTATTTATACCTTATTTTATTCAGTTAATCTTGGAATGCAACTACAAATGAACACACAACACAAACTGAACATCGATACAAATACGATGCGTAATACATTTTGATCAATTGAGAAATGAATATTAATTACTTTACAGACAAAATGAGGATATGGCAGATAATGAATCTGTTTTTGATGACGACGACTTCGCTGATTATGATCAAGAATATTAGTTAAAAGAAAGAGCTATGCCAGTGAATTGGCCAGTACAAGTGAATAGGCCTGTATATTCGCTCTGTTTGTGCAATTATTTATCGTCAATAATACAAAACACATGTGTTCTTCTTAACGTACAGATTTGTATAATTATTATTTTTCATCCTTATACAAGCCCTTATTACAAGTATGTTCAAAGAATGAATCCTCCAAGTTTCAGCTAGATTACTTTAGTTAATTTACGTGGTCAATCCGGATTTAGCGATAAAAAATCTACAAAATATAGTGTTTGAGGCAGAAAAAAATATATCACGACGTTGTCGCAGCAAAAACCGTATTTGTCCGAAAAATGAGCTTCATTTTGAGGTTAGGATGTCAATCTGGCGCTTCCCCTATAATTTTCCCATGTTCTATGACCATTAAGTTTGAAGATCAAAAAAGATTCAGGGGAATTAATCGTTCCTATCTCATGTTTTATCAATTGGAATACAAAAAATGGTAATGATAGCATTTAATTGGCTTTTTGACCTTTTAGGTTAGGTTTTTGGTTAATTTATGTGATGGATTCGAAGTCAGCGGTACAAAATATACAAGATATAGTGTTTGAGGCAGTAAAAAAATATATCACGACTTTGTCGCAGCAAAAACCGTATTTTTCCAAAAAATGAGTTTCATTTTGAGGTTAGGATGTCAGTCTGACGCATCCCCTATAATTTTCCCATGTTCTATGATCATTAAGTTTGAAGATCAAAAAAGATTCAGGAGAATTAGTCAATTCTATCTCATGTTCTATCACTTGGAATACAAAAAATGGTAATAATTAGAGTTTAATTGGCTTTTTTACCTTTTAGGTTAGGTTTTTATGTAATTTAGGTGGTGAATTCGAATTCAGCGGTAAAAAATCTACACGATATAGTGTTTGAGGCAGCAAAAACCGTATTTATCCATAAAATGTGCACCTCTGTACTTCAGTTTGAGGTTAGGATTTCAATCTGACGCTTCTTCTATAATTTTCCCATGTTTTATGACCATTAAGTTTGAAGATCAAAAAAGATTCAGGGGAATTAGTCGTTCGTATCTCACGTTCTATCACTTGGAATACAACAAATGGTAATGATTAGAGTTTAATTGGCTTTTTACCTTTTAGGTTAGGTTATTGGTTAATTTAGGTGATGGATTCGAATTCAGCGGTTAAAAATCTACAAGATATAGTGTTTAAGGCATTAAATAAAAATATATGACGACTTTGTCGCAGCAAAAACTGTATTTTTCCGAAAAATGAGCACCTTTGTACTGCATTTTGAGGTTAGGATGTCCATCTAACGCTTCCTCCATAGTTTTCCTATGTTCTATAATGAGTAAACCTGAAGCTCAAAAAATTTTAGTTTGATTGGTGCTTTCTATCTGAAGTTCTACGTTTTTGAAAAAGAAAAAGTCGATTTTGCCCGCTGTGCGCCGTCGACCCATTGGTACGCGGCAGCCATCCAAGCCCTCGCACCACGTAAGAGAACAGCCGGAGGTCGTAAAATGTTTGACGAGCAGAGGCCGGTGACACATGACACGGCCACTGAAGCTATAGAGATAAAAGAAATGCCCTCACTCGCAGCCGCGCCGCGCGGAAATTTTCAAGGCGGAGGGGGGGGGGGGCAGTGAAAGCACGCACCCTGAAGAAAGACAGGAAAGTCGCGCATGCAGCCCCGTCACTACAGCTGCCGATAACACTGCGGAATTTGATAAAGATTTTAATGTAACTACTCTTTTGAATGAAAATTCAAGTGAGTCTAATGAACTACTCAATTCGGAGCTCACACATAGTGACTCACACGCAAACGAACTCCCTAGTAGAAATATTATTCATTGTAAAGAAAAATTATTTATTCGAAAAGACAATTATTTATATTTTGTCAATTCCATAGGCCAGCTACTTGATGCAAGAGCAGAGAAATTATATGAAATCAATAAACTACCACGTCTTGATAATTTAACTGATGGTAAACCTAAAAATCAAAGTCAATACTAGATTCCATATAGTAATGCCACTTAGAAGCGAGCAACGCAAAAGTTTAATTAATATCATGAATATTTTGAAAATTTTACTTAATAAATTGAGTTTCATTTTAATTGAAAAAGATATTAATACATTTAACGTAGCAAAAAGTAAAAATATTAAAAATATTAAATTCAATTTAATATTAAACAGTATTAAGAAAGAATTATATTCAACAAACATCAAAATCATTATATGTCTTGGCCATATACAACATCCTCCCTTTTCTGCACGTGCAAAAATTATCGAAGAAATGCATTGTTCTACGATTGGTGGACACAAAAGCGTCAATAAAACCTACAATAGAATTAGACATACAATAATTGGGAAAATCTTAAGCAGGAAGTACAAAAGTTCATTAAAAAATGCAAGCAATGTCAATTAAAAAAATTAGTTAGAATCAAAACCAAGCAAAATTTAATTATTACTGATTATGCAGCAATACCGTTTGCTAAAGCAGCTCTTGATATAGTCGGAACACTGCCTAAAACTAAAATGGATAACGAATACAAGCTTAGCATGCAAGATCAATTTTCGAAATTCATAATTCTTGTTCCCCTTCCTGATCAGACAGCCATCTCAGTAGCTGACGCATTTATAAAAAGATTGATTTGTATTTTCGGAGCTCCTCAAACTATATTAACGGATCAAGGGACAAATTTTCTTAGTAAATTAATGACTCGCGTGGCCAAGAGATTCAAAATCAAGCAAATTAAAACTACCGCATTTCGCCCGCAGTCGAACGGCTTTCTCGAGCGAGCGCACGCGCCGTTAAGTGAATTTCTCAAGATGTTTATTTCTAAAGAAGCCGAATGGGACGAATGGATCGAATTAGCAATGCTTAACCATAACTGCGGGTGAAATGAATCGACCATTTTCACACCTTACGAGCTCGTGTTTGGGCAAGACTACCGTCAAGAGATTCTCCCGCCGCCGACGACCTCTTACCTGCGTACGCCGACTACAAGCAAGATCTTATCTCACGCCTGAGCGCCTTAAGTGAAATAGCTGCCGTAAGAATCTCCTTAGCTAAGGAGAGGACGAAGCGATATTACGACTTAAAGGCTAATGACGTAGAAATAAAAGTAGGTGATTACGTTTGGTTGCAGAAGCCGCATAAATTCGATGATCCGTATACTGGTCACTATCTAGTGTTATATATTTGGGAAAATGAAAATCTAAAAATACAATTGAAAGAGAATAAAACAAAGGTAGTGCATATGAACCGCCTACGCTTTTCACACATTCAACCAAAATAATTTGATCAAATAATAATATATTTTTCACTGATTTCAGATAAAATCTACACGCGACCTTCAAAAACAAGCAGTTGATCTCAAAATTTATTTAACTAATTATAATATGTAAACATTTGTTTCAGGTACTAGACCAGCAGTAATAGCAATATATGAGGTTTTTTTTACCATAAAATTTTAAAAATACAGAAAAATTGTTTATAATTAAAGCATCGCAAAATCAAAGCGGAAGAGAATGACTGAAAATTTTATTCAGCATTTTTACAAATGGATAAAAAAATCTCGAAAACAACTAGAGAACATTTAATCTGACCTAACTTTATGCAGTAGATAATCTTATGTGTGATCATATAAAAATACAAAATGAGAAAATACAAACGAAATAACTTAGTTAAGCAAAATAGGTAGTATTATAAATACATAATAAAAAAAAGAAAAAAACTAATAGATACATGATCATCAAAATAAATTTATTTTTGCGTATGTAGAAATGAATAGAAAATTAATTAATTTGTAAATGTTAATTTCACTTTATAACTAAAGATCAACATCTTTTATAACGTGTTTATGACTTAAGTCATTTTGTTAATGATATGACCAATTTAAAAAAAAACAAAAATAAATTCATATGTTATGTATTATAATGTTTAGAATAACCGTCTCATAGCAACATAATAAACCAGTTAGTTTTGTCGATATATATCAGTCAATATAACGTAGTATAACAGGCGAAAGTATCAGTTGTATTAAAATACCACTAGCATTTTGCAATACAAAATATCTAGTCAGTAATTGAAAACCAAAACAAATGTAAAGATATACTCTAAGTAAACGTAATCGATTATTGTGATTGAGAATTACTACTACCATACAAACGATTGAAAGAAATACTGGATTGATTAAATATATTAGCATATCGATTTATATTCGCAAAAATGTTGTATGTAAGGTACGAACAAAGCTTTAGAATACTTAGAATGCTTAGAGCATTCTATTATATCATAGTATATTATAGTAGTATTATAGCTATCAATCAATTAATTGACTAGTACCATAAATGTAATCGGTGCAATGAAAGCATTTTTCGTACTGATAATAAATATAAATGTTAAACGTTGAAGATTTTTAAGTAAATTTGTTAACACATCGGGTAATGCCAATTTTGACCATTTCCACACACATGCAAAAGGGTCTATTTTACGACAACTCTCCGTCTCAACAGAAGCAAAAAATAACTATAATATCTCGTGAAATATTAAATAAGTTATGATAATCTTTGTTATAAAATTTTGTATCTCAAGGAACTTTGATAAACTATTATAACACCTCGAATGTATAATAAAATATTTTATGTACGAATGAAGTTATAATAAGGCATTCCAGCGATATCGGTATTTGTTAATTTTTTAACAACTTCATTGGTTATTCAAAAATACAAATATGTATTAATATTTAAATAAGAGTGATGAAAAATAGTAAACAAATTGAAATCATGTAATTAATTATATAGAAACCAATCTTCATTAATTTAGCCATAGGTAACCAAGTGATATTCCCTTATTAATCGTACCAATCTATAAACAACCTTGTAAAAATACGAGCAAGTAAATTAAATGAAATATATGACATATATATGTGAACAATTTAAACAACATACACTATACATATAAAGGTTAACAAAATTAAGTGATAAGTATGTAATTAAGGCTACCTTTTCGTATTTATTAATTTAAGGGAACGCAATTCCTATGTAACGGATTGTGTCATTCGTCCGGCGACGCGTGTCTGCAGGGGCGGGCCTGTTACGTTTAGATCATCGCCTAGCATACACCTTCTCGTCGTCAAGCTATATGTATATTACCATACTGAATCCTACTTATCGACCTACGCTATATAACGATTATCCTACCTTGTCTACCTCATACTCCACGATGACACACTCATCCACCCCAATATTTCCCGAATTCCCTTCCGCGACTCTATACCTTTGTCACACCCTCCTCGAGTACGCATAATTAATACCTAGTTTAGGCTAAGCATGCGACTCCCACGTGGTTATAAAAGGCATAGCTCCCCATAGCTCCTAGCCATTTGCCCTCACACTTTTGCATTCAGCATAAAGCCTTCTGCATTCGAACTTTGAACCGTAAGCACGTACGCACTAGTTTGTTATTTGACTTCTCACTTGTAAAAGGGACACACCCTTATACTTAACTTTGTACTTCTTATATAATAAATTTGTTCTTAAACTTATTTGCTCGCGCTTATTTATTCGCTGTACCTGTGCTCCTATTCATATCTCCCGCCACCATCTCGAGCACGACACCGAGCGCAGCGCAGCTTAGCCGACCCGACTACATTCTACAAGGAACCAAGGCCTACACACACACACACAACGTAAGCCCCAAAATACTTCGCTAGTCTTTGTGATCCTATCGTAAACTCGCACTTCCTATTTTCAGCACTATCATATTAAATGTCATCTTCGCTATCCTGCTTCTGCTAATGCCTCGACTCCCAGGTAAATTACGCAAGTATTGACCAAAACTAGAGGCGAATGCGATTTAATTCCATATTAACTTCGCCCCATTTATTGCTTACGCACGATGTAACACCCGCCTAATTTTTTACTTTCTAAGCTGTAAACGCACTTAAATCATTGATCATACAATACTGTGTATACATGAGAAGTAAAATTATTAATATTTTAATTCAGCGTTTAAGAAAATGAACTAGAAACCATGATTTACTAACATCACGCAGGTCACGACGATACGGTTTCGGCCGTTGTTCACGTTAAAGGATTAAATGACATAAAATCTAAGTCATTCTACTAGATTAAGGAGATTAAACCACCTTTAATTTTCTTAAATTAAATGCTTTTCGTTTCGAGAATTTATAGGTCACAGTTGACAGTCAATAGAAAAATCAAGAAGAAAATATCAGAAGTAATTATATTACAGATTGTCCTACCAAAGAGCATTGTATTTTCTATTCTATACGTGGTTTTAGTAATTAAAAGAATTGTAGTTTAGACTTGTACCATTTTCATTCTAAAGAAAATACTATTTTACTTTCTTTTAGAGGAAGCTTTGTGATGATAAAAAAAAGATTATGCTGAAATAATTATAGAAACATGTTTCGAGACATTAAGAATTAATTAAGAATCTATTTTTAGAAAATGTCTGTATGGATGTGTATGTGAGAGAGAGAGAGAGAGAGAGAGAGAGAGAGAGTGCGTGCGTGCGTATGTGTGTATGTGTGTGTGTATGTGGATAGATGTGGATGAGTATTACTCTGAATATTCACGGTCAAAATTAATGTTTTAGGGCTCATTTGTTTGTTTTATCTTTCTGAAAGAGGAAGCTTAGTGATAGTAAAAAAAAGTTTTTCTAAAAACATATTAGAAACATGTTTTTAGATATAAGAACTAAAAGTACACTATTTTTAGAAAATGTCCGTATGGATGTGTGTGTGTCTCTGTGTATGTATGTGTATGTATATATGCATCCATATCTCGAGTAATCCATGGTATCATTTAATGCTGCAGAGCTCATTTTGTTTGTTTTTAGCGGTTTTTCGATTTTTGGCTTTTAGTGCTTCGGAATATTGGAAACGTTAGAAATAATATTATCGATCCAATGAAAAAGCACTTGAAAAAGCATAAAATTATCTATCTTTTATCACCCGAAATTTCGGATAAGGTGTTTCCTTTCTTTTGTTATATACGGAAACGACATTTTTGGTGTAAACGGTAATTTCTGTGAAATATAGGATGGAAACTGTTTGAAAATAATTGAGGTAATTAGGACAATGGAGAAGATTATTCTGTAAAATTCTTAGACATTTTATTTTTCTATGATTGCGAAAAAAATCATTTTGTAAAGAAAATCGATTTTCTATGGCAAACGATAATTTGAGTAAAACGGCATTATTCCTCCTAAAAATTTTCAAAAAAGTAACTTTTTACTATCTCTCGGCTAAGTTCTTTGCTCAGATTATGATGACTGATGAGATATTCGAGGTTATATATATTTTTTAAATTTTTTATTGCTTATTTCTTGGGTATTAAACAGTAAATTTTTATCAATTAATTCTTAATTTTTTTGTCTTTTGATCAGGAATTTAAATCGAATAGAATTTTCAAGGTTCATCAAATCATTTTTGTTTTATAATTCTTTTTAATTTTGTTGGTATCATCTTTTTAAAAAAAATTTTGATTGTACATTTCTTGTGTATTATTTGACCAAACAAAGTTCATCTTATACATTTTTAGATGAAGATTTGAAATCAAGAAAATTTTTTAAGATTTATCGATTTGTTTTTGTTTTATAACTTATACTTTTAATATTCATTTTTTTTTAATTTTGAATTGATTTTTTCTTGAGTATAATGTATTAAGTGTTATTAACTTTATTGGGAACTGTTTATTACTAAACATCCATACTATTTATAAATGATATACTATTAACTAGAATATTTCCAAGTGAACACTTCTATCAATTTGACATTCACTCAATTCTAACATAAAATATTCGTGATTTCTCCTTCCACCTATTTTGTATCATACAAGACCTTCACGTGAAATTTAATACATGCTGCGATTTCTACTACTAATATGGCTTTTAAATATACCGCATCAACTTGTACAATGCTCGAATCAGATGAAGAGAAATTTAACTCCACAAATTAAGGCAAAATTAAATCACTTACTTGCAGCAAGTGCATGAATAATATGCTATCTGAAAATTCTTTAGATAACTCTATTCTAGATAGTCAGCTAAATAGTGAAAATCTAATTCTTCTGTTAGTAAATCAATCAAATCAAATCCTGACATTGCTACTTTAAATAAAAAAGTTATAGAGTAAGTCTCGGTAATTAAATCTATTAAATCAGAAGTTGCATCTATCAACTACAGGCTCAATGACGCTATAGAAAATCAAGTGTTTAATTCATCATCTAACGTTGAAGCTGAAAATACTAGTAGCAATGTGATGTCGACCACTATTGAAATTGCAGAAAGACTCAAGAGAACAAATAATATTCTATTATTTAATTTGGGTAAACCAACTAATAAACTAACAAAAGATCATGATCTCAAATTAGTGATTGCCATCCTAACCTCAATTGATACTTTGGACACTAACAACATACGGATCAAGAGATTAGGTAAAATTAAAAAGGTAAAATACGACCTTTATTAATTTCTTTTTCATCTGCAAGTGATGCGCTTGATATTATTAAGAAGAAAACCAAAATTAAAGATTCTCACTGTATCAAAACGGATATGACACAAATGCAACGTCATCACCTGGAACATCTCAGAAAATTAGTTGATGATTATGATACTAAAGGAATAAAAAAACAATCAAATATATTAATAACGTTCCTACAATCGTTGATAAAATTGAAAAAAGTAGTGAACAAAATAATGAAGATAACAGCACCAGTGTAATTCCAGAAATTAACCAAGAGGATATGGAGCTCAATGATGGTACCAATGTTGAGAACTCCAACAATAAGGATAGAACATAACTCGAAGAAACGGAAAATCAATAATAATAATACAAATAACAATGAACAGACCAGCAGAAAACCCAACACACGTTCAAGAAACTTAAAGTAGGTGAGGCGCAATTGAATACTTACTACAAAAATGTTAGAGGGTTAAGAACATCATTGGATGATTTACTTTTATCTATAGCTACCAATGCAGAAGATTATGTCATTGTCTTCACGGAGACATCCCTTCACAATGGAATTAAAGACAAAGAATTGGGTTTATCTAACTATACCATTTTTAGACAAAACAGAGATCGAGTAGTCACCTTACTAAGTCGGGGGGGGGGGGGGGGGGGGTGGAGTGCTCATTGCAGTAAAAAATGATCTTACAGCTTATCAATGTACATATGAGGTGGAGATCACTCAACAATTATTTATTACGGTCAAAAATGGAGATACAAAATTCTTATTGAGCGCGACCTATATACGTCCAGTGTCGGATCTAGTTTACTATTTAAGGGGTTATATCACCCAAATTTTTTTGTTCTATTCCATTTTTTTTATTGGCTTAAATCTTGCCAAAACAATCCTAGAATCAAAATCTACAACGCCCAAGTACCGATTTAAACTCAAAATTTTCTTAAATCAATTTTTTCCAAACAGCTTTGATACTCCAAAATCACAATTTTCGCTTATTTTAGCGATGCTCGCTTTTTTGAATTTCGCGGCTTTGGAAATTAGTAGAAGTTACCTACGATCGATATCATGTTTTAAATTTGAATTATAGAGGTCGCTACATGACATTACGACGGTTACAGCGTCTTTACAACACGTGTTTACTCACACTTGCCCTGTGTTTAGTCGATCAGCCGTTCTCGTTGTTAACGTTGTTATTTTGAGTTTTGCTTTACTTTTTAACTGTGAATTATATTTACAAGTACTTAATTATGAGTGAAAAGGTGTACAGTGGCCGCAAAGGCAGTAGAACAAGAAGTACAAGTACAAAACGGAGTAAAATTAGTAATCGACGCCCGCCTAACCGCCATTCGTTCGAAGGCGATTCGGAGCACGTTAGTACCTCGGCTAAGAAATTGAAAACTACTGATTTAGACCGTGACCGCGATGTTGATAATAATTTCGGCTACTGTTTCATCAATTTTTTCGCTGTATTTACTGCTCTTTCTGAATTAGTAGTATGCAAAAAATGTAATGGTGACGTGCGGTTTTTAGAGTCGAACAAGCGTAGACTAGGCATCAAAATTATTGTGTCTTGTTCGAACTGTGGTGATGCTGATATTAACAGCTGTCCTGTAATAAATGGTCGTGCTTATGAGATCAACTGCCGTATTATTTTAGCTATGTAAATCATAGGCACAGGCATCAATGGTATAAAAAAGTTCTGCTCTATGATGGATCTTGCAAAGCCTGTTTTTCAAACAACTTACAGTAAGATCATATCTAATATCGCTACTGCTCCTTCATTTGTTCGAATTATATCTATGAAAAAATCAGCGATTAAAGAAAAAGAAATTTCTATCGAACGAGGTGAAAAAGAAGGTCTCACGGTGTCAGGCGATGGATCTTGGCGAAAGAGAGGGTTTACGTCTTTGTTCGGATTGGTGACTTTGATTGGTTGGTACACTGGCAAGGTATTGGATGTGTGTGTAAAATCTAAGTACTGTAAAGTGTGTGAATATTGGCAAAAAAAGAAGGTACTGCTGAATACGAAGAGGTATAACCTTCACACAAACAGAACTGTGATGCCAACCATGAAGGTAGTGCCGGGAAAATGGAGATCGACGCAGTTATAGAAATTTTCAAACGCTCAGAAAAGCTTCATAATATCAAATACTTGAAATATATCGGCGACGGCGATTCAAAAACATATAAAGGTATAGTCGACTCAAAACCTTATAAAGATTTCATCGTCGAAAAAAAATAATGTGTCGGACACGTTCAGAAGCGCATGGGAACGCGTCTGCGCAATTTGAAAAAAACAACGAATGGTCTTGGCGGCCGAGGAAAGTTGACCGGAAAGTTAATTGATGAACTTTCTATTTATTACGGACTTGCTATTAGGAGAAACTACGATTCAGTCGAAAAAATGCGGAATGAAATTTGAGCAACGTTACTTCATAAAATGTCGACGAAGGAGAATATACAGCACGAGAAGTGTCCCGTCGGAGTAGACTCTTGGTGTTCTTGGCAGCGCAGTACAGTGCTTGGTACACTTGCAACGTACGAGCACAAGAGTCCAATGCATGAGGATGTTTTTAACGCAATAAAACCCATTTATAATGAACTCAGCTCCGACAACCTTCTGTCACGCTGCTTGGGTACGTATACTCAGAACAATAACGTGTCGTTTAATGCTGTAGTGTGGTCAATTGCTCCAAAGACGGTGTCAAGCGGTAAGACTATAGTTGACATTGCGACTGACGTAGCCGTTATTATCTTCAATGACGGCTTCTCGGGTCTATTTGCCGTTTACGATGCTCTTGGGTTGACTGTTGGGCCAAACATGTACGAGTTTTGCGTGGAAACGGACGCCAATCGCGTCAAAACCGCTGAGCATCATATGTCCGATATCGCGAAAGAGGCCAGGCGCAGCATTACATCAGGCAAAAAAAAAGTAGAAGAGGAAATGAAGGCCCTGGAAGGACAATTATATGGTGCAGGGATAGCGGACTGAAAGCAAAAAAATTATTATGGACTATATTTTTGCGATTCTTAAGATTTATAGCATTTTGAAACTTCAAACGCGTTTTTCTCGAAACCATGTTTTCAAAATCGGCAAACAGTAGAACTCAAAAAGTTTACATCCGATTGACTTAAAATTTTAACAGTAGCTTCACTGTTTGATTATCTAGTGAAGTATACACGATTAATTTTAGCGATTAATTAACAAGAAAAAAGTTATAAACAATTTAAGTCGATTTTTTTCGTCGAAAACACGATTTTTTGTTAAAACAATCGCCATTTCGCGAAAAAAAATTCTAAAAATATAATCATGTGTACTTCACTAGTAAAACTCATGTAGATAATAGAAAAATATTTTTTTTTGTTATAGGTGGAGTTGGACGAGACTTGTACTGCTCGCCGCGGAAGACCTTTTTGAAAAAGCGGTTCACGGTAATCACTGCCCAGCCGCCATTTTGTAAAAAAAATATCAATAAAAAAATTTGTTCTCTTCTTCAAGAGTTGCTTAATCCAATTTTATATTATTTGTATACCTTTAATCTCAAATGTCCTTTAAAAAAAATAATTAACAAAGCCTTGTTTTTTAGAGCATAAGGGGGATATAACCCCTTAAGGCATGTAGAAACAGTCGAAAAAGTAGCCAATGAACTCCATCACACCATATAATTATCTTTGAAAATGAATCAATTGATGTTGCCACCCAAAATTTTGATGAAATACTTTATGAAGCTATTGATATTTATGTCCCTTTTAAGCTGCTTAAATCCTCATCTTTTCCTCCTTGGTTCAACTCCTACTTAATTAATTTGACTCATAAAAAGAAAATCGAGCACAAAAAGTTTAAAATGCACAATACGGAATGTAACAAGAGGAATTTTATCTTACTTAGAGCGAAATGTAAAAGTACCTCACAGAAGTGCTACGCGAATTACTTAGCTAGAACCGAACAATCCATTACGATAAATGTTAAGAACTTTTGGAAATATGTTGACCATAATCGAAAGGATACGGGACTTCCGTCAACCATGACCGACGGCGTTAATTTTACGGATGAAGGTACGGATATTATGAACATATTTGCACAACACTTTCAATCTGTGAATAACAATGTATCTGTTATAAATAATAGTACATTGTATGAAACCCGTGTAGACTTAAGTAATATCAATCTAAACAAAAATGAGATCTCATCAGCGTTTAGAAATATAGATTGTAGTAAAGGGGTAGGACCTGACATGATACCCCCCATATTTTTGGTGGAATATTCCAGTGTTTTGACACTCCCTATTTCATCACTAATTAACAAATCTCTTGATAGGGGCATTTTTCTACAGGTATGTAAATCTAGCTTCATAACACCAATTTATAAATCAGATCCGAAAAACGATGTAAAAAATTATAGGCCAATATTTATCTTAAACACTCTTCCGAAGATCTTGGATCATTTCGTTGCTGAAAAAATCTCATCAGAAGTCTCTAGCATACTGATATCTGAACAGCATGGTTTTAGGAATAATAGATCAACTCTTTCCAACCTCATTCTATACGAACAATATATCTTCAATGCCCTAATTAATCAAGAGCAAGTTGATTCTATATATACGGATTTTTCCAAGGCGTTTGATTCTGTGAATCATGACGGACTGATAAGTAAATTAGAGGCATTGGGTATGAGTGGTACATTGCTCTTGTGGTTGAGAAACTACCTTACCAATCGTAAACAAATTGAGAGATATAAAAATTTCAAATGTTTTGAAATAAACGTAACGTCTGGAGATCCTCAGGGATCCTACTTGAAACCAGTCTTATTCAACTTGTTTATTAATGACATAGCATTAATGGTAAAAAAGGTCAAGATCTTATTATACGCAGACGACTTAAAAAAATTTACTGTAGTCAACTCAACATAAGATACAATTGACCTTCAAATGGATTTAGACACAATTTCGAAATGGTGCTTTGATAACGGTATGATGTTAAATACTGCGAAATGTAAAGTTATTTCGATTTCCAAAATACTGTTTAAATTGTACGATTACTTTATAATGAATCAAATACTTGGCAGGGAATCAGAAATTAAAGACTTAAAGACTTAATCACATTGGACTCGTCATTGTCGTTTGATGCACACATATCAAATAGCTAATAAAGCAAGCAAAACTCTAGGTTTAATAACTAGATTAACGAAAGAATTTAAAAATGTGAATACTGTAAGAATTTTATAATTATGTCTAGTCAGATCGACCTTAACGTACGATCGACCTGTTATCTGGAGACCCATTTTCAATGTAGATATTATTAGGCTAGAAAGCTTGCAGAACAAATTTATAAGATTTGCTGCATTTAAAAAGGGATCTCCAATGGACCGTTTTTGGCATTACTACTCGAACCTAGCAATGGATATGAAAATACAGAATCTCAATTCCTTATATGATTATTACGATGGTATCTTTTTGTTCAAGCTGTTAAATGGTCATTTCATCGCTAAAGACTCAGAATTGTATTTGAATCGCGCCAGCTACTCTTACCAAATGAGAATTAATACACCATTCATATTACCCAATTTAAATATGCACTTTAGAATCCGCTCTCCATTTTATCGTCTCGCTGCTCAAGCCAACACTCAGTTACACTTAAAAATTGACTATTTTTCTGGATCACTTGATAAGTTCAGTGAAATTGAAAGATCCACAACAACTGAATTCTAAGTTTTTATTTTTTTTTTTCTTAAGAGTACTGATACAATTAAACCCTAATTCTCAGTTTCTTCATAACTCATGCGATACTTTACTTACTGAATACTTATACATAGCAATGTATTTTTGTTTTTTTAATACTTATCAGTCTTCTTTTATACATGGGCTTAACAAAACTCTAATTCTGTCTCAGCAAATATTATCATATTGTATATATTGTAAAGCGTTTTTAAACCCGTTAATATAATAATAAATAAAATAAATAAATTACTAAATGACTTTTTTCTTTAATCTTTTGCAGATGTGATTTATGAATTAATATGAAAGGTGAACTTATACTTGCCCAGATTATACGTTTGTAAAACGTAATATATTTTACATTATACCCTTCGCTCTTATATAGAGTAAGTAAGAACAGATTCTGTCACTTGCGGGTAAAATACTGAACGTCATCTAACAGTATAGCTACTTTTACTCTTTGACTGGAACAATAAAAGGTTTTTAAAACTTTTTTGAAATGTTCAAATATTACTGTTTTAATTAATACATTAAAGTTATAAAATAACGTTTTAAAACTGTTAAAATCGTGACGACACAAGTGTAAATATTGTCAATTTAAAAAATATTTAGTTACACCCTAATTATTTTTAATTCTTAACTAATTTTAATGTTTTTGGGTTTATATTTTTCCTTAAGCATTTCTTTACGAAGTTAATAAAAGAAAATTTTAAAATAATATATATGTAATAAGAGAAGGCTAATTAATTACAAGTAAACGCGTAAAATTTTATAAACAATTTTATTGGCTATCTCTAATCACAGATATATTATTTTAAAATTTTCTTTCGTTAACTTTATAGAGAAATGTTGAAGGAAACAAGTAAACCCCAAAATATTAAAATTGGTTAAGAAATAAAAAGAAATTGGGGTTTAAATAAATATTTTTTAAATTGTGATAAAGTATGAAAAACTGCGAAACACTGTAAAAAACTGTGAAAAAATGTGCATATTTGTTTGTAACAGATGTTCCAAAAGTATGTGTATTTTCACAGTTTTTCACACTTTCTCACATTTCTTTCATAGTTTTGCACAGTTTTTCACAGTTGTCATTTCCACTAGGGTTCTTAGTTTATCTATATTCATTTATAGCACACTAACCTCAAAATGCCAACTTTATTGTCGTTTTGAGGTTGTTGTGCTATAAAATATCGTATGAGACTGTTGTGGGAGGTGTTTTTCTACCTTGCTCGATTTTCTCACTCGCTTCGCTCGTGCGAAAACCCTCGAGCAAGGTAGAAAACCATCTCCCACAACAGTGTCATAATATACTATTTTGTTCTATTTCAGATTTTAGTTATAAAAATATAAAAGTTGTAATATATTACAATCAAAATTAAGATTCACAATTGAAATGAATTCGAATTTCTTTCACAATATGATTCTAACCTCAATTTCAAGGACTAAAAAATTATTCTAATAAACATTGTGAAGGTTTTTTTCAAGTCTATTGTAATTTCTGAATAAAGTTCAAACAATATCAACTTTCAATAATCTTGTTACTTACTGTTTATTGTGTATCAAAATTTGTATCCATTTGCTATTTATTTTGTTATTGCTTAGGCACCCTGACTATCGCCTGACCATTCCCTGACGTTAGACTGCGCGCCATTACATACCTCATAAGGACCTTGTCAGGCACTCTGATAAGGGCTACATTAGTTGCTCGGGCAGCCTGAACTCAATTTCTATTCGGGGGGGGGGGGGGGCGGGTAATGGCTAAAGTGCTAGATTCTCAACTCAAAGATTCCGGGTTCGACTTCCATCTCGAGCAAATCTTTTTTTTTATAGCACTGTGTGACCTAACCCGCACTTAGGCCACGCTTATCCGTGACCTCAGTGGCGCTTTATTACACAGTGTAATAATGAATTCACATAGACCACAAATCCGTAGTATCCTATAATAAAGTCTAAAAACACTCAAAATAAACGTTTTCGTTCATAATAATAGAAAGAAAAAGTAGTAAACCTGATAAATACGCATGCCAAGTATCAGAGAATAATTATAAATCCTTAAAATAATGCTTCAAATTAAGAGGTTAGTTCAACTGATTGTATATGACAATTTGGCGCGTATTTTGAATATTCAATCTGGAATTCAATTTAAAATTCGGTATTAATTTTTTTTCATAATTAATATTATAAATTTATTAAAATTTAATTAAAAAAATTTAAAGATAGGGTAAATAAATATATTCAAATTAACTGTTAATAATAAACATTTATTATTTTTTCAAAAAACAAAATATCTTATTTATATAAGGTTCTACTCAAACAATGTATAAAGGTTGACATTGATTATTAATTAACTAATGAATTTTGGTTAAATAATAATTTGTTTATACGATTTGTAATTTCCTTAATTTATTTTTTATGTTTTTTTGGATTATATTTTTATTTCTTTTCATGCGGGGGGGCTCCGCCGCCCGACCCCCCCCTCCCCGCCCTCCGCCCGACCCACCCCCGCACCCTGCACCATCCCCCATGTCGGTGGCGGGTTTATGTCACTCGTGCTACAAAATAGTATACAATACCCGTGACCTAAGTGGCCATAATTGCACGGGGCGACGGTATCGTCTAACTACGCGCCGTGCAATTATGGGCCACTTAGGTCGCATGTATCGTAATATACTATTTAATAATGATTTATTATCCCTATTAAAATAAAATATTATTATTTTAATAGGGATAATAAATCATTAGTTTTGAATAAAAATTATTATTTGATTGATATTTGCATAAATTAGTTATTATATTGTTAATTTATCATTTAATTCTGCTCATAATATATAATTATATATCTTTATATAAGGTCAAAATCTATATATAATTATATATAAGTGATTATATATGGTTATATATAACATTTTTTTCCGGGGTACATTTTATGTTTAACCCTTTAGGTTCCAAGTGTGCCTATAGGCACACGCGGTTTGGATTACCATATAATATTATTCGATCAAAAATATATATGAAGCCTGATAATCACTTCTAAGGGATCAACACGAAGATGTGAGTGTACTCTAAAGTCCAAAATAGGGCATTAGTTTGAAAAGATTATACAAATGGTGATGACATAACAAAAAAATAATACGTGTGGCGGAAAGCAATCTGTATACTTAATGGCGCTTATATATTTGTATAATAACACTCAACCTAACTAATTACCATGCTAATTGTTAAAAGTTAATTAACATAATACAGCATACCCATATCAGCATACACAGCAGATAATAGTTTTTTAGATTCACCTCAAAAAATCATACTCAGAACATTTTTTTCTTTTAAAAACTAATTGTATACTCCTTTTAGATTATTTTTGAGCTAATTGATTGATTGATATTGATTGATTGATATAATTTTTATTTTTGAAATCGAAAAAGATATGTACATTATTTATAGTCGCTGCAACATAGGCAGAAGTATACGCATGTGTAAATCAGTTATACAAAATATATCACAATGATCACGAATCAGAGGTCGTCGTTACTTAAAATCCAACGTATTGCACAAGTATATCTGTCGGTCTTAAATGTATATCAATCTTATCGTTATTGGTCATGGCCGCCATATGATGGTACTAGGTATCTGCGTAACGCCGTTTGAAATTTACACAATGATGGCAGACACCGTAGGCTACGTGGAAGCATATTCCATAGGCGCGCATCATGGTTCCTGAATGATTGCAGACCCGTATCAGAATTTGACATCAGAACCGAAATAACCGCTTCTTATATTTTTTTCAATTGGATAAGGACATTGGGACTTACGGTGGTCCTATAGTAAAATTTGACGAAAAACTCGATTTTCTTTACTTCATTTTCTGATACTTTGTACATTTTTAGAACAGAAAATGATTTTGTATTGCCAATATTGACCATGAAAATAATTTTAATGAACTTAATAGTTATTTATACGTATTTTTCTTCCGACCTTTATTGCATACAATCCAGCGTGTTCCTACACTAACTGAATCCAAACATGTGTCCAAATCTACTTTATACTATGCAGACAAACTTCAGAAAACATAAAAATTATTAAAAAAAATTTTTGATTAATATTCTGCGATAGAAACATTGTTTTAAAATCATCAGAAAATTAAATATTTTTTTTACAAAAGTGCGGCCGTCTCCATTTATGGTTTTCCAATGATCTTATTCAACTTATTCACATTACAACCATGAACTCCGATTTTTCAAAAAAAAGATTAATAACAAAGTGTTGCCCATGAATAGAGTTAATAATGTCTTTTATTTAGGTTATGTTTACAATAAAAATTCAATATAATTTTATTTTTCTTTATAATTCTGTTTTTAAAAATTTGGAGTTCATAGTTCTGTGTGATACAGGTATTAGATATTACATAATTTTTTTCAAAAAATTTTTTTTTTACAGTTTTGAAAAAACATCAATTTTCATGGAAAATTGCTAGTTTTCCCTAGATAACTATGGGTAAACTGTCTAAAAATTTATGAAAATTTACAAAAAACTTTCGCTTTAGGTAAAAAATATAACCACCAATTTAAAAAAATGTTTTTATGTAACTAGCAAATTCTTCAAAATTTACTATAGAATCACCTTAAGGGGGATCCCTACCATTTTTCTTAAAATTGCCCCTTACTTTCCAATTTTCTTTAAATTTTCACATACGATTATATGATCAAAAAAGAGTTTTCTGAAAACTTTCTGCCTATTTTATCGTATTTTATCGTACCTACAAAACGCACATAGTGTTCTGATTTATTTTCACGTTGAGCCCTCCAGCCCTACTAAATTTTTCTACTATATATATATATATATATATATATATATATATATATATATATATATATATATATTGATATACAACGAATAGTTCATGATTTTTATAGTCAAAGTGAGGTAGATTTCCAATGTTCCTGGTGTAAACAGAATTTATTATACAGTCTAAAAAAATTCCTACTTACTTTTTATACCATTTTAAAAATATTTGAGCATTATCATCAAAATTTAGAACAAGTATCCATAATTAAAAATGAGATCATTTTATTTAAATAAAAAACAGTGTCTTTGCGAAATTTATATCCTATTTTATAAATAATTATTTTTCGATTCATCTCGATCAAGTCGCAGCACTTTGTTGATACACAAATTTCTTCATAATGCTAAAAAAATATATTCAATTAATTTCGACAAAATCTAATAAAACAAAGTAAGTAATTAAGTAAGTCAATGCACCTGAAATGTTTTGAATAAAGAAAAACATAAACGGCGAAAGAAGCTGTATTTGTTAAAAAAAGCACATTTATCTTAATGAATAATCGAACTTTACAATGTCATTTAAAAACTGAATATTTTCAAATTCAAAGTTGTTGTGTTAAGAAAGAAAAAAAATCGATTTTTGGTAAGAAAAATGGTATGGATCCCGGTTAATCGAGGTTACTATAACTACTCCAACTTGTTAAAGTATGCTTCATTAAACGGTTGTTTGAAAGCTTTACACCATTATTTACGGTATTATATTGCACTATTGTACATAAAAAGTGTTTTTCATATCGCACCTCCAGAACAAGACTACAATAACTCAAAATTCTATGTTTTTGTAAAACCAAGTTAGTAACGTAAGTATTTAATGAAATAAAATTTCTTTACTTGAATTTTATACTTGCATTATAGTTTCTACATCTCTTTTAATCAATGTTTGAAGTGCATAAAAGGTTGTTATTTTTCTATGAGCTATTTTGTGTAGAACTAGCTCGCCACGTGATTTGTGGCCCACGGCCTGCAACCTCAAGGCTCGCCCCCGCTGTAAAGCTTCGGAGCGAGTAAGCTCGCGTAGCTTTTTGCATATATAAGGCACGACCCGCCAACGTTCGCATTTCATTTTATCCGAGTGATCTCAGTTTAAGTCACGTTGCTGTGAAGTGTTAAATGCACAAAAGTTTTGTTTTACAGAGATCTACAATTTTACCATAGAACATTTAATAAAAATATAAAATTACTCAAAATACAGCTAGATTTAGATTCTTTATGCATTTTTTGCGCCGTATATTTCATTCTGTCCCAGTGAACTCGGTTTTAGTGTGATATTTGTAAAAAGAGTTACATTCAAGAAAGTTGTGCTTTTTCAAAATCTACATCCTCACCGTGAAAAATTTGGCATAAATTTTAATGTTTTCGGGCTATTTGTTTGCCGTAAACATTTCTCTACAAAGTTAACGATAGAAAAATTTTAAATAATATATCTGTGATAAGAGAAAGCTAATTATTTATATATAAGCCCGTAAAATTGTATAAACAATCGGCTTTCCCTAATCACAGATATATTATTTTAAAATTCTCTTTCGTTTACTTTCTAGAGAAATGTGAAAGGAAAACAATAAACCCCAAAACATTGAAATTGGTTAAGTAATGAAAAGAAATATATTTAATTAGTTATTTGTTTTTACAATAAGAACTTATATAGTGAAAATTCAGTAGATAATTAAATTTTCGTTTTATCCGAGTGATCTCAGTTTAAGTCACAATTTGTGAAATGTTAAATACAAAAAAGTTTTGTCTTACAGAGATCTACAATGGATCTAAACACAATTTTACCGTGGAAATTTAAATAAAAATATAAAATTTATTCAAGATACAGCTTATAGAATTAGATTTTTTATGCATTTTTTGCGCCGTAAATTTCGTTCTGTCCCAGTGATGTCGGTTTTAGTGTGATTTTTGTAGAAAATGTTACATACAAGAAAGTTGTGTTTCTTCAAAATCTACATCCTCACCGTCAATAATTTAGCATAAATATAAAATTTTAATGTTATCGCGCTTATTTTTTTCCGTAAACACTTCTCTACAAAGTTAAGGAAAGAAAAATTTTAAATAATATATCTGTAATAAGAGAAAGCTAATTATTTATATATAAGCGCGTAAAATTTTATAAACAATCCGCTTTCTCTAATCACAGATATATTATTTTTAAATTTTCTTTCGTTAACTTTGTCGAGAAATGTGTAAGGAAAACAATAAACACCAAAACATTAAAATTCATTAAGTCATGAAAAGAAAAATATATAATTAGTGATTAGTTTTTACGATAAGAATTTGTATTGTAAAACTTCAGTAAACTCGGTTTTAGCGTAATTTTTGTAAAAAATGTTACGTACGAGAAAGTTGTGGTTTTCCGAGATGTACAACCTTACCGAAGAAAATTCAGTAAAACACGAAATTTACTCAAGATACAGCTAAAATTCGATTTTTTAATATTCAAATAATATTTATAAAAGAAGTTCTATTTGGAATATACCCATTGAATTTAGCTAAAAATAGAACATTCAGCTCCCAATGATAAGAGAAACATCTTCCATAAATTTCAGCCGGTATGGCTAAGACCTCGCTGAGCTAATTGATAAACTTGCTCATGGGTGCATGCGTGCGTGTGTGTGTGTGTATGTGTGTGGATATGTGTGTGTGTGTGTGTGTATACCCACCGAAAAGTAATTCTTTTCCGATCGTGACGGGATGGAAGCTAGTGTCACTTAGCGCCCGCTTTCCAAACTAAGTGCACGTTTTGAAGGGGGTTTCCCATCTGGAGCCACGAGTCATGGCGCGTAGTCAGTGGCGTTCTCACGAAATAAACACGTTCTATACATTATTTTAAGCAACAACATTACTCATTATTTTTTTTTTATTTATTTAATTTTAATTCTAGAACTTATATTGAGTAATATTAATGCATACGTTATTATAAGCAATGATATTACTCATCATTTTATCTATTTAGTTAAATAAAATAGTTTGCTCGATAAAATAAAAATTTAATGCTATCATTCAAATATTACTATCGCAGACATTATGGGTCTCAATCGACTTCTTTGGAGGTACAACTATGCTACCAGTTTCTCTGAGGGTCCTAAGTAAAGCTCGGAGAGAGCACTGCATAAAGTCATCAAGTATTTCTTCCATGGATAGCTGTGGCATCAAGTCATTATCATAAGTCATCATCGTCATCATCATTCATCTGTACGGGAAGTCTGCAAGAAAAATAAGAAACCATTTATTAATTTAGAATTTTTATTAAAAATATATGTATAGCAATTACAATTTTTTAGAAAAATTCTTACTCGTTTACTAATGCTATGTTTCTTTGATTAGTACTAATAGGGATCCCGTATTTATAAAGAACTTCAATAAGCGTATCAAAAATTTCTTGAGAGTATCGATCGAAATCAAAAACATTTTTTACAACAACACACAAAGGTTCATCAGGGAATTACTGAAACATTTAAAATATATTTCTTACTTTTTTTATGAAACATATAATAATTATATGTCGAGAAAATAATTTACGTGGAAATGTTTAACAATATTTACAACTGCGCGTGTAGAATATGGATATTTAACTAATCCTTGATCGGACATGCTTCTTAATTCACCAAAAGCTTTGACGAGTTTGTGGAACAATTTAATAATTGAATTTCATTTTCTATGCTTGGAGTTGTTGATACGCTTATTGAAGTTCTTCATAAACACGAGATCCCTATTGGTATTAACCGAAGAAACGTAGCATTAGTAGAAGAGTAAGAATTTTTCTAAAAAATTGTAATTGCTATACATATATTTTTAATAAAAATTCTAAATTAATAAATGGTTTTTTATTTTCCTTGCAGACTTCCCGTACAGATGAATGATGATGACGATGATAACTTATGATAATGACTTTATGCCACAGCTATCCATGGAAGAAATACTTTGATTAATTTATGCAGGGCCTCTCTCCGAGCTCTACTTAAGACCCTCAGAGAAACTGGTAGCATAGTTGTAACTCTAAAGAAGTTGATTGAAACCCATGATGTCGGCAATAGTAATATTTCAATGATAGCATTAAATTTTTATTTTATCGAGCAAACTATTATTTAACAAAATAGATAAAATAATGAGTAATATCATTGTGTAAAGTAATGTATGGAATAATATTACTCAATATAAGTTCTAGAATTAAAATTAAAAAAATAAGAAAAAATAAATAAAATAATGAATAATATTGTTGCTTAAAATAATGTATGCAATGATATTACATAATATACGTTAGAATTGAAGTTAAATAAATAAAAATAATAAATAAAATAAAGATAAAATTAAATATAGGTTAGCAAGGTTACCTGTTTATGTCATGAGAAGGCCACTGACTACGCGCCATGATTCGTGGCTCCAGATGGGAAACCCCCTTCGAAACGTGAACTTCGTTTGGAGAGCGGGCGCTAGGCGGCACTAGCTTCCACCCTGTCACGTGTGATATCCCGAGGCGTAGTTTCTCGAGTGGTGGCGTGGTTTGACGAGCGCGCAATTTAAATTAATTGAAATAAATGTTTGATTTATTGAAATATATTGAATATGAATGTGTGAACTTAAAGGAACGATCTTAACAGGAGATTTAGGATTTTAAATGACAAACAGTTAATTATTGATTAAACAAGCACCTAGAGTAACTGTCTAAGTGCTTTATATATTCAAAATCTTAGAGTTAGCTACAACTTGTTGGTTTCGTGCTTCGGGTCTGACTCTCACTCTCCTCTCCCCTATGCTATTTCTCCACCTCGTGATTTTGTGGCGATCTCCGTGTCTCCACCCTCGCTCTCTGGTGGTAGCCAATCAGCGAAGGTCAAAGGGTAGATCGGGATTTTCCCTCTCCTTACTCTGGTCTTTAACTTCCCGTGTACGTGAGCTCTGCGATTGAGTGTGTGTGTGTGCTCTCTCTCTCTTTCTCTTCTTTCTCCGTCCGTTGCTTTCCCATGATCTTTCTTTGATCACATGTGTTGTTGCGAGCTTATCGTGTCCCTCGCCTTGACGAGAAAGCAATAAACTCTCCGTGCTTTCCTATGAATTCTACAATAAAGGCCTTTTATGTATTGAATTGAGCGATATCCGATATTTTGATATTTATAGCCTTGTTTACTCTAGCGAGATACTTAAACTTTTGGTTGTTATTTCTGAGTTTCCTGTCCGAGCCTATCGAGTGATTTACAGTTAAAGGAACGGATCGACTTAACAAATTTACATTTCAAGATTCATGCTTGTATATTCAAATATTTGCGCGTTGTTATATGTAATATTGGCGCATGTGCGAATTACGAGTAACGTGACATGTCATTACGTCACACACGTTAGGAAAAGAATCACTTTACGCCGGTTGTATGTGTGTGTGTGTGTGTATTTGTTCGTGTGGTCGATGCTTTTTTGTATTTTTAACGATTTTTCAATTTTTGGGTTTCAGTTTTTCAGATTTTTGCTAGGTTAACATTAATATAATATATTCGGATAAAATACACTTGAAAGAGCTTAAAATTACATATCTTCTTCGACCTGACATTTTTGATAAAATAATTCCCTTCTTTTGTTATACACGAAAACGATATTTTCTTGTAACGGTCAAGGTAAATCTACCACTACCTGGAGACTTTGTAGCAGCCGGGCTTATTTATTAAAGTCTAACACTAAAATTAACATTGACAATAAAAAGTCATATGCCCATCTCAAAGAGAATTTAATTATCTACCGAATCAAAATTTTAAATTATCGATTTACGTCGTGTAATCCGAGAAATTCATATCAATGTATATTAGTCAAATGTACTAGTACCTGGCCACGCCAAAATCATACGTCCCGATACCTGGACACCGCTGTTCCAATACATAGCCACCAGTAGCGGTGCTAGGCGGTTACTAGGCGTACCCGCCCGGCTCCCAGCATAGATGGTTCAGACCATCAGAGCTCACCTTATCCCGTCTCACAGCGGCTTCGTGCCCTACTAGATAGCATGATAGTTAGCTACTACTATTTTTTTTACTTTTGATATAATCTATAACTTAGGAAAATGTTTTGTATCCGTTTTGTTCGGGTAATGAATGCGTATTAGTAGAATATTTTTGAGTATATTGTTTCCGCTGTGAAGTACATTCATTATTTTTTGTTCTGCTTGCTTCTTATCCTTGGAAAGAGATGTATAGCCTGCACTATTCTGGTTCTGACTCATCTTAATGAAGGTATAATGGTGTACAAATGAGTTGAGAAACGTGGTTCAATTGTATAATCGAGTGAAACAATCAATTTACTTCAATCTAAAGCATTATAAGTATGAGAAATTGAATATTCAAATTACTTAGACTCGATAGGAGAAAATTTTAATGAAAGACTTTACAACTATTTTTTTTTCTTTCTTTATATACTTTAGACATACAAACAAAATTTCAGATGTCTACCTCTTTTAGTTTTCAAGATCTGAGTTTTTAGTACATTTAGACCGAGTGGCCAATGCAGCGGAAAGTGAGATTTTTGAGTTATAATGAATTCTACAAGTTGTAATAAGTGTATTGGGGTATACAATGTTAAAACTGAGTAAAATAATCATTTTTTTCAATTATTATGTACTTCAAATATCTAAAATAAGCCTTGCTTACTTACTAGCTCTAATGAAAACTGTAGAAACTTGTTCAACCAAAAAAAAAAATTATGACACTCGTTGATTACCTCAGTCGGAGTAATTTCACCAAAAAGTCATATCTAGAAATCTAAAAGACCTAGACACTCCAAATTTTGTGTCACAGTTTATTAGACTCAAAGTAGATGGAGAAAAATATTTCCAAGGCCTTAAATAATCTTTTTTCAATTTTTCAAAAAAAATTTTGTACACAAAATAGTATATATGTATACCTATATATGTCAAATGGTTCAATCAGCTCTAAACTTAAAAGAGAGTGATTAATCAATTGAAACATTTAATGTTTCACTTTAAACTCTACTAAAACATGATTTTTGTTTGAGACTGTTGGTTGCGATGGTAACTCATTTTACATATTTGCTCATTTCTCTTTCTGTATGATAGATAGAGACTTGAAGCTTTGGACGTAGGTGCAACCAATATATTGAATATAAAATTATTAGAAACTAACCAAGACACTTGGATAGTTGATCGGTAACCTAAAACATGATTTTTGATTGAGAATTGGTGTTTGCGATAGCAACTCGTTTGACATATTTGCTCATTTCTCTTTCTGTATGATAGATAGAGACTTGAGATTTTTTATTAAGCATTGTTCCATTTATAAAAGAACCATGATGATTAATATCGACATGGAGGCCTAAAGTATTGTTAGACGTATTTCTCGGCCTGCTATTGGAGTAGAATCAGAGCTATATTCACAACTAAAGTTTTGTTGGACTTACTCCTCAGCCTGCTATTAGCGGACCAGCAGAGCTGTATTCGCGAAGTTAAAATCTAACAGCTGAGCGACTTTCAATATTTGTTTATAACCTTACCTATAACATCGAAAAATTCTGCAATCTGATTCTGATTGTCGTATCAACAAACTCAAAGGTTATAGATTAGGAGTAAATAAGACAATTTGTACATTTTTCATGCATTTTGTATTTGATAATTTATAGAAAATCTGCTTTATAGTTAACAGTAATAAGTATATGATTATAGCTAAATGATTATGTAAATTTAGTAATATGTCCATTTTCGAATTTTATTTCTTTCTATCTAAATTTAGTTCCAGAAGTAGTATATATACGCGCCGGGCGAGAGGTCGTGACGTCATCACCCGGCGCATATATGGGGGGCGTGTAAACAATTAATTAATGTGACATTAATAGTTTTTAATTGTTTGTTTACATAAACATTCAATTTAAAAACTGTAAAAATTAAAGTAATTACCCCCGACACATAATAATATTAATTGTATTTATTGGTAGATAAACAATAAAATGTTTTTATTGTTTATTTACGTAAACATAACGCGCATCTCAATCCGCAATGCTGGAGTAGCGAGACGGTTACTCTATATATATATAAGCCAGGCGCCAATCGGCGCTCCCCTTTACCTAGTCCCGACTGCTGTAGCGAGACGAGATTCTTGAGTGTAGGTGGGAGCAGCGAGAAAGACGAAGAGAGAGAGAGAGAGAGAGAGAGACATAGCGTGCGCGGGGCCCCCTTCTGTCCGAGAGAGCTGAGGCCGGCAGCTTCGTACAGCGAGGAAGAAGAAGAAGAAAGAGAGAGTGTGCCCAGCACGCGGGGTTCCCCCCCGCGCCTAGTCGAGGGACCAGTGGCTGCGGTATCGGCTGGCAGCGACGGAACTTCGTAGGCATGATATCGGGAGAGAGACAGAGAGAAAGAGAGAGAGAGAGAGAGAGAGAGAGAGAGAGTAAAAAAGAGAGATAGAGAGAGAAGTTAAAACTATGTACTTACGTTGACCCGTAAAGGAATGTTAAGGATTGAAGCACAATACCATTTAAACATTTTTATATTGTAATAAGAATTAATTAGGGGCCTGCGGCGGCTCAGCCGGTAGAGTGTCGGATTCCCACGCCGGTGACCCGGGTTCGAATCCTAGTCTCTGCCGATTGATACAAGCACCTCTGTAAAAATTACATGTGCTTTGTTTACAAACACACCGCAGACCCCCGTCGTCGATTAGCACCACATGGAAGCACAAACATGGCGACGTTAAATAAAAAAAAAAAAAAAAAAGAATTAATTAATTAATTATTTTTATTATTGTAAAAACTTAAAATTTATTACAAACACTATTTTATATTAAAATTTAAAAAAATGTACATTTTATAAAAACACACTTTTTAATGACACTTTTTTTAATATCAGCTTCTTCCAGGATAGCCCTGAGCGGCGAAGGAGGCGCGCGCGTGCTGAAAGTCACTTATACAATTCCATGGTGAATCGGGCAGTCATACTCATTTGCCTCTTCCGTTAAAGATATTTCTTTAACATCAATTGTCCGCGCCGATGCTATCATAAATCTGAATGGCGCTTTGATTGTGTATCTTCTTTGATTGTGTTTGTACTTAAATCTTACTTGAGCCCCAACCAAACCATCTGCATTAGGGATACCGTCAAGGACCCAGTTCCTGATCAGTTAAGGCATGTCGTCACGTTATTTGTTGTGTCAAAGCATAAAAATGAGGTATTCATGGAAAATGAAATTTCTAATAACAAATATAACTGTAAATCTTTAATAAAAATTGAAAAAATACATAAATAATCAAAATTAAGTTAAATATAAAGCCTCAAAGAAAAAAAGCTGTGGGAGCAATTTCTGATCACTTAAAATTTGTGTGGGAGTAATTTCTGATCATATCAAGACCCAATTCCTGATAACATATATTATTGACGTACAAGTATTTTATATGATAAATTAAAACTTATTAAGCTATACTAATACGGTAGATATACTAAAATATAACATTTTCGGCTGTGTGATTATAAATGTGAAACTTAGGCGACGTAAAAGTGTTCGGTTTTCGTACTCAGTCTACTGCACGATATAGACTCGCGTGCGATCATATATTTATAACCTACAAAACGCACATAGTGTTCTGATTTATTTTCACGTTGAGCCCTCCAGCCCTACTAAATTTTTCTACATCTCACATTTATGAGTTTTCTAGAAAGAGTAGTAATCTAGTATACCGTGAATGAATGCTCTAATAGTGCGTACGCGAACAGAGAAAAACACACACACATCTTGACTGTGTGTGTGTATGTATTATTAAATTTATGAAAGTATATGTAAATGTGTTAAAAATAACGGGAAAAATTAAAAGTTTATGGTTCAGGTAAACTGAGTTGTATTTTTTTGTTTTAAAATTTTAGCCTTTATTTTATTTTTATAGTATACAAGTTCTTTTTATAAAGATATTTTACATAGAAAACATAATTTCAGATAAATTTGTTTTCACTCTACTTTCAATTTTGGCTTTGCGAATAGCGTAATATTGCGCGAAAGCATTCAATTCTTTGAGAATATTTTTAGCATTCGTCTCATCTTCTTTTATTAATTTACTTTTCAAAAAATCTAAAATGTATTCGACAGCATGATTAACAAAAGTTGTACACTCTTCTATATGTTTAAGGCGCGCACTAATACATTCACGCACGTGCGACAGTCCTTCGAGTGTAGCTAGCTGCATGACGATGCTTGGTGGATTATCGTGCTTCTTCTTCTTTTTACCGGGCGGTTCGAATGTAGTGGTTGCTTCCATATCCTCGTATAGCTGCGACTCGTGTGGCTGACCTATGTTCGTCGTCGTCGTCGTAATTGGCCACTTCGTCGTAATAGACCTCCTCGCTTTGCCGCTGACCGTCTTCTTCTATCGCTCCGTCGACTACTTCCTGTCCCCCCTCTTCCGCGAATCGTAGGTCTTACACTCTCTGCTGTCGATGGTATCCTAGCAGTACACCGTAGAAGACCTCGCTATGTACAACGGATAGGCTGAGCGTATCCTTTGAAAGAAGCGTATAAAACCACTTTCTGATCTGATAAGCTCTGTGCATTGCGCAAAAATCTTTTTTATTCTCAAACTTTTGAGCGCTGTATGTTATACACATCAACACAGCTGGTAACGCCTGCTCGAGATGTTGAAAACTCGGTGCATCGTAATGCTCGACATTTATAATGCGGCGGGCCATCACTGATTCCAGATACATGGCTTTTTCACTCCTCGTACGAGGGTAGTTCAATAAGTCTTTAGAATAAAGTATAAAAACAATTTTTTTTGGGTAAATTTTTTTTTATTTTTCAACATAATCTCCTTGGAGCTCTATACACTTGGTCAATCGCTTTTTAAGTTTTTTTAATCCTTCAGAAAAGTGCGTTTTCGGAAGTTCCTCAAAATAAGCACTTACAGAGGCAATGACGTCTTCGTTGTCCGTAAATCTCTGTCCACCGAGCCATTTTTTCAAGTTTGGAAATAAGAAAAAGTCACTGGGGGCTAAATCTGGTAAATACGGTGGGTGTTCGACCAATTCGAATTTTAGTTCTTCAATTTTAGCCATTGAAATGAAGCATTTGTGAACTCGGGCGTTGTCGTGATGAAAGAGAATTTTTTTCTCGCCAAATGTGGTCGTTTTTTTTTAATTTCTTCTTTCAGCTGCTCTAATAATGATGCATAATACTCACCAGTAATTGTTTTACCCTTTTCCAAGTAGTCAATAAGTATAATTCCACGTGCATCCCAAAAAACTGTAGCCATAACCTTACCAGCTGACTTTACGGTCTTTGCCTTCTTTGGAGCTGGTTCGCCTGTGGAAATCCACTGTTTGGATTGTTCCTTTGTCTCAGAAGTGTAGTGGTGTATCCATGTTTCATCCACAGTCACAAATCGACGAAAAAATTCCTCAGGATTCCGACTTATGCGCGCCAAAAGAGCCTCAGAGGCGACCACTCTATTGCGTTTATTCTCAGCTGAGAGCAAACGCGGCACCCATCTTGCCGATAGCTTTTTCATGCCTAATTTTTCATGTAGAATTGAAACAACTGCACCTATAGATATCCTTGTGGCCTCAGCTAACTCACGCACTTTTAATCTTCTATCCTTCAACACCATATCGTGGATTTTATTGATGATTTCGGGAGTAGTTGCTTCTACGGGCCTTCCTGAACGTGGTTCGTCACTTATTGATGTACGACCACGCTTAAATTCATTTACCCAGTTATAAACCGTTGCTAAGGCAGGGGCAGATGTGCCATGAACTGAGTCCAATTCATTTTTTATCTCATATGGAGTTAAACCCTTTAAATGAAAATGTTTAATTACCGCTCTGAACTCGTTTTTTTTCATTTTTCTTAACAAGCAATTTTTTTTTCAATTGATTATAAAAACACGTAAACTCAGAAGATGTGGACTGTGACTGCACCATATATCTAGTCGGGAGTGGTCCTGACTGAAAACAGATGATTTGGAGCGATTCGCGCGCCATCTGTTGGTCATTCTAAAGACTTATTGAACTACCCTCGTACATATATTCTGCGTGCATCCCTCGCTATCTTATATAAGTGACGTCGTAATTGACGAAGAGAAACTTCGCCTTCAAACCACTGTAGACCGTGCACATCGAGCGAACAGTAATTGTTAGTTTGACTCACGTTCGTAGGTAAATCGTTAAAACCGTATGGTGTACACACTATCCAGTGTCCGATGACGCGATTTTATAGTGATATCGCTGCAACTTCTTTCGGTAAGAAGTTTTTATATGCATCGCGAATGCCTGTATGTCGATAACGTAATTCATTTTATGCTTTTGAGAGGTGTGTGTATTAGCTACGATTACTGTGCGAGAAACTGATCTGATTGTGCTTTGTTTTAGGCCTAATATACTCATGTCCCCGCATTGAATTCCGTTATGATTTGCCTGTTTAAGTCAATCTCCAAAACATTATCGTATTCAGCATAAACAATACAGTTTGTGGTCGATACGAGCGCCTGCTCAAAACCCACCTCTATGCGCACACTACCCGAGCGCACGAGATTCCAGTGCGTGGCACAGTGAGACAATAAATCAGGCGTAAGATCAAAAGCAGTAAGGAAATTACCTCTTGAATAATTATAACGATTAAATCCGATTCCCTTGTTGAGAAAATGTATGCCAGTGTCGGTAAAAAGTGGTTGAAAGGCGTTTATATATAGTTCAGAGTGCCCTGTAAATCGTGGCTGTAGAGGTTTATTCGGAATTTGTACACCGTCGATATACAGAGAGAGATAATTAATTGAAAAAGTTTGAAAATTATATGGATCAAATCTCCGATTTCCGTTAAATGCTCTATTGTCGACAAAACCAATGATTATGCTTTTCGGTAACTGCCCGAGTATGACGTTTTCAATTGCATTTCCAAGAATACTCGCGTGAAGTGTGAACGATTTTACCTCTACACGTGTGATTGAATATTTGGCTGTGGTTTTTGCTAATGCATTGGCGTGGCCGTGTAAGACACCCGGGCTGATTTTAACTCTGTGAACGATGAGTGTTGCTTCTTTTATATGCACTTTGAATTTACTGTCATCGGAAACATTCATTAAGCAAAACGCGTCCTTGATTCTTACTAAGCGAATTCTCATTTCTACACCGTTAATTAACATTTTGTCTTAATTCAGCAGGTCGAGATGCAAGAATAATTGCATGTCACACACGCGGCCATAGCGCGTAAAGGCTAGCGGGGCTGCAGCATTCGGCGCAGCTTCGAAAACGTCTTCCGTATCCTCATACCATAAACTAGACGTCAAATGCGACTCTTTAGCTGCGGGAGAATAGTTGAGTAGTGACCCTATGTAGGCCCTGTAGGAGTACGCGTTATTTCGTTGTGAAACAAGTTTTTGATTGAAAAATATGTCAATCTGATTAAACATGGAATGCAAAATATTATTAACTGGTGCAACTTTAGCATTTTCAGCGTCTGTATCAACGGGTATGATTTTAGACTAAATGTAAAGCATAGTGTGCGCTAGATCTATATAATGCTCGCTCGCGCTTGGCACTATAAAATCCAAGGATGCACCCCCCTCCTCGCTGAGTGATTCAAGTAAGCACTGCTTTCTATCGATGTCTGAGTTGCCAGAAGAGTAAAGAGATCCAGTTCGCTCGTCATACATTCCGACGAATGAGTGTGTAAAAAAGTCATTTTTGCGAACGTGATGAAAATTACTTTGGTCCAAAAATATCGGTTATATTTCTAAAAGTAGTCAGTTTTTTTTTCTTTCTTCTCATTGTTTGCGCCCTCCTTCTTTTATCAGCAGTGTCGCGTTATTTTTTACTTTGTTTACACTTTTTGCGCGGGGTGCCGATGCTACCCAATACACGTGTATTTCTTGACTGCCGCCTGCGCTTAACAGCTCTCGATTTATAACCAGACCCCTGCATCATATCCGCGATTTTATTGGCGGCTTTTCTCTTTAAATTTTTGCCGGACTCTTTTCTCGATACTTTACAGCTTCCTTGAAATTGGCACTGCTGTTTGCGACGTCGTCCAAAACATTAATACTTGCGCGTACAGCTTCTTTACCTACTTTCTGTGCACCGAAAGCAACGTATGGAAGAATTCTGCGAAATAATCCGCCTAGCCACGCTCCTAGACCACTACCGCGCTGAAACGTTCAGCCTGTAAAAACGTTTCGAATACCGCCACTGTTTAATCGTTGTAATGACGTATGTAGTGACTCATGTTCTACATATTTTTTAACGATTATGCCCAAAGTGAAGCGTAACCGTCAACGTTCCGCACTCAAATGGTATGCGTTGACCGTGCTGATCTCTTATATCGATAACAATAGATCGGAAGCTATGTTGCAAAAGCGGAATGTAGTGTATAGGTACAAATTGTCTCACAACGTTCGCTCCGAATTTATATTTTGAGCTGTCCAAGGATACGATACGTAAAAGCGATGCTTGAGTTTCACCGACTGTATACGGCTTGCATATGTCTGTGTAGACATACAGCTGGTCGGGTATAGTACGAGAGAGCGAAGCCGGTCTGTTGCCCAGCGCAATGACGCTACCCAAGTTCGAGGTGGTAAAAGGCCCTTCCCCTCTCTGTGCACAGCATCCTCAAAACCGAATACATGCCTTATTTTTTCGTTAAACTGCGCGTAATGCGTCTGATCACATGCGCATTGTCGCTGCAGAGTGTAAATAGCCTTTTTACAAAATTACCGGTACGAGCATTAAATGATTGTGAATTCCATACGATTTGTTTATTTCTGCGGCTAATTGGTCAATATTTTCGTAAATACCGTGTGCAAAAAAATACATTTCTTCGCGCTCTTTGTTATCCAATTTAAAATTGTAAAATGCCTCATACTCGTTGATATGCGTAATCGTACTCGTTGATATGCGTAATCGTACTCGTTGATATGCGTAATCGTACTCGTTGATATGCGTAATCGTACTCGTTGATATGCGTAATCGTACTCGTTGATATGCGTAATCGTACTTGTTGATATGCGTAATCGTACTCGTTGATATGCGTAATCGTACTCGTTGATATGCGTAATCGTACTCGTTGATATGCGTAATCGTACTCGTTGATATGCGTAATCGTACTGCGAGGCCAACGCTCCAATCACCTGTTAGTTTTATTTCGCGCGACAAATGAGTAGTAAAACAGCTTGTTTCCATATCGTTGTAGAACATTAGGCAGCTATTTAATGGTAAAATAAGAATTCGTCGGTGTTCTCCATTTTCTTAAATACTCTCGAGATCGGACGCTTTTATCCAAGAATTGAATGTATCCGGAAAACCTTGCCACTTTACGAGCACTTGCTTATTCGACCCAGGCTCCTTTGTACGAATGACACGTTCTACCTTGAAAACCTCATCGGCTATCATGCGGCTTTTACCAACGGGCGCCAGGTCCTCTGTATAGAAAAATCCGTCGATTAGCTCGTCGTTCAAGTCTTCTAAGATAAATGTGCGCAAATTTTGTCGTTTTGATACGTGTTCTATCTTGATTATTTCTTCGCTGAAATTTTTTTCATAACCTTTCTCAAAGGTATTTTTAGTTCGACTGATGCGTACATAATCTCCGTGTACGTATTTAGCTATAACGTTAAGCGCCCTCTATTTTTTATTGATACATTGTTGTCGCGCCCGTCTTTTTAAATTTTCGCTTGATGTCGGGATTTCTCGCGACTCGGAAGCGTATATCGTGTTTCTTTAAAAGGCCTTGGAAGGCCGAGCCGACGAACTCCTTGCCTCGGTCCGACTGTAAACAGATAGGCTTTCAACCTACCGCTCGCTTGAGAATTTTTTCAATCGCCGCTGCCACGTTATGGGCAGTTTTATCGCACAGTGCTTCAACCCACGAAAATTTACTGAGTACGTCAACGACGACTAGAAGGTAACAGTAGCCTTTGTTATATTGTTTTATTGTAGTTAATTGCAGCAAATCGCATTCCCATAAATCGTCGATATTTGTAACGTTATAGCGCAATCTAGGACATTTTAAACGTACGGGTCGATGAAGAGAGTAAGCGTCTTGATTACTCAACCATTCATAAATTCTTTTTTTTCTTATTCGTTTGTCACAGATTTACCCTTTTTGTTAACACGTATGAAATTTCGCGCACCCGCGTATCCCACCTCATGCGAGAGATCGTAATATTGCTTTTCATAATTCATTTTATATGTTCAATCTAAGCCACTTTTTTCGCAGCGGTCCTCGTCAACGCGAGTGATACGATTGGCTCTCTGTATAAATCTGTTTTAATTAAGCGGCGTTTAATGGTATTTAAAGATGCTGTTAATCTTTGCACGATTTTTAAAATTTCCATATTTCCTATCAAATTGCTCGGAGTATCCGATGTTTTGATGAATTTCGCGAATTCAACACACCCAATGGGTGCGTCATCCTCGCCCTGCCCTACCTCCCCATCCGTTTTCTTATTTTTTTGCTTCTTTTTAACAGCATCATTGAGCGACTCAGTGATATTCGATCGTTCGATCTTTCTCCCGTCTATCGTAACCACTCCGGCATTATCCCACCTTATTCGTTCTGGCGCTGAAGATTTCCAGTGCCAAAGTAACAGTTTTGCTTTTCGCTCGTAAGTCTTAGGCACCCTTTCTAGTATATCTTCTTCAGTGAGCGGGATAAGCGCGTCGTCGATCTCATCTAGCTCGCGCTCTGAATCACGCTGGCTGATACGTTCGTTCTCTTTAAAAAATAAATATCGCCGTAAAACTTGCAAATAATTCATACATTTTTCGCGTTCATTTAAATTTCTTTTCGAATGTAGGAGATCGTGCATTTCAGAGTCCAGCCTAGATAAATTATCGCCACAGGTCTGTATGGATTTTTCATTCGCGCAAGTCGAGGCTGACTGAGGTGGCGGCGGTGATGGCGGCGGCGGCGGCTCGTGCACTGGTGGCCTCGAAGTCCCCGCTCCGCCTTTCACACGTTCGAGCGACTCTTCGGGAACAAGAATCATCTTGCCCGCTCGATCCATTCCCCCTCCCCACAACCACTAATCACTGTGAATTACCGCCGAATAATTTTGAAATAAGTGTACCAACTATAGGTGGTAGTAACAGAGGTAAAAATCCACCACCGTTTTGCAGTAAAATTCGTTTTCTTTTTTGCCAACCTACTGCACTATCGCGTGATTTTGTATTTTTTCATTATATACCAATTTACGCAGAACGTGCCTGTGTCTGCTCAAACGCCTTTTTTGTGACTCTTTAAGTTCGACAACTCCGTGCAAAACGTTCAAAACACACTCACATACACACTTTATCGTATCTTTATCGGCCGATCGAAGCAGGGCTTTTCGCAGTTCACCGTCAGCACAGTGCCTCAGAACAAACAAAAGTAGGGTGTTTTTCTTCGTAAAATGATTACAAGGTAGCGGGTCTCCACGTTTACTCGAGCGATACTTCGATCTTGTCTCAGCCATTGTCACTGATAGACTGATGCATCGAGGTTTCGTTCGTTTTTTATAATTGCTTCGCCTCTCTCATCGAAATTTCAAATATTTTGGCACGTATACGTAGTGCAACTCGTCGTCCGGAAATATACAAGTACGCACTCTAAACTCATCGAGAGCAGCCTGCGAAAGATCGAGAAACAAATAAGAGTGAGGATTTCTAGTCGGATCGAGATAAGCTTCTTGCAAAAATGTAGGATCCTCGGGATATACTTGTCGCGCAAGATGTTGAAATTTTGCACGGTCGCGCGAATTTTTAAAAGTCACCATATATTTTGTGTTCAAACTTATGTCGCGTTGCGATTTTCTGTTATGAAAAATATTTTGCGTCATAAAGATAACGCTTATGTTTTTGTGATGACTACCTTTCGTAAATAAATCGAGAATTATGTCGCTCGATGACTCGCTCATCAGCTCGTCGAGAATAAGCAGCTTCTTTTTCTCATTATCGTACGAGTAGTCATCCGGCTGAGGGAGCCCCTCTCGAAATTCGAGCTCTGGCATGGGTACTTCGGCGACGGTGATGGTGGCGGCGGCGGCGTCGCAAGGTCTGAGCTCCGTTCGGTACGTCTCTTGCCACTCTACGTAGTAAAACCGTATACGTTCAAAGCATGCATCACAAATACCGCCTGCCGTCGCCCCCGCCGTCAAGTGCGCAAGAAGCGATCTTTTTACGAATAATGTTTTACCGCAACCCGTAGGTTCGCACACGCAACAAGTAAACGGATTTTTCCAGCGCGTATCCATTCTCGTAACTGATAAAAAAAGCAATGTTGACGAATTTTTATAATGAATGAGAGTGAAGGATGATAAAAAGAGCTTAAAAAGGAGAAAAAGAGAGAGAGGGGTATAGGTGATCACCGCGGCGCGGAGCGACACAAGCGCGCGTATATGAGCTTCTGACGCGTGCGCACGCGCGCGATCCGCGTAGATAAGCTCATCACCGCGGTATATAAGCTAGTACTGCGTGCGCGCGCACACGCACGCATGGAGCTAAGCTCATACGAGCACGTGCATCTGTTATATTATGCAGATATGTACATATGATACATACATGTAAAGAAAAAATAAATATTTGATTAGAATAAATTTATTTTCATAATTTTATAAAACATTTTACATAATAACAACTTAATTATCTAGTGCTTGTAGCCAAAAGGTAAAGACAAACTTTGCGAAACGTATCGTCTTTTTTTCAAAACAATGCTACACGTTTTCGTTTCATCGCTCGTTACAACGTCATGAGTAGGTATACGTCTTTAACATTAAATTTTATTTTAATATTGTTCGGACTTTCTTCTTTTTCTTCTTCTTCTTCTTCTTCTTCTTCTTCTTCTTCTTCTTCTTCAGCCTCGTCATTGCTCGGTATGATTATATTTTCTTTTTTATCCTCGTAAAATCTACAATCGAGGAGAACTTTAACACTTTCAAAATTTTTTTTTTCGAATTCATAAAATTTAAACACATTCCCTTGATTTTTCAACACTCTATAGTAGCACCCGTAGAGCGGGTGAGTGCTCACAATGCGTAAAATTTTGGACCGCAGGATAGAAACGTATGAATGTAGGTTCCTTCCCCGTATCTTTTTAACTCATCCGTCATATCACCTAATAAAGAACCGAGAGGGGGGCTCTATTCATTTGCAGCACCCTCATTATACACGAACACACACGAATCAGTGTCATAGTAAAGAATTTTCGCCGATAGGGGTTCAAAAATACTATATAATTTGAGACTAAAACTTCATCACTTACGGGCAATACATCGAATACTTCTTTTTCAGGGTCTACTAGGAGTTTAAGAAGATCTTTTCGCGTATTTATTATTTCAGTTTGTTTCAAATTACTACGCTGGCAAAATGTACCCCAAAAAGAGTTTAAGCAGAGTTTTGAAACGGCACGCAAGCCTGCATTTCTTTCTATCTTTTCGCGCTGTAACTTGATTTCCTCGTCTCGCTCGTACTCTTTTAATAATATTGCATTTTACTAGTCTCATTCTCACACCAAGACGGTCAGGCCCTCGCTTGTTACTTTATTTTCAATAATAAGTTTACGTAACCGGCAAACAAACCTCCTTCACCCGTGCGCGGATTGAAGCGCGTCCTCCGATACTGCCAAATTATATATATTTCATTGATTTCGTATCCAAGTTCAATGGCTTTTCTCAACTCGTCGGTCACCCATGTGCCAGTGAACTCGCGCTCGTGAATTTCTTCGTGGTTACAGTCTTCTTATAGCATTTCTTCACAACAAGAACGACACAGTGCGAATAACAGTCGATTATGCATTTTTATAGGTAATAAAGGCAGAAATAATTTACGTGGTGGCAAAATTTTACATTTTACGAGGCCCTCTACGCACGCTAAATAGTTGTTTTTACCTTCCGTCAGTTCTTCACACTCCGTGCCAACGAGAATACGCGGATGTCCGATCGGAAACTGGTCTCTCTTACACACGTAAGGTGAACAAATGTCTGTATACTTAATTTTTTGGCTTTCTTTAGCTTTGTAATACGTAACGATATTTTAATTTACTGATAAGCGGATTTCGCACTCCAAAATTTCACGCGTTTCGTAACCGAGATACTTTATTCGAGCGATTTTTACACGTGTGTTCTCGTAAGATTCGTTAAAAGAGCGACCATACATTGAAATTTTATCGCGATTATTTTTAAAACATTTTGGACATCCCTGCGTGTAGCAGCCTTGGAACTCGAAAACTGTACCCCTGTCGAGAGCGTGAACTGCAGCTTCCGGGTGTAAATACCCGTCTATTAAAAATCCCTCGCTTAACCTAAACTCTCGAATTCTTTCCGCATGTATTATTTCTCGACCTATTTCACGCTCGCACTGCAATAACCATTCGATGGATTTCTGTAAGTGCCTATTGGCGCGTCTACAGCCGTTTGGTAGAATTATACCTATGTTAATAAAATTTTTGGGTAATAAATTTTTTCTTCTAAATACGTGTGAACAAGCTGATGCGATTGTGGTTGTATGTTGAAAAGGATCTGTATCCCCGACAAATAGAAATATTTTTCTAAAAGCCAAACACGCGTGTCTCAAGATCTCAACGTCAGAGCGACAATAGTGGCCGCGAGTAGTGGGCCTACGTAATGTTGATTTTCTAACTTATTAAATAGATGCGAATAATAACCTTTTTAATGTTAACAGGTAAATCAAAAGTGCTCGGTAGCGCGCTCAACTTTATGTGAAAATAGTTTAAACTATCTATAAACTTTGTTCGCCCGAGTTGCAACGTAATGATATTTTGACCGTTAAGAATAACACTCGGTAAAACTTGGCTCGATTGCTTTGTTAACTCTTTTAAAATAAATTATTATACTATACATATTATTTGTTCAAATGTCGACTTTTCGCGAATGCAAATTTCTATTAATTCTTTTACCGGTTCCTTGTGAAAAATATATTTGCGAATGTCACAAGTATTGCACCATGGTGTCATATCGTCCGAATCTATACAATCGGTACTCACTTGTTGGGCTACGCAGAGATTAGGTATGTGCACTTTTGTTGTTCTGTGATTTCGATAAGCAGTATCCTGACGTGTCTCGAAATCATAAAATATAAACAGGTATCTTTTTAGAGCTGGTGGCTGGTTCCTCACAGTTTTTCTTCTACCGTAATCGCCATTTATTGGCCGCATATAACACATATCGTTAACTCTGTGACGCTTTCCACAAAATCTACACCAAAAAACACCGCATTCGTGCTTTCCGCGATTACAGTGCGTCAACTTTCAACATCATCTACACATTTTCAAAACATCACATAATTATTTATTATTTTTTTTGTAAGTATCGCCTCTTTTGTGGTATTCATAACAAGCCTTATCAAAGAAATCTCGGTTGCAAGAATCGCATTTAATTGTATTTATACTTTCGGCTTTACATGCAGGTGAAACGAAACAGTAAGGACAAATTTGCTTACACACGTGTTGATCAACGTGATAGTAGCGTTTGTTGCAAATGGAGCAAAAAAACTTTGTTTTCGCTATCCCAGTTAAATCTAATATTGTGTCAAAGTGGCGCGCATCCGAATCATAAAGAAGGTTAATATTTCCATGAAACTTGATATTCGCCATCATCAAATCGTCGCGCCCGCCAAAAGAAGCCGACTCACCGCTTCCAAAATTATTTTCATCATAAACAACAATTGCTATACTGTTGGGTAAAAAAATCTTGAAATTTTTTTATCTCACGCATTCCGCAACCTCCGTTGGGTATTATAACACTAGCATCGCGCACGAGTTGCTCCGCCCTCTCCTTTTGCATTTTTCTACGCCCAACACGAATGACGCGCGAAGCATTTTTTTCTACGTACACCGGATCCTACCAGCATATCTATAAAAACCGCTTGTAAAACAAAAGTATTATCCATTTGAAAATCCTCGTTTTTTTTGAGTCAAATTACTGATCAATTCCCACAAGTCTTCGTAAATAAAATTCTCGATAGGTCTGAGCGATAGAGAGCGATGCACCGCGTGCAAAGTATTCACTTCTCACGCTTACCCCTATCAGGTCATTTTCGGATGAAGCAAGCGAGCATAAATAAGCATGAATGTCGCGCATAACCGTCTCTAACCAAATAACAGGATTTATACGTTCTGACGGTGGATCGTTTACTCGTAGTAAAAATCGTCTACCTGTCACGTTAAACTTTCATACATATTGCTCGCTCTCCTCAGCTATGACGAACCAATTACCAGGGGGACATATATCGTACGCATCTTGATCTGGGGCCCCTGCAGCCACCGTTGCCGGATGAGCTCCGGCGCCTACTTGTATCGGATCTCTCTCGGTCGCTCTCTCGCTCGCTCGTTTGCTGCTCGATGACGCATACATTTCTGTACAACCCGTCGCTTGCTGCCGGCGGCTGCTGCTGCTGAAGCTCCGGCGCCTACTTGTATCGGATCTCTCTCGCTCGCTCTCTCGCTCATTCGTTTGCTGCTCGATGACACATACATTTCTGTATAACCTGTTGCTTGCTGCCGGCTGCTCTGGCGATGGGGGTAAAGAAGGCCACAAAGAGCCCGTAGAAGAGGGTGATGAAGGTATTTCTGGACTCGAAGAAATATCGTTTGATGCATCATTGACTGAAACTTTTATTTGAAATAATCAATTTTTACAAATACAAATTATTATTAAATTTATTTTTTCATTAAAGTACTTGTTCTGAAGAGCCATTAAAACTTTCGCGAGTGCGTTCAAAAAGATCTGTCAAATTAGTCTCCGTATACAGAGCAGAACTTTCGTCTTCGGCCATATCGTGAAACCGTTTAATCTCCATTGCGAGAGGCACATCCATAACTCGTTGCATATAAACCATCAAATACTCCGGATTAGATAATGCTTCTGGTATTTCCTTTAAATTATTTAATCTTCTTCGAATGAATTTAAATAAATACTAGCCTAAACCGCTTGCTTCGCAAAGTCAACAAATTGTTGATATAAATAGTGTTAATCTTAATTGGATTCTTTGCATTATGATTTATTAAAAAGTATGATACAGTTCGTTAAAGATTTATAAAAGTCGATATTAATTGATAAATCTCCAAAATTAACATTTAAATTAATAAATTGTAAAATAATTTGATTATTATTTCCAATAGTAATGTGCTATAAAACATTTTGTTAACACATATTGACTTATACCGATGTATATTTTATTTAATAATGTTTAATATATTTTATAACATAATTTAATATGTTTTTATTAAAAAAATAATAATAATAAATCAATTTTTAGATTGGATTTAATTGAACATTTTTAGTAAGAAATATACTATAACATTTTATTTTTGTTTGGGGTGTGTGGTTGCATGGATCGCGGAATCATTATTATCATTATTTTCTTTATTTCTCTTTTTTTTTCTCTGTTTCCCTCTTTCTCTCCCTCTTGTTTATAAAACAAATTGTTGATATAAATAGTGTTAATCTTAATTGGATTCTTTGCATTATGATTTATTAAAAAGTATGATATAGTTCGTTAAAGATTTATAAAAGTCGATATTAATTGATAAATCTCCAAAATTAACATTTAAATTAATAAATTGTAAAATAATTTGATTATTATTTCCAATAGTAATGTGCTATAAAACATTTTGTTAACACATATTGACTTATACCGATGTATATTTTATTTAATAATGTTTAATATATTTTATAACATAATTTAATATGTTTTTATTAAAAAAATAATAATAATAAATCAATTTTTAAATTGGATTTAATTGTACGTTTATAGTAAGAAATATACTATAACATCTTATTTTCGTTTGGGGTGCGTGGTTGCATGGGTTGCGGAATCATTATTATCATTATTTTCTTTATTTCTCTTTTTTTTCTCTTTTTTCCTCTTTCTCTCCCTCTTGTTTATAAAACAAATTGTTGATATAAATAGTGTTAATCTTAATTGGATTCTTTGCATTATGATTTATTAAAAAGTATGATATAGTTCGTTAAAGATTTATAAAAGTCGATATTAATTGATAAATCTCCAAAATTAACATTTAAATTAATAAATTGTAAAATAATTTGATTATTATTTCCAATAGTAATGTGCTATAAAACATTTTGTTAACACATATTGACTTATACCGATGTACATTTTATTTAATAATGTTTAATATATTTTATAACATAATTTAATATGTTTTTATTAAAAAAATAATAATAATAAATCAATTTTTAGATTGGATTTAATTGAACATTTTTAGTAAGAAATATACTATAACATTTTATTTTTGTTTGGGGTGTGTGGTTGCATGGATTGCGGAATCATTATTATCATTATTTTCTTTATTTCTCTTTTTTTTTCTCTGTTTCCCTCTTTCTCTCCCTCTTGTTTATAAAACAAATTGTTGATATAAATAGTGTTAATCTTAATTGGATTCTTTGAAATATAATTTTTCAAATTATATTATATACGGTGCTCGAACAAAATAACTTTGAATTACGCGCCACAATACGATCGTAGGTTAGACGTTAGGATGCCTTTATGTTATCTTAAAATTACTTGAAGAAACTTTAATGATGAAACCACCACCATATTGTGACGTATATTTCTATGGATTTAAAATTTTATCTTATTAAGTATGGATCACAATGATTTAAAAGAGATATCAATTTATAAATTGTATAAATGATGGCTGAGTAATCGCCAATATTACATTTATTTATATTAAAACACAAAAAAAATTCTTATTTTCTATAGATGAATATTATTTGTTATATAGTTCAATTATCATCAATCATTTACTAATAAAAATATCTATACGTAATATTTGTATGGATGAGTAATCGCTAAAATTACATTTATTTATGTCAACATACACAATAAATACTTATTTTCATTAGATGAATACTATATGTTTTATAGTTAAGTTATCCACAATTATTTGGTAATAAAAAAGTATATTCTTAACATCTGTATATACGGTAACAAATTTGTAAATTCAAATACATTCTAATAAATATATTTATATATCAAAATTACATAATTATATATGATCAATTATAAATCATTTGTAATGCGGGCGTTATTACTACAAAAATTATATTTTAATAATAACGACAGTCTCAACCCTGTCAAACGCAGAGAACAAATGAAAATAAATGAATGTATTTATCATTTTTATGTTTATACTAAAAAAAAACATTATTTATGCAAATAATTTCTCACAGCGTATATTTTATCAGGGCGAAATCCACAGTGCACATCTTATAACGTGCATGAATACATATAGCATTTACCATTATACATACGTAAATTAAAAATTTCAAAAAATAATGAATATTTGTACAAACGATCATTCGCAGCATCCATCTCATCTGGACAAAATCTACGGTGCACATCTTATAATATGCAAGAATACATGTAGCATTTATCATTATGCATTCGTAAATTAAAAATTTCAAAAAATAATGAATATTTGTACAAATGATCATTCGCAGCATCCATCTCATCTGGACCAGATCTGCGGTGCACATCTTATATAACGTGTATGAGTATATATATATATATATATATATATATATATATATATATATATATATATATATATATATATATATATATATATAATATCTACCATTATGCATTATGTATTTTTCGAAAATTAAAAATTTCAAAAAATAATGAATATTTGAAGAAATTATCTTTCACAGCATCCAATACATCTGGACCAATCTTGGTTTTTTATACGATATATGTATATGTATGACTCTTTACTAATTAACTACCATAAAATAATTTATTTTTGAATTAAATAACATGGATATGTTCAACTTTAATTTATAAGCGTAACGGACGGACGGACGGACGGACGGACGGACGTACGGACGGACGGACGGTCATTTTAGGAATACCTTTTTTATCATTAAAATCATATTATAACTTAAAAATTTTTTTTTTTCGGTAATATTTAACTTTATACTTTTTGTGACATATATAACGTTAAACAAAAATGATCACATAAAATGAATCACTAGTTTTAAGGGATTTTTACAGTTTGGTCTCACTTGAAGAATTTTAATATAATGTAGATATATATATATTAATTTACTCGACTTCTTCGAAGAAGTCGAGTAAATGAATGTAAGTTTAAAAATAACATTCATTAATTTACCCGATGATCCAATGGACTGCGTTGGTCGAAAGCATGATATGTGTTTCTCCGCCCATCATCACTGACACGATGAAACATTCTTTCCCTTGGATAAGAACGACGCATGTAAAAAGCTGTAAGCGCATGAATGCGATACTGTCGGGCAGCTTCGCTATCACTTACGTCGTTGTCATTGATGTTGCTCGTCGAAGGGGTCTCGCTTACTAAAAGCCGCAGCACAGCAGTTCTAGGCTCTATAATTTTGTGCAACTATTTAAGCAAATTGCAATCTTTGACGCGATATCTCATTATTGTCTTCGTATGATGATGTTTAGTAAATCATATCATCGCTGCTACTGGGGCTGACATTTTCATCCTATTCTACATTCAAATTTTCTGCAGATACTACATTTTCTCCATTTTCTCCTTCATTATGGGAGTCAGGAATTATATGATGTTGCTGTTGTTGTTCATTTTGCTGAGAAGGTAGCTGATGTTGCTGCTGCTCCTCATACCCTTCCTTCTCCTCTACACGTACACTTTCCCCCACTACCAATTGGTCACTTAACTCAGGAGATGCGGGAATACTGCGCGCAACGTGTTGCTGCTGCACCCGCTGCTTGAGCTCCCCTTCACTCTCCTGTGAAGGTAAGCTCAAGTGCTGTGTCTTCATAAAAAGTCGTATCACTGACATCACTAATATCAGCAAGTAATATATTAAAAGCTAAAAAATTTATTTTTATTAAATACTTTTAGTAACAAAAAATGTTTTTAAAATTTTTTTTACTAACCATGCTGCTCCTTGTATGCATCCGTTAAATTTTTTAAAATACTCATATTTTGTATATTCATTCTTTTGATGAACTGACCGACTAAAATTATAGATGTAGGTGTGCGCTTGAAAA